>OV049926.1:39793187-40393187 GCA_920104205.1 Eupeodes latifasciatus
AAAATCATTAATTTTGTGTACTCTTTACTAATTTGTAAATATTCATAACAGGATATAAATTTATTTACAGAAATACACAATAAAATAAATAATTTTCCATTGTCTTTATTGGTTCAATAAAATATTTGTAATATATCAATCAAAATGTGTGTTACTTTAATGTTAAGAGGATAAAATGTACGTTGATATAATCACAGGCTCCGTCGTGTAAGAAAATATTGGTATGAATAGCAAAAGAAATATATCATAGCTTCAGCCGTAACTACTTCTCACGAACTCCAAATTTTGGTAAAAAAATATTTTCGTATAGATGAAAAATATGGCACCTTTTTTTTGATAAGACCGATTAATTTCTTAGCCCAATACTTACTTTGTTGGAAAAGTAGAAATTAAAATATTTTCAAAACTTTTTCACAAAGCCAAAAAAAGAGGAGATAGCGAAACTTCAGGTTAGAAAGTAAGAATTTATAAATAAAGTGGAATAAAACTTATCAACCAACAGTGCATGGAATTTCTGTGCATTAGTGCGGTTAGAGTACAAATTGACTTAAAAGATTTTCAAAAAACAATATTCTGTGGGGCTTTATATTCAGCCCTATCACAAATTCCCTCGCAATCGGAAGCTTTTACGAATCTCGAAAAAAAACTATTAAAAAATACGTTCGTATTGGAAAATCTCATAGAACTTTGCATTGCGAGTGTATTTGTGATACGGTTTTTTGGCATTCGGAAAAGTTTCCGATTACGATGGAATTCGTGATTATACGAGTACACTTTCGGTCACTTGCACAAATCAATTCCTTGTTCCAAGTTCATGTGGAATTTTCTTCGAATGCATTGGTAACAAATGTTTAAAATTATTTACTAATTTAAAGCATAATATTCAATTTTAACAATTGTATAAATTAGCTCTTGCCTTAGTAGGTATCATTTTTTTTAGGTCGTCAGAATTCGTCCAAGCATTTAATTTTAAATTGCTGTTGGAATTATCATAATTTTTATTTGTTGCAAATAACAATTTCTGAAGTTAAAAAATGGGGTGAAAAAAGGAACTTAACTCTGAACAACTCGATAGAAGCATGAAAAGCTGAACTTGCCGTAGCACGTCAGCCGCCGATAAGAGAATAATCCTCAGAGATTCTTCAAGCTACAGCTTATACAATATCTATGATGTCAAATATAACGACGAGCTGATCATCCCTGAAGACGAAAACTACAAATCACAAAGAGGTACATTGGAATTTTTGTCAGGAAAAACAAGTGCAATCGATAAGTTAGGTCTGATGAACAAAATTCAATCTTAAGAAATCCCCTAATGCAAGAAATATTACTATCACGGTCTCTAGATTGTATTCAAAAGGCTATTGTCGTTATCCAATGTTCGTTGACAAGGTAATGTGAATTTAAAAAAAAAAAACTTATTCATTCAACAGGTTTGGCTGGATTATAAGCTTAAAATCCAAAGAAAACTTGCGATGAATAAAGCCGAAGTGGTGGCAACTGGTGGGGGTAAATACTCTCAAGTTTCCTTAACTCTCTTGAAACAAGCAGTGGATCAACTTCTTGGACTTGAGCAAGTTGTAAGCAGCGTTGCCACAATGTTACAAGTGTAACAAAAGTGTTACACTTTTCTTATTTTTGTTGTATTTGTTACTATGTTACTTTTTTTCTCTTTTTGTTACACTTTTTTCTCCAAACTTTTTTTTTCTTTAAAAATTGACTTTATGATTTTTTTAATCAGTGTGAAGTGCGCTTAATCAACACTTCCGCCTATTTGTACACCTACGTCCTAAATTGAGTTGAAATCACCTTCATTCGACTCGATCGAACTCGTTCAGTTACAGTTTAGTCGAAATCTTGCTATCTTTCACTTCAAATTCAAACTCGATCTCTCAATCCAGCATATAAACATGGTTAGATATCCATTCCTCAAAGTATTCCAGTTTCCACATTCCAAAAAACAAAATTATATGTATCTGTCAAAGTCCATCCTCTTTCTTGTCTTGTCTTTAATGTATGTAAGAAAACTTATGTTCCTATTAAAAATAAAAAATTGAGTTCAAGAGCATTCTTTGATTTAAATCATTTTTTTCAATTTGTTACATTTTTTTCGATTTTGTTACGTTTTTTAAAAAAATGTGTTACACTTTCGTGAAGCCCAGCGGCAACGCTGGTTGTAAGGCCAGAAGCAGTGTTACCGCTGGGATTTTTGAAAAGGTCGCAAAAAAAAGGGTCAAATGAAAAAAAGTCGCATTTAGCTTTTTTTAATACACACCTAAATCAAATTAAATCTGTATAAATTGCAAAAAAAAAAATGAGTTGTTTTTTAGTTTTTTATTAGGCATACCGTCTAAAGAAAAATAAATTCTTATACTAGTATTCAATACATTCGATTTATATCACACACGTTCCTTTTTTTAATAAATACGGTAAAGTGTATATGTATATAACATTAAATAACAATAACAGTCAATTCAGTCGATTTAAGTTATATTAACTCAAGTTTTAAAGTTAAACTAAAAAATAAATAAATTCATATTCTATTCAGTTCTTTTGAAATACAAAAATTAAGGTATGTACATTTTAGGAATTTATATTATTTATAAATATTTGACTTTTACATTTACATTATATTTAAAATAGGAGTCATTATTTTTTTGTGATTAATTTACGGTAGCTTTTTATAAGCTCCTCTGAAGGTTTCCATTCATCAAGAGTTTACTTTTCTAAAATATTTGCTGCAGAGAGCATTGCATTACATGTTTCCACACACAGGCGGTTCGTTAATCTAGATATTTTTTTAGTATTGTTAACTTAGAAAAAACCCTTTCAGCACACGCACTGCTGTGTGGAAGTGTGAAAATATTTTTTACAAAGGAGTATAAGTTGGAATAAACATATTCTCCTAGAGGGTTTTTAATTGCCCCGATCTTATGCCAAAACTCCTCCAAATTTGGCAGTTCCAAAAAACTTTCATAATTCTTTTCATGAATTTTGAATTCTAAAAGCTTGTATTCTTCAATTACTTTTTCAGGTTGAATTATAAGGTGTTGATAATCTGATACTAGATCATTTTAATAAAATCTTCGCCTAGTTTGATTACTTGAGGATCCAAGTGCCTCAAAACCGAAAACTTCCTATCATTAGTATCAAACCTTGAAATAATTTGCCTGCAAATTAGTTGGTAATAAATAAGTATTTTACTTCTTATATTATCAATATCCGAACTGGAAATACTTTCTTGTTTTATATATGTTTCCGCTTCATTCCCCATGTAAATATCACTTAAAATTTTTATAGTTTTTGGGTCTATAAAATTAATATCTTCAATTTTAGTGCGTAGTATACATTCTTTTGTTAAAAAATGTTTGTACATCATAATCAAAATGTCTTTAAATGAAATGGTTAAGTGAATTTGAATTGTGGAAATGAATTTTTATGCTAGAATAGCAAGATTTCGATTCTGAGCGAACGTGATCGAGTCGACCCAAACAATTTCAACTTGATACCATTTTATAGATTGAAATTATGTGTGACAGTGTTAGTTATGTTCTTATTTCAATGGAAGTTTGGAAATTTTGTATGAATTAAGAAAATAACTTATCTTTTCAATGTATTTTTCTAGAGATGGGGTCAAAAAAGTCGCATAATTTTTTAAAAAGGGTCAAAATAGACAATTTTTTAAAAAGTCGTATCATGGTCGCATGAGGCACAAAAAAGGGTCAAAATGCGACTAAAGTCGCATAGCGGTAACACTGGCCAGAAGGTATGTGCTTTGTCGAAATATCGATCTGAAACTTAAGGAATTAATTAGATTTAAAAAAACTTCCAGCACAAAATATTTTTTCTACTTACAGATAATTAGGGAGTTCCAAGACATTAGAGTTGTTTCGAATATTCTTGCGCAGTCGAAGCTTTCTTACTTTTTGTCTGTAATTTTCGTTTTCTTCAAAAAACAAATCTATGTTGCTTATCATTTTGGTTTATTTTGTAATTTTACTAAATATGAAAATTATCTATTAATGGACACATTTGTTTTTTGAAATTTCATGAGTTGACGTTTATTTATGTCTGTATTTTTTTTAATGTTGTAGTACTGAATTTCGAACTCGAATTGTAAAGTTCGCCAACCGTAGTATGTAGAATGTGTTCGCTAATGAAAACATCTCACTTCGAACGTTTGATTCGCCAACCATAATAGGGGTATATGTAATTACTCGGGCCACTCGAGTACTCTCTGACCATTGAAAACATTGAAGCACAGATAAGAAACTATAGTTTCTTATCTGTGATTGAAGCTTGGATAAAGTGCAAGGTCTATGTGTCAAGAAAACAATATAATACTAAAAACGAGCTAAATTTTGCTTACATCAACAACATTTTTTTATGAAAATGGTGTGAAAGATTTGTTTTAACGTTTTCTTAATTTAAAAATTAGTCTCTTGATAAAAGTTGCCAAATTCCATTACTTGAGCTTTAGCGGCGAGCATGTCCTTCCTTACGGAAGAGGGATGACTCTACCAAGCAAACATTTTACGAGGTATATTATGAGCAATGCTCAAAACAAGGTACTGCTTGGAAATTTGAATGCCAAAATAGGTAAGGAAATCACATTTGGTAGGTCAACCGGAAGACATAGCCTACACGACATGAAGTCTGAAAACGGAAACGGCTGTAGAATTCCCCGACCAGATATTTACAAGGGTATTTTGAGGTACCCCGATAATGCAACCAAATCGATTATGTTGCTATCGACACAAGGCACTCCTCTAGCCTCCTTGGCGTTCGCACTTACAGATCAGCTAACATCGATCTTGATCACTACCTGGTTGGTGTTCAACTACGCGTGCGAATATCCATGGAAGCTCTCCGGTGAAAAACAATGACGAGGCGAAATTTCAATGTTGGAAGACTGTCTAAGCCTTTGTCGACCAACTATCCCTAGAGCTGTCGCAAAATCCTACCACTGGCACTGATGAGTTGTATCAAAAATTCCACTGGCAGGAATTATGTTTTCATTAGTATTTTTGCAGCAGACTCAACAAATCCATCTGGTTGATAATGAGGAGTTCCACCCACCCAACTTAAATGATATCAACGAAGCTGTCGGTGATGATGGGCACAAGCGAAACTTTTCAAGTACACCGGAGATGATTTTTGTAAGGAGCATAAATCAACTTGTAGCCAAAATTTAGTTGGAAAAATAATATGCCCGAAAGTGGAAGTTAAGTACAATTTGACCGATCCATAAAAAAACGTGATTGGTTTCTTTGCTCCAACTATAGAAGTATTAGCCCAGATCCATTTACTGACGAATGAATTGGCACTTAGCAGGGCGACCTGGAAAATCTACCATCGATTAAATCTTTACTTTAGGTCAAATACTTGGGAGGAAACTGAAGAATATAAAAAATCGCTACACATCACCTCATTATCAGTCTATGACAGTTTCGATAGGAAAAAAAACTGTACCGTGCCATCTGGAGTTTTGGTATTCCTGCTAAGCTCTGATACGCCTTATCAGAATGACTTTGGAAAATGCTCGTTGCTCCGTCAAAATTAGTAGAAACTCAACCGATATCTACCTTTAAAACTTCGAGAGGATTTCGACAAGACGACGCACGCCCTTCCATGTGGATGCTTCAATATTGTTCTTGAGAGATTGGTACGCAACTTCAAGGTAAATACGAATGGCAAAATACACACATTATCTTAAATATCCAGATGGCTTCGACATTATGTGAAGAACCAAATAAGCAGTTACCGGGTTCCTTTTCCAGTATCGAGTCTGAAGCTAACAAAATGGGTCTTGTCATCAATGAGGAGAAAACGAAGTATATGTAGATTAGATTAGATTAGATTAAATTCTTTATTTCGATAATAAAATTACATTAATTTAAAGCTAAGAATATAAGGACATGGCGTTGTTGTCGTTTGCTTGATAGACATTTCATTTAAAAATATCGGGTGATTTTTTTGAGGTTAGGATTTTCATGCATTAGTATTTGACAGATCACGCGGGATTTCAGACATGGTGTCAAAGAGAAAGATGCTCAGTATGCTTTGACATTTCATCATGAATAGACTTACTAACGAGCAACGCTTGCAAATCATTGAATTTTATTACCAAAATCAGTGTTCGGTTCGAAATGTGTTTATCGACAAATTTTGTTCAGCGATGAGGCTCATTTCTGGTTGAATGGCTACGTAAATAAGCAAAATTGCCGCATTTGGAGTGAAGAGCAACCAGAAGCCGTTCAAGAACTGCCCATGCATCCCGAAAAATGCACTGTTTGGTGTGGTTTGTACGCTGGTGGAATCATTGGACCGTATTTTTTCAAAGATGCTGTTGGACGCAACGTTACGGTGAATGGCGAACGCTATCGTTCAATGCTAACAAACTTTTTGTTGCCAAAAATGGAAGAACTGAACTTGGTTGACATGTGGTTTCAACAAGATGGCGCTACATGCCACACAGCTCGCGATTCTATGGCCATTTTGAGGAAAAACTTCGGAGAACAATTCATCTCAAGGAATGGACCGGTAAGTTGGCCACCAAGATCATGCGATTTGACGCCTTTAGACTATTTTTTGTGGGGCTACGTCAAGTCTAAAGTCTACACAAATAAGCCAGCAACTATTCCAGCTTTGGAAGACAACATTTCCGAAGAAATTCGGGCTATTCCGGCCGAAATGCTCGAAAAAGTTACCCAAAATTGGACTTTCCGAATGGACCACCTAAGACGCAGCCGCGGTCAACATTTAAATGAAATTATCTTCAAAAAGTAAATGTCATGGACCAATCTAACGTTTCAAATAAAGAATCGATGAGATTTTGCAAATTTTATGCGTTTTTTTTTTAAAAAAAAAGTTCTCAAGCTAAAAAATCACCCATTAGTTTAACATTATGAAATTTTTTTTTCTTATTTTGATTTATTTTTAGTATAAGAAAATAAAAACTGTATTTTTTAGTGGTTTTTCTTAACAATTTTCAAATATAACAGATGAATAATTTATTAACTTGAATATTTATAAAAAAGAAGATAAATAAAACAATTTTGAATGATTTTATAATCTTTAAAGATATGTATACAATTTTGACATGATTTGAAACACAAACAATATGAGTTTAAATAGCTCTATTTTTTTTTCTTTTTTTTTACGTTTTTACATTCTCAGTGATTCGAGACTTAAAACATCAATTTTGCCGTGATTTGAAACACAAAAACTTTAAAATAAACTTTCCCGTTTTTAAAAACAATTTTTAGTAGATGAAAACAAGTTCAATTTTGCCGTGATTTGAAACACAAAAAATATTAAATTCTCAATCGCCATAACTGGATACATGACCGCACAAAAGCTACTTCTATAAGCTAAAGCATGTTTGCAAAATTTAAACAGATTCGTCCAACCACTCAGCCGGTTAAGAATGTCAATAAGTTGGTCCATAGACAAAAAACTCACTTGGAAATATAGCCGTCGTATTTCTTGTAATATTGGACAAACTGCTATGAAATGATTTATATCCTCTACATCTCTTCTCTTCTATTGCAGAGTGCAAATTTGTGAGAGGTCCGATCTATGGGGGACAAAGTTGAGATCAAGGAGCTCGACTCTAGCTTTAAAAATGGTGCCCATAGCTTCCGGAGTCATTTCTTTACAAAAATAGTTTGAAGTTGATGACAATTGATGGTTTTAGCGCTTGTATGTTTCTGCTTGCCGATGAGGATGCACTTTGCATTTTTTATCAATTTAAGCTATCAAAACCGCAAACATATTTTGCCATTCCTCTACATTATTTTCCCTTAAGGAGAGTACTATATCAACTCCTGCAGCAAGCGCGTTCCATTCTCTGAAGAGAGATGCATTTGTCTTATCAAGATCGTCTTATGAAGCCCATTTTCTCTTTTCATAACCTTAGCTAAAGAGTCGGAATGCTGTTTCAAATTCTGAATATATATCGGTGCTATTCCCGATTCGACTTGTATGGCGTACGTAGGTGTAGCGTAGTGTAGGCAGTTTAAAAAGTCTTTTAAAAAAGTATTTTTGTAAAGTCTCAAATTCCTCTATTTGAGCGTATCCAAAGGCTTGGACACCGTAACATAAGCAAATATTTATTGTTGCATTGAAGACTCTGTACTTTGAGGTCGATAAGTTGGTTGCTAAAAAAATTGGGCCACATCAGGTTTAGGGCCAGTTTGGCCTCCCTGGTTTTTTCTTTCGCATGATTGCTCCAGTTAAGGTTATAGGTCAGCAATACACCTAGATAGTTAAACTCACTCACAATTTCAATACGCTCGTTGTTGATGTTCCCTGATTCTTCAGCACGTCGTGCATGCCCCCTAGATTCAAATATCATAACCTTGGTTTTTATAGTATTGATCCATATGCCCCAAGTTTCGCAATATTCTTTAAGTCTATTGATTTGCAGTTGTAAAGAAAATGGGTTATCCGCCAAAAGTACCAGATCATCTGCATACAGTAAAACTGTAATCATAGATTCGCCAAATATTACACCTCCCGGTAGGATTTCACAAACCTCATCAATATAAAGTGCAAACAAAATGGGACTTAGAATACATCCTTGGGGAACTCCCGCCGCTGTCTCAAAACTTTCGGATAAGTTGTTGCCATCCCATACTGTGGCTTTCGTTGAACTCAGAAAGTTAGAATAAAAAAGTAAACATTTTTTCGAAAGGCCAAGAGAAGATAGTTTGTAATTCAATGCTTGCCGATTGACCGTATCAAAAACAGCTTTGAAGTCAATGAAGCAGCTGTAAAGCTTTTTCTTTTTCTCCAAATGTTGTCTTGCTATGCTTGTTAGTGCAAAAATTTGGTCTACCGTTGAGAAACCGGATCGAAACCCAAACGAAGTATATGCTGTCATCAAAGAGCGTAGTAGTTGGTCAGAAAGTGATCATTGATAGATATAACTTTGAGGTCAAAGAATTTATCTACGTGTGCACAGATGATAACACTGCAAATGACACCATGACACCAGCGCTGGAATCAAAAAACTCTTGGCGGAGACGATAGAACCATGAACTGTACATCGATTTGCAACTGGTCAAAAAATATAGAAGCTCTAGTTCCTTACGTATTAAACGCTAAGCCACAGGGAACAAGGAGAAGAGGCAGACCTTATCTTCGGTAGAGCCACCAAGTTGAGGACAATACACAATACAATACATTCAAAACAAGAGACAGCAAGCTAGAAATCGAGTAAGCTGGCGGAATCTAATACTTGAGGCCCAGAAACACCTCACACTTTAGCGCCAGCTAAAGTAAAGTAAAGTGAGTAGTTTTCACTTGTTAGATGTCCAGCTTTCCAAATAGCGGGCTATTTAAAATGAAACCTCTTGTATAAAAAGCCTTGATAAGTAAAACAAGCAAATCAAATTTATTTTGTTTTTTATTTTTTTATTATTTTAGAAAACTTCATTTCATTTACTAATTTCACATGATTGTGTATTATTTTTTATTTTTTAGGTTTACAAGCTTTCGTAACTTTATACTTTTTTTTTCTTATAATTTGTATTTTCTTTTTTTCCTCAATTTTCTGAATATGTTTTTATTTTTTAAGTTTAAATTTATTTGGTTAAGATCCGTAGGAAAAATGTATGTGTATATATTTTGTTTGTTGTTGTATAGTTTTTGTTATAACACTTTTTATAATGAGTGCCCTAGATTGCGATGGTTAAAAGCAATACAACGCTTGCACAACATGGTTTTCAATCAGCAGCGAATGATCGAAAGCTTGGAGCACCAGGTTTGATTTCTTTATTATTTTCTTTTTAAATTTAAATTTTTAAATAGTTTAAATTTTTCTTATTGTTGTGAATTAAAATTTTGTTTTGTTTTTTTTTTTTGCTATAATTTTGTTCAGTTAAAAATATGTATTTTAAGAGAATGAGAATTAGACCCGCTTACTGATCGGCATTTATTGTAAGTAATTAAGTTGCAACTTAAAGTCTCTTCTACTTCTAAGATCTTATTTCTTATCCCAAAAACGCTGTCGATTTCGAATGATTAACTTCCTACATAAAATAATGTCAGTGTTAAATTTCAGTAAATGGGTCTTAATTTTATTTTATATTTTTTTCGGTACTTTATTATTTTTTGTTTTTGTTTTTGTTTATTCACATTTAACAAATCGTATGTGTACAGGAATTGTTTATTAATATTAATTTTAATTTGTTGTTGTTACTTAATCTTAATACTAAAATTTGAATTTGATCCTCCTACGAATTTTTTAAATGTTTTGGGTTTTAATTTTTGTGAACGTGTTTGATGAGTGATTGTTGTGATTTTTGAGTGTTTAAAAATGAATGTGAAGTGAAAGTGAGTATATGATGTATTTTGTTTTCACATTAGTGAAAAGTGACAGAATATAATATTTGGTTATTGTATAAATATAATAATACATATTAATTTATAACTTAACATAATAATGAACTTTCTTACAAATTGTAAGTTGCATTGAACAATTTGTGTTCGTCTCCTTATTTCTGTTTAAATATATTTTGTGTCAAGTTTTTATTGTATACTTCTTTTTTTGTTTTAAGAAAAATTGTTAATTTATTTATATTACTATACCTGTTTAAATTATTACTAAAGAAAATGCTTCATTAATTCCAGAGTCGATATACATAATAATATTTATAATGATAAATAAGACAATTTTTGTGTTGTCTTGTGTTTTAAATAAATGTCCAAATGTTATAAACAAAAATGTTTCCATAAATCTTGATAAATGAATTACTTTTTGATATTGTTTTTCATAACAAATTTAAATAGATATGAATTTTAACTTAATTTTTAATAATTAACAAATTCAAATTTGCAATATTTTTTAAGATGCCATATAAGTTGCACTTAAACATAAAATTTGTTACTATGTAAGCATTTTGTTTTGTTTTGTTGTTAATTTAAATTTATATTTTTGTTTGTTTTTAAACATTTTTGTCGTATTGGTTTTAATTTTTATATTTTGTTAGAAAATTAAACAATAAGGATTTTTATGATGACAATAATAGTACTCTCTTATATAATTATAATTATTTATGTATTTTTGTGTATAGTTGCGAAAAAAATTATTGTGAATAACATTTTGTAAATGTTTAAATTCCAAGACTGCAAAAAAAAAAAACAAAGAAAATATAGTTAAAAAAACAATAAACAATTTTAGTAATTTTTCGAATGAAATGAATAATAGTTTGATATTATGATTCTTTGATGATGAGTTTTGTCGATCATTATTTATGAGGAATGAATGTTTTTTTTTTTTAATTTTGTTTAAAATACAAATTCATACATATACATTATAATTTGTTATTAAAAATTGATTGAACATTTGTTTGTACTTAAATTGGAAAATTTAGAAAGGTAGCATAAAATATAAATAAACATAAAAAGGGTTGCTATAAAGAAGTGCATCATATGCGCTAAAATATCACTTTAGTGTTTTTTAAATCCTGGTTCTGATTTGTTTTGGATTACATTCGTTAGCTATCCGTTCTATTCTGCAATCCGATTCGAATAAGTATTTTTAATTTTAAGTGTTTTTTTTTTATATTTCGAATGCCAACTTTTATCAATATCAGTCCAGTAATATAAGGCGAAAAAAGGCGTCAACATCGGAATGAGAGATAGAAAGTTGGAAATGTCTATATACCTTCTTTTTGGTCTTCTAAACATTGTGTTAAAAGTAACGAAGGATCTCGTGTCCACGTCGTCGTCGTCTTATGGACCGCTAAAAGTCGCGAAAACCGTTTCTATAGGTCTTATGGTGTTAAAATATTTATCAAAATTTTCAAGCATACAATTTACTTAAATGTTTGTCTCAATAATTTTTTCATACGCTTAACTAATTCGGAGTTATTAGGGAATTTCCAGCTTACTATCTCTCATCCCGAGGTGAAACCCTTTTTTGCTGGACTATATTCTATTTCTAAAATTTTAAGTAGTATTAGATTTGGAAAATTTACTTTATAACAAAGTTTTTATCAATTTTGGAACGATCCGGCTTAAACGTAAGGCAGAACAGGGCGGAAGTAACTTACAAAAATTGTGCAAACATAACATGTAGCAGTTTTTAAGCTCAAAGCGATTTCTTTAAGAATTTCTTAAGCAGTGGAAAATCTCTGCTGAGTTCCATGTTCAGAAAATTAAGGTCTTAGAAATGTTCCTCCGTAAGCACTGATAAATAACATCACCACCTATTGGGCCACAAAAATATCTTACCTACCCTAGATTTAAAGCGCTAATGGGGCTTGATATCTCCAAGCAGATTGCATAGAAGCATGGTAAATGGAAACTGCTTAATATGACTATTCTCAAATTACTTTTGCAGAAACTGTACGGACGAAAGTAAATAGTCCTGCACCTCCTCTCTATATGCTCTGCTATCGCTCAAAAACGTAAGACCTTCCTACAAGAATTTTCTATAATGTTCACAAAAACACTATCATAATATAGTCTTTCATGTTTTATAAGTAACTCCAATTGGTGTCATTGAGCTCAAAAGAAGGCCTCAAGATTCATGTGGTATCACAATAGGCCAACAATTGGCCTAAGTGTATTTTTCTACATCACTTCAACCTAACATAATCTAATCAAATTAATAATCTCTTCGATCTTATTTTTCTGAAAAAAATTATTTTTTTTTCCTTGGAAGTCATCCGAGTACAACAACACAGACAAAAAGTTGGTGCTACCATATGTTTCTAGGGAATCTTTCCTGAATCGTTAGAGACTATCTATGTCAGATTTTTAGGATCAACATAAAAGAAGTCTTCTGGATTGACCCTTCGTCGTTTAAATGGTCAAAAAGGTGAGAGAAGGGTACGTACAATAAGATATGAGAAATAGTTTCTTTGTCTTCCAAAGTTTAAATAGCAGGAATTCCAAGTCAACTTACATACTGTAGGGTTTTCCTATAAGATATTTCATTCGCCCGCTATTTTGACAGCTTTGAATTTTTAAATTTTCATCT
Organism: Eupeodes latifasciatus; assembly: GCA_920104205.1. Classification (NCBI taxonomy): domain Eukaryota; kingdom Metazoa; phylum Arthropoda; class Insecta; order Diptera; family Syrphidae; genus Eupeodes; species Eupeodes latifasciatus. The sequence goes on from OV049926.1 coordinate 39,806,182, forward strand.
TTTGACATTACAAATATGGAAATTGTGTAAAATTGACTAAAAAAAACAGTTGGCCGGCAGTATTGAAAGTGGTGGGTAAGTGCTGCTGTAGTCCGTATTGTTGATGACATCCCATATCTATGGATTCATGGCGATCTTTGAAATTGGGCATTGCAAAAATCAATTAAAAATCAACGTATCGTGCATTCCCTGATTGTGTCCTTAAAATATATCAAAATCATCCGGACTTTCATACAAAAATCGTCTTCAGTGATGAGAACCATTTTTACCTTGTTAATAATCTGAATTGTTACATTTGAGGTTGAAAAGGCTCTCTATCTTTCAAAATGAGGCTGAATGATATATTTATTGAAAAAGTGATTACAATTGGCCAACGAAATCCTGTGATTGAACACATTTAGATTTTTTCTTTGGGCCACCTAAAAGATAAGATTCATGTCAGTGCTCCAAAATCGATTCAACACCTTAAAGATGGAATTCGTGAAGCTATATTGAAATGAACATCTATTAAAAAATGCTCTTTAAATACCAAAATAAAATCTATTATTGGAAAATCCTATAAGACACATGATGAAGAATTTGTTTATCTAATTTGGCCTTCTTTTGCTAGAACTCTGAGTCGAATTGTAAGCATGACTTTTGAAAACATGCACTCACGGAGAAATTAAAATGTACGCGTACGTTTAAGTGAAATCTAAACAAATTACGGGATCTCAAACGCATATAAATTAATTCAGATTGTTCCTTTATGTTGACTAAGTTTCAAATACAATGTTGTCATTTGTTCTTGAAAAAATTCAGGAAAAATTACAATTTTCCCAAAAGTAACGAGAAGGGGTTTCTTTAACGATGCAAGACATTTGTCCTTCATTCCTTCTAAACTGACTACAATCTACAAAATATATGAGTATATGTATCCAGTGCTCACTGCTCAGGTCATTTATTTAATTGTGTAATATCTATATATACATAGATATGTATGTAATATCTAAGAAGAGTTTTCAATACTGTTGGTGACAATTATTATAACATCACATAAGTCACCTGAACATCGTCATTATGTTACTTGCTTCATCCTTTTTTACCATTATTAATAACGGTCTACGCTCTCTAAGCTCAAGTTTCATTCCTGCTCTTAAACAGTTTAACGCTCGTACTGTGAACAATGCAGAGATAAGTTCTTTTACCGTACTACACGAATTGTTAATGCCTTTCCACACATTCTCTTTCCATCATTGTCATGTTCAAAAATGTAAACCCTTAATTATGAAAAAAGCATTAAGTTCCATATATTCATTACAGAGTAGACACAAAAGGAAGAACTCACAACAGAAGATCTGACAACAGCCTATGGTGGTAGATTACAAATAGTCCCCAATATTGTTTGTCTTTACCACGCTCACTGATTTTGGTTACCGACGAAAAACTCGAAGCTTTATCAGTGTCAAGGTAATTACCAAAAACGTTCTAAGCATTGTTTTCATGCTAAAGGTGCTTAATATACACAGGCACTTTCATGCACTTTATTGAACCTATTCCCTGCGAATCTTCGTTTTTCTAAGGCTGGTTTCCATTCTTATATTCTAAAATTTCCTCACAAATTTGAGAATATTTTGAACAAAACATATCAAAAGATCGATGAGTGATGAAGCTTAAATATGCTAATTCTAAGAAGTAAATCTTCATCTAACAGAAGAATTATTTTGATTGTACAACCGTTAAGTGTCTTTCTAAGCTTCAACAATTTGCAAACAAGTTTTCTATATTTTTATTAAGTGAAATGCAACAAACAATATACATCCAAAAAGAAGATTGGATATTTTTCTTTTTAAATGAAAGTTCAAAAATAACAAAAAAAGAATAAACAACATCACAAGGGACAAAATTTAATTAATTATAAAAATTTTATTGTATGGTAATGCTGCGTGTTAGAAATTTGAATATTATACATGAGAATGATTTGTAAGAAATAAAATAAATGTATGTACGTCGATTTGTGCGCAGTTTTTGTTTATAATTTCTAATTATTTTTTTTTGTTTGTTTTTAACGGTTGTATTAATTAATTAATTTATAATTTCCCTATTTAATGTATATATATAAATATTTTGTTTTATTTACTTATTTTTTAATTATTTATTCCGATATAAATATTATTTTCTTGTTTGTTGTTGTTGCTTGTATTATCTAAATTATATTATGTTAAATAGCCCACCTTGTTTTCCAAACCATACTTATTTTGGTCGGTGGGTAGTGGGATGTGATTTTTCAATTCCACTTCTATGTTTTTTTTTTCTTGTTATATATATAAATATTCTTTTTTTTCTTTTTTGTCTTATAAATCGCGATAATAAATAAAAATCTACAATAAAAATATAAATACATGCCGGTTTAAGTCGGGTAAAGATATTCTATTTTTGTTTTTTCTTTTTTTTTTGTTAAATCACGTTTTCGAAATATTTTTAATTATAGTTTTCATATTTATTTTATAGAAAAGTAAATTTTGAAAATACTTTAATTTATTATTGTTTCAGTTTTGTGTGTTTTTTTTTTTTTTAGTTTAATGTTAATTTTATCGTTAAATTAACCTTAAGATTAAATTAAATATATATAGAAAATAATAAATTGAATTAAATTTTTAATGTATTCTTACATTCTAGAGCCTTTTTGTTGTAGAACTTTAGCTCTGTCATTTAATTCCAATTCACGTCCGGCTGGCGTTAGACAGTCCTTCGAAACAACACATAAATACTCATTGTTTTCGAAAGGACTATAGTTGGGATATTGCATTCCAACATTTATCAATTGCTCAAATCGCCAACCATCTGAGAGAGTTGATATCATCTAAAAGAAAATACAAGGAAAATATTGATCGCATTAAAAATATGTTTTGTAATTGATTAAAGGTGTTTTAATATTAAATCAAAAATAACAATTGATTTGATTTTGAAACGTTATTGTTAAAAAATGTACATGCTTTTCAAATAAGGGGTTTCATTTGGATATTAAAAAAAAACAAGTATTTTTAAGAGAAATTAATGGATGTTTATTTTTGTGTAAAGAGGAAAGTATGGATATGATTGGAGGACCATATCGTTTTCGACAACTTCACAAATTCTATCTTTAAAGCCTTGAATCTATTTTGGTGCATTGACATACCTTTTTTAAGTAGACCCAAAGAAACAAATTATAAAGGCGTAAAATAACAAGATCTCGGAGGTCAATTGTTTTTACTTCTCCGAAAAAAACACGATCAGTTTTGGAAGTGGGTCACATGGTTACATGGGGGAAATTTAAACAATTAAGGTTTTTATTCCCACATTTTGAATTGGATTCAATCTTATTTATGTTATCGTATCCTTATAAATAATTTTAAATCTAACCAAATTCAAGTTTTCGATGGTGTTCCTCAATGAAGCCACTTGGGACCGATTTTATTTTTAATTTTCATAAATTACTATTTTCCTATGATTTAAAAATATTCTGTTGCATTAAATCTAGTTCCGATTGTTTTCTTCTTCAAAAAGACTTAAATAACCTTGGTAAAATTAATGCCCTGATTATGAGTAGCGAAGCGAACGTTCGCTTAAATTCGAATGTTAAAGTGAATTTCTTTTTCGATAGTATTATCGTTAGCGAACTTACTCATTCGCTTCAAATATCAATGGTGCCAAAATTATTTCATTGAAAAAAAAAAAAAAAAAATGAAACGTTAAATAATGACTTTCAATTAGTATTATATTTCTCAGATTGTGGTTTTTATCTTCTGATTTATTTATTAAAAAATCAATAATAATATTAAGCAAAATTGATTTGTTTTTGAAGATAACGATTATGATAGAAAGAGGGAAGAAAGGATAAAGATGAGCAGAATAAGAAGGAGCATTCGGGATAGTTCTAATCCCTTGGAACTCCCAGGACATTTGTTGGTGCTCAATATTTATAAATTTTCACAAAAAGATTAATATCCTTTTTCCCGGGTTTGTTTTGTATTTTCGTTTCAACAAAGATGCTTTTATGTACGTCCTCAATGAAATAAATGAACCAATAAAATCAGCCAGTACCTGTGCAACTCCTCCTACTATAAAATTGGCTTGTACATTAAGGTTTCTTGGAAGTGTTAGCTATCAAAAGTATGTTGGGAATGATTTTGATTTAGGACTTTCCAACCAACTGTTTCAATTATTTTTAACGAAGTTTTTCGGGTATTAGAAACCAAACTCTGTCAGACGAGGATAAAAAAAGAAATGACTGAAACGGAAAAACAAGATTCAAGAATCTACTTTTAGAGAAGGTCTTGATAACCGGGAATAGTAGAATGTGTGGACTCATTTAACAAGTAGAGTAGAGTGTTCAGCATTTTACTCCGTTTACTCTGTTATTTTATTCTGAGCTCACAGAGCGCGCTCTGACCATGTTCAGAATTAAAAGAGAAACACGAATTTGAAACTCTGAACGATCAGAGCTCAAAAAGAAACAATTATTTTTTTTGACCAAAAACGCTCTATATGAAGATATAAATCCTCGGTAGTCATGTTGGTTTGCCTACAAGCCAAACCGGAAATCAGCCTCATAAAATTATTCTTAGTGTGCGTGTAATTTCTCCTCAAATTTATGAAATTTCCCCTAAAAACTCAGTAGTTGAGTCTATGTATGAAAACACGTCAATTTTTCTCGTTGAATTCGTCCAAATTACAAATACAACAATGTAAACAAATGGGTTTTGGAGGGTGATACGTACGAAGAATTTATATCTTCATATAGAGTGTTTTTGTTTTTGACAGTTCGAGCTCTGCTCTGAACTAGAAAAGAAAAACGCCAACTGAATATTTTGATTCGATAGAATTTGACGTTTTGAGCCGTTAAATTAGCGAACATTCGCTAACGATAATTTATCGATAGTAAAGTTCGATAATGTTTTGACATTTGAAGCGAATTTAATTTAAGCAAATCAATACTCGTAATACAATCGAATTCACAAGTTTTTAAGCTCGCTTCGCTACTCATAATGAGGGCCTAAACCTCTCAAAGTCAGAATACAAAATTAGCTCATTTTTTCGTAACCAGTCTCTAACCATATTTCATTCTTATAAAATTGATGACAAACCTCTTTGCAGAATTAATGAAAAAAAGACCTTGGCGTTTTATTTGATAAAAATCTTAATTTTATTATACATACATATGGCTTCATAGTAGCTAGAAATTTTAAGGAGTTTACTGACTTTAACACTCTTTAACACTCTCTTCAATGCCTTAGTACGATATCTTTTAGAATACGGATCTGTTCTAGGGAGCTACTTCTACCAAAACAAGTTCGGGAAGAAATTAAAATATTCAAAAACTTTTCTCAAGATTGGTATTGGTAGTTTATCTTTTAAATTAGAATATTTGTATGCACTCGTATGATTCAAATTTGGCTCGGTTTTCACAAATTCTCTTACTGTTCTTATCTATGTATAATTTCTTATAAAAATGACAGTAGTTTAATATTTTAAAACAGATGTAATCTGTACACTTTTTTTAAAACAAGATACCATAAAGAGTACCACCTGCCAAACAACGAAACAAATTTGGAATATCCGAGATCTTAAATGATCCAGCTTAATATCTCTAATAAGATTTTAATGGGTGTTTTTTTAAAAGTATATAACTTTTTTGTTTACCGATGAAGCTCACTTTTGGTTGAATGGATACGTCAATAAGCAAAACTGCCTGATATCCTCATCATCAATATCATTTAAAATTGTACCTCCAGATAAGACTACGTCCAAACCAGCCGTAACGGTCATATGCCAGAAACCATGTTTATATTAAAATTCGAAAAGATTATCTTTCGAATAAAGTAAATTCCATGTCAATTTAAAAAAGAGACTGGGATGCGACCCACACTGATAACTTCCCATCCCGTCTGTCAATTTGTCTTGCTTAAAAGTTTGTAGGTTTTCGTGTTTTGTTAAAAAAGTTGTCAGTTGAATTATTCTTAATTTTAAAATTACCAACAATATTTTGCATATAAAGAAATAGTTTTATTTCAAAATCTAGTTTTGTTAACGAGATTTTTATACGAAAACCAATTTTTGTCAATTTTAGTAGCATTTCTTAAAAGTTTTTATTTCTTATATATAAATAAATACAAATTAAATGAATGAAATTAATTTGAGATATATCGAGAACCGGACATCAATTTTCACCAAATTTGCGTACTATTTTTTGTAGATTTTATTTTTTATGAAAAAACGGTCTGTTGGATTCAAAACAATATTTTCTGTCAGAAGCCAATATTTTTAATTTTTGAAAAGATATTTGAGTCGAAAATCAATTTTTACCAATTTTTATTAATTTTTTAGGCTTTATTTTTTGTAAAAAAACTGTCAATTGGATTTTCTCAAAATTTGTCCGAATGTTGAAAACAATAGGTCCGTTCGCGTACTTTCTGCACCAAAATTCGTAAAAAGAGATATTTTAAAGAGTGGGTGTAAATTCTCTCACCAAAAAAAAAACTACAAAAAAGTAAGCGAACGGGAAAACAACAAATTTTTCACACAATATTACTGTCTTGTTGCTGTTCTTTGAAAATTTGTTTTTAAATTTTATAACTGACAGCAATAGCGAGCAATTTATTTAATTTATTTGAATTTCTATCAAATTTGAAAATTTTCACAAATCAGCCCAAAGAAATTTCTTGGGCTGAAATTCGTAGGTTGGGGAAATATTTTACGCTCTCGTGAGCGCTCTCTTTTACGAAAAACTACGAAATTTTTGAGTACGCGAACAGGATTTGGTTAAATTTCGTATTTTTTCGTAAAATTGGACTGTTTTAGGAGGGTACGCGAACGGACCTAATATTTCTTATAAGTTTAAATTAGTTGGAAGCCATAATCTCAAATTTTTGAAGAGATATTTGAATCGAAAATGAATTTTTACCAACTTTTGTTAATTTTTTTCTAGGTTTAGGTATTGAAAACGTTATTCTTCGTTGCACAAAATTGTTTTGGAGATAAAATAATTTTTTGGTCGTTAAATATTCGAGGTGACAATTTTTTTTCTAGTTTTTTTGATTTATAAAAAAAAAACCGTTAGTTGGAATTTTGTCCAACAATATACCAGTTTGGTATCAAGTCATAATATGTAATATAAAATTTAATTCAAGCCTCTAGCGTTATTGGTTCGTGAGATATTTAGGGTTAGTCAAAATGTTCACCTTTTTTTCAAATTGCTATGGTAATAAAATCACCCACTCAATTTCCTTGAGAGCCATTTCTGCATCTTTCTGCCTTTTTATCTGTATAACAAAATTTATTTGAAGTCGATATCTCTTCTGGTTCTTGCGCTATGGACGACGAAAAAAACATCGCGAACGTACGGACGTACGAACGTACGTACACACGCACGCACAGACATCTCTCTAAAAATATTTTATTTCGACTCTAGGGACCTTGAAACGTCGAGAAATGTCAAAATTTTCAATTCATCAAACCGGACCGATTACAATAACTTCCTATGGGAAGTTAAAAAAACCCATCTTTGTTTTAATCCATTTGAAAGTTCTATACCCCGAGCTATTACTATGTTCTCATAGCCACTCTTAGTAACAAAATGTAGAGGAGTGTGTCCAAAACATCATTTATATTAGCTCGTTGGGTAATGTAAAAACTAACAGGAAAGCACGTCACACAACTTGGGGTATTCTCAAATTATTTTTATTTTAAAGATGTATGGACGAGGAAACAATTCATCACCTCCATTGTATTTACTTCTTTTCGGAATTCTATAAAGTTCTCTAAATTATCTCAGGCACTAACCATCACGCTACGCGTACTTTTGGCACTTTATTTTAGCCTTACCTAAATTCAACTTTGTTGTAGAACCCAATTTTAATTCGTTGATGAAATTTATCATCACGTCAAAGTTATGCATGACTTAGACATTGATGTATTACATGTAGTTTCAAGATATCAGTGCTACAAGCAACAGATCCAGGGTAACAATCAATTTGATGAATTTCGATTGGCGACCTTGACATTACATTACTAGAATTTTGTTTAGCTTACTTTAAATTATTGGTCTATGACAAAAAGTCAACGCCTGAGAAGATAAGATCCAATTTTCAACGACAATATCAGTCATTTTTTACGTCGATAATTCCTTGATTCATATTTAAAAGATTCGAAGTAAATTTATCTTACAAATCAGTTCCTCTACGAAAACTGGCTGTTTTTGGTAAATGAATTAAATAAATAAATTGGGTGGCGCAACAGTCCGTTGAGAACAAGGGCCTTGTGGCTTACAACTCTCAACCATACCTGTGTTCGAGTACTACTATCAGGTATGGAGGGGACCTACAGTTTTAAGCCGAATCCAAACGGCTAATTTGAGAAAGCACTTTTCATGACAAGAATTACTCTTGGAGGATTTGTCAATTCCTCGCAAGAGGCAGTACCCGTGACAAAAACTTTAGAACGCACAGGCAGGGTTTGAACCCAAGACCTCTGGCATGACAGTCCAACGCACTAACCATTACGCCACGGGACTATTAGATGAATTATCTTTTAAAAATGGACTTAATCTACACAGACATACTCGAAATTACCCAAGGTTAAGCATTATCTGACATGAATACCAAACAAAAATATTTGATTAAAAATGTAATTTTATCCTGAAGAAAGAAAATGAAGTTCAGTGTATTATTCAATACTAAAAAAAAAATTCGCTTTCTCATTAATATCGCGACTCATCATCATACGAGTATTAATAATTACTTTGCACATTACCTTTTTAATTGATAGAATTCACAGAACATAAGAACGTGAATTGCCTACAGAATTCATCGTATGAATCTATATAAATATAAATGTTCTTTGTTTCAATAAATTTATAATTCTTTTGTTATTAATTTTGCATTTAAAAATAAAATTGAAAAAAAAAACAATAATTGGAACAATGTGCGACTAAAAAGAACCATCCATTCAATCAAAACGGAATGTGCACACATTGTACACAAAAATTAAAGCAAATAATAAATAGTAAAGAAAAAATAAATAAAGAATGAAAAATAATAAAAAAAAAATACCTGTGTCAGTTCGTGCTCACGGCATTGCAAAACTCTATATACACGCTTCTTGTCCATATGCGGTCTCTGCAAAATAAATGTATAGAGAATGCCATATCAAAATAATTCAATTTGAATTTGTAAACAAAATCTTATTAGTTTTATCATATCGTAATCGTAGGTATACACAAGCAAGAAAATAACGGGCGGGCGCCTCGGACGAGTACGATGGGGCTGCGTATTTGAACATACCTGATCTCTATGATTAATGCATTCCTTTAATAAAGCTATCAGTTGGGTTACGTTATAGAATTCAGCCTCTTCAAGAACACCCTCTTCTGAGACACCATCAAGTACCAGTTTTCCATGGCGTAAGTAATTCAGCACTGGTGCAAAGTATTTTGGATCTCTATCAATCAAGTATGCTCCTGTTTCGTCCTTTTGTTTGCATTTAAATTAAAAAAAAAAAAATTATGAAGAATAATAAAATGTATGGATGTGTAAAGTTGTACAGATTGTGGTGTAGGTTAAAACAAATCCAACCATGAAACGTGGTTGAATACATTTACTCCTGTGGTATAACTTGTCATGTTTATAGAAAAAAGAAAGGAAAAAGTCTACTACTATAGAGTCCTGCAAGTTTCTTGTTAGTTAAGTTTTTTTTAGTTTTGGTTACAGCAAATATAATAAGAAAAAAGTATGGCTAAACATCGACACTTTATAGAATCAATCAAGGCTAAACATAAACAACGGCCCCAAAGGATCTCTCTTGATTTGAGGGCAGATGAATGGAGCAACAACTTCAGACATTAACACGAGAACAATCTTTAGGTTTGTTGCGGTTCTTGTTTGTGTAATTGTCTTGTTAACCAGAGGACGATAAGGAGCCCAATACGATTATACTAGGGTCACAATGTTTTACGATTTTTCGCATACACCTAGGCAGCGAAAAAAAGACACATTTTTTTATTCTTTTATAAGATATTTATAGTTCCTAAAGGAGCTGTTAAAAATGGTCCTTGGAATATTTTGGCATTATGCAGGGCTCCTAACGTTGAAGTTACTTACTTACTTACTTATAAAGAACCAGGGCTTCAACCAACATGCGTCTCCAGCCAGCTCGGTCCCTAGATAGTTGTCTCCAGTTTCACACGCCAAGTTGGTTGATATCCTCTCCCATCTAAGCGCTCCACCTGAGTCGTGGTCGTTATTTACTGCGCCGTCCCTCGGTATTGGATTCCAAGACCTTTTGGGCTGGAGCGTTGATATCCATTTGCTCTATGTGACCCAGTTATCTAAGTCGTTGGACTTTTATTATTTTGACTAGATCAGTGCCGCTGCACAACCCGTACAGTTCCTTGTTGTATCTTCTCCTCCAGTCTCCATCTATACAGACGGACCAACAAACACTCTAAGAATTTTTCTCTCGAAGCGTCTTTAGACGTTCCCATCTTGCCTTGACAAGGACTAAGCCTCAGCGCCATATATAAGAACCGGGATGACGAATGTATGATGATGATAACGTTGAGGTTACTAATTTCATTATTTTTTTTATCTGAGTAGGCGTCATGCAGGATCAACATTCGAGTATCTAACAATCCTCCTTCAAACATTCATTCTTCTAACATTTTTGTGTAGGTTTTATTTCAAAAGATTTTAAGCTTACGTTTTATTGTTTTGTTGTTGTTATCTCAGTTGTTCATATATCAGAAGACTTGGCCGAAATGAAGCAACCTATAAGTTCTTGATTATCAAAACGGCGCACTACAGCGCTAATTGGATCTCAGGCTAGGTTGCCTTGAGATCGCCATTTCTATAAGTTCTTGATACTGATATGATAGTGATAAACACTCTATGTCGTGCCTACTGTAGCTGAGCGTGTGAGACTCCGTTTCACCAACATCACGTCTCCATTGCATTGTCCCAACATTTCATGCACTAACCTGAGTCGAATTTTACACTAATTTGTGTGATTATTCTTATTATTATCACATCACAGTTTGTGCCTTAGATCAGCCTGAATTGGACAAAGATTTTGGGTGAAAAATCATATTTTCTTTTAAGGTATATTTTAATCTCGTTTTCTGCGTTAACTACCAAAATTATCGCAGCTAGGACTCTCAAACCCCGCACGTTATTGCTAAGAAACCAATCTATCCACAGAGAGTGAAAGTTTGGTGTTAATTGTGGAGCGGTGGCATAATACCATTTTTCTTTAAAATCAGGATTCGAACAAAGTTTTTCTCAAAGAAATTGAATTAGTAGCTTTATCGTTGACAGTTGGCTTCCTTGGAGCTGCAATTTTACAGCCTTTAAATCATCAACAATGAACAAGGTGGGGCAACAATCCGTTGAGAACTAGGGCCTAGTGACTTCCAGGGATGCAAGTGACCTACAGTCTTATGCCGAATCCGAACGGCTGATTTGAGAAAGCAAGAGGCAGTACCCGTGAAAAAAGTTTTCAATGGCACAGGCAGGGATTGAACCCAAGATCATGACAGTCCTACGCACTAACCAATACGATATAGGTACTATTACTTCGTCTTTGATATTGTTCTACGGTGTTGTGTTCCAAAATTAATGGGAATTTTTGCTCTTTCTATTAAAGCCAATTTTATTGCATTTTTTAAAAGAAACATGCATTTAGATCACTCCTTACTTATTTCTCTATTTAAAAAAGAAATACTAAAATAATAAATCTATAAGTTTATGGCAATTAGGACTACATATTAATATTTTATTGTACATACATATATATTTGTTAATAGTCAGTTTTTAACAATTTCTAATAATCTAATAAAGTACACTGATAAATCACCATAATTATTAACAAACATCGCTAAATAAGCACATACATAGTTATATTGTTATTACTAATTGTTTGATTTGATTTTAAAGAGAAGACAATACCTGATTCATTCATTTAACACCAAATAAAATTCTTATCAACATTAGGTAAATATAATTTACTTAATCAATCAATCTTTGGATTATTTTGGTATCTTAAATTCCTATAAATTTGTGTACCTATCTACTTTTAGCTATGTATATATTTATTTTGTTTACAAATTGATACACTCAAAAAATTTGAAACACAACAAAAAGAAGCAAGAAGAAAACAATAGATTTTTGTATAACCTACATTAAAACTGGAGCACTTGGGGCACCTTGTACTAAAAAAAAGAGAAGAAATAACATCGACCTGTATCTAGGCATATATTATTATAGTTATTGCTCTGCAAGGCTTCAATTTGATATTCCAAATATATAGCTCAAGTTTAAAAAAAGAAAAAAAAGAACACTTTTACTTTTACTGGCTTTATGCTCTCTTCCAGAATTTATATCAATAAAGGAACAACCTCCTACTTCAATTTTAAGAAAGGTAATGGTTTAAAAGTAGGAATCTATATTGATAAATAAACAATTTAATGTGAATATTCGTCCCCACAAAAAGAGGTACAATGAATGAAAAATCATGAAAAAATCACACCCACTCAAAGAACAACGATGATACCGATTGCAATATTAAAAAAAAAAAGAGGAAGGAATCAAAAAGAGTGGCAGGTCAGGTTAAAGAGGGGTGATTCAAAATATAGCTACTAAATAAATAAATAAAAATATAAATTTGTTGAAAAAGCACTTGACACACACATACCCGATCGGATATTAAATCACAATCCTCTTGAATTAAACGCGACAGGAACGAATTTGGATCACGGGATAATGTGGTTTTGGTTGTTAGGAAATATGTCCCACCAACATTTAGCTTAACCCACTGGTCGGTGCCTTGTTTCTTTAGGATGTTTGGACTTTTTCTTGAGTTTATATTTACGGTAGTCATTTTGGACATTAAATGCTCAATTGTTAAACAACTGCTTGTGCTTAAACTTACAAATTAAAATTAAAAACCTATTTTAATATAATCTAATAAATTGTACGCGATGTCAGACTCTCAGACTCAAAGAAAAACCAAATCCAAATCCATAAGCAAAACGAAAAACGAAAACGAAATGCAAAATAGTAGGAAGAAAATAAATTTTAATGATTGAAGTGTATAGTTGTTTCATTCTTGCATGTAATATGAAATATAATGAATGGTGAAAGGAAAAAACAAAACTGTCAAATGGTGCTGAGTGCATTGTGAAATTGTTATCGACATCGAAATTAGGCCCCTTTTAGACTAATGGATATTAAAAAAAAGGTTTTCCAATGAGTGTTTTCATTTTTAATGAAAAGTATATATTAAACTATGAGGGTATTTACGTAATAAAAAAAATCACTGGATAAGTTTACAATTTGGTTAAGTTTAACATTTGGTAAATGGACTGTAAAATTTTGTGTGAGAAATGATTTACCTACACAATTTGGTTAAAATTCTACAGGGCTTTTGGTGAATAAAATCCTAGGGGGTCATTCCGTAAAACGATTATCGTCAGACGATAGCGTTTCGAAGATAGTCTCACTTCACTTAAGACGATAATCGTCAACGATAGCATTTTGCACGATAGCTAAATAGGAATCGACTGTCATTAATCTTCAAGTGTTAACTATGCAAATTGAAGTTAGAATGTTTTGACGTAATTTAAATTTGTTACAAATTGAAAATGAAAACTAAAAAAGAACAATTGATACTGTTACGAAGAAGAGATGAATCCGACCCCATAAGTAATACTTTTTACTTATTGTTGTAAACTAATTTCAACAATTATAAATTTGTTTAACGTTTTTGAGTTTCAAAAGAAGCCTTTTTAATGATACTGGAAACAATAAAAGTGCCAGACGGTTGTCGTTTTGCATATATGTATACCTCCAACTCCAATATTAAGATTTACTGTAACTATTGAGACTTTGGGTGGCGAAGAGTACCAATGGTTGACAGGCAACGATTTTTGATTCGGTTTTACACCAGATCACATTATCCCGAAATTTCGGAAACAACAAATGTTTTGGAAGCGAAGTTATGTCCACTGTGGATAAAATGGAGTCTTTCTAGGGAATTTCGGAAATAAAGAAATGGTTTTATCAAAAATATTCAATACGAGCAGGTAAATAGAACGAAAGTTAAGAAAAATCATGAATTACAAATAGTTATTTTTTCTATTGGGTTTATACCCATTGGCCAAGAAAGTATACTCATTCATAAATTGTGTATAAACTTGCAACTTATTTTATGTTATTGAACTATGTATTTATATTATAATTACATTTATAAATTTACAATAATATCAGACGTAAATAGCTAACATTTTTAAATTCTGACTACATCGTCGGCGGCGGCAAAAAATCAAAAAGTGAAAACACAAAAATGTTGGTATGTTTGGTAACAGGAAACTTCTTGCAAATATTCACAATTCCTCATAGAAAAAATAACAAGTTTGGGAAACTTGGTTACATTTTCAAGTTATTGAACAGGCATTATCTCTCATTTTGACATTTCAATTACACTTTGGCCTACTAGTATGGATAGCTAGCAGCCAACTTCGTGTTGGTGTCTTTTCCTTAACGTTACTAGAATTTTCGTAGGTTCAGCGAATATATGGAGAAACTTTTGAACTTAATTTTTTTACTTTGTATATTTTTTCAAACTTAAAAATAATAAATGTTCCTGCAAAAAAAGATTTTTCAAGCAAAGAAGAAACAGATGGCGTGTTAAAAGTAACCGTGAATCGTCATTTAATCGCAAGAAACCGCGGTTCTTCTCAGTTCGCTACTGTGTCATTTCAGCTCCCACTGCTTCCAACTTTTCCTTCGGATCTTCAATTATGTAAAAGTCATCGTTAAAGATGGCTTCTTCTGGATCTATTTGCGCTTTCATAAGTACGTCTCTGTTCTCCTTAGTTCTTTGGAGTTTCAGACACGGAAGGTCATTATAATTCTTTTTCCTGAATATCTTGTTGATTTTATTAAACATACTCGGGTCACTGGAATTAAATTTTCGTCCAACAGTTGTAAATGTTGTTTAATTTTTGTATTTGTCAGGTGTTTGTTTGTTTGGTGGGGCTATGTCACTCGAACGAAAATCTCTCGCCAAGGCGTTGGTGAAACGAGATTTTACTGTAAGGCCTCTTTCACACGAGACGGTTTCGTCCGTACGGTTAAAATCCGTACGATTTTTTTCCGTACCGACTTTGTTTTCACACATAACGTATTTTCCCCGTGAATCGTCTACGTTTGGTTATATTTTAGATATTTTTCTTTAGTACAAGTGACCACAAAGACGGATGGCAGACGAATAAAGATCGTCTGTTGTGAATGCGTTCGCGGAGTCACGTACGCTACTGATAAGACGGCGACGGCACGGTCGCCGTATATTTCAGTCGTTGAGACGGCTGTTTTAAATCGTCCGTACGGAAAAAACCCGTCTCCGTACAGTGTGAAAGCTTTAGTTAAGTTTATTATTTTACTATCAATGGCTCTAGGATAAAAACCGTACGTATTTTACCGTACGGGCGAAACCGTCTCGTGTGAAAGAGGCCTAATTGTAAGAGTGCGTTGCAGCGTATTCCCCTAACTTCACGCGTTCGTTCGGAAGCTGCATTACAGCAGCCAGTCCGCAATGATCACTATCGTACTCGACTGTTTGTAAGCAGTGCCGATGGCGGTTATACTAACTTTGTCTGTAATTTTAGTTTTCAGTCTGGTGTCGTACATTAAAAGATCCAAAAAGGAGCCGCTTCTTGGATACGACGTCTCTCTTTTTAGTAACCAGCAGGTCGACGGAATATTCAACGCTGAAAAGATTCATCAAATCAAAAATTACTATATTGGTTTCCCTAATCTTCATGTTTTGATTTGAATCAATTTATGTTTGTGGTTTAGCTTGGTTTTGCTAACCACTAACTAAACACATTCGCAGCTAATACTTTTAGGCACGTCCATATGTTCTAAATTGCACCAGATTAGGCAACAAAGAGTAGAGATGATCTGCCCTTTTGCCTTACTCCTTTATCTGACTTTGGTATCCCGTTAGTTGGCCTTGAATGCTCAACAACAAAGCTATAATGTCAGTCTGCACCTCTGGTGCATTAGGCACTCGAACCTTTGGTGCAACTGTTGGTGGAGCCTGTATAGTGTTCCCATTCCCTGACACCATTTGGCAAAATTTGAGATCTACGAGTTTTTGTGTTTGAGCCTTTCGAAATGTTCGACTTTCTTCAGCGTTTAGACTGGTCTGTTTTTGTTTAATAAGTTGGACCTTGGGACAGCCCCTATATATCTATGGAGTCTGGTCAAAACAACATAAGTCCAAAATCTTAGTTTTGAGAAAAACGCGTTTAAAAGTTCAAATTTTTTTTCTAAATCCCGTTGTGGTTATTTCAGAAATATTTTGATGCAATATATCTAGGAATGATGATATTTATATGAATATAATGTTTTTATTTCAAATCTATGTTTGTACATATCTTTTAAGGGAGATATGTTGTTTTGACCAAGCGGATCTTTCATTTCATTTTAAATTGGTGGAGATAATTTCAAGATTATCTACCATTGTTTTTATTTCAGAATTTATTGCTCTTATTTGTTTAGTTTAGTTTAGTTTAGTTTATTCAATTTATCGATATGCTATACACATTAAGATATAATATCTTATTAAAAAGTGATAGCTTTATAATGTATACATGAGCAAGAAAAAAGTTAACATTAGTTGGAATACAAAAGCAAGATCAAAATAATTAAAACAATAATTAAAATTAAGTTAAAAGGGAAAACTGAGTAGTTTACAAATTAATGACGCTATAGAAATTAAGTTAACTGCAAAGTTTAAATTATAAATTTATTAAAGGTAAAACCGCACATTTAAAGCAAAGAAAAGTAGTCAATGAGTTTGCTCTGGAATATTTTAACATTTCCAAGCCTTCTTATATCACTTGGCAAAGAGTTCCATAAGCGAATGGCGTTGACAAAGAATTGCCGCTCAGATGTTAGGCATGTATGTCGTGGGATGTTAAGCTTGTTTGATCTATTTGAAGTAGGAAATTGTAATCTGTAATAAAGGTTATGTGGTTGATGCGTCTGTTTAATACTGAAGAGAAGAAGAAGTGTTCGATATTGTAGAAAATACTTAAACTGCATGTTGAATAGAGAAGAAGCAAACTCGGAGATATGGTCATATCTTTTAAGACCGTAGATGTATCTTACTGTGTTGTTGAAGGCAACCGTAAGCTTTCGTCTACTCTCAGCATCACAGTTACAATAGATTTCACAACCATATGTAAGGATTGGAATAATCAAAGTCTTAGCTAACATTTTTCGAGTTTCAATGGGAGTTAAGTATTGGGACTCTTGAAGAACCCTAAGAGCACCGTACACTTTACCAACAGTTGAATTTATGTGGTTTTCCCAAGTTAAAGATCTGTTGAAAATGACACCAAGATTTTTAGCTGTTTCCACATAGTCAATAACGATATCATTGAGCATTAAGCGAGGGAAATAAGAAAGATCAAGAGACTTTTTAGAGATAACTAAGCATTTAGTTTTCGACGGATTTAAGAACAGGCCATTTTTTTGGGACCAAATATGGATACTTAAAAGGTCCTGATTTATGTTATGAACGCAATTTTCAATAAGACCGAGTGGACTACTCAAGTAAAGTTGCACGTCATCAGCATACATTTGTATAAGCGAAAATTTCAATATCGATGGCAACTCATTTATATAAAGCGAGAAGAGAATCGGGCCCAATATCGATCCTTGAGGAACACCTTTCAAGACCGGCAAACAAGAAGACAACCTTTTGGAGAGACTTACAGCCTGTTTTCTCTCACTTAGATAAGAAAGAAGCAAATTAGCAGCAGAAGATGAAAAATTAAATTGATGAATAAGTTTACGTATGAGAATCGAGTGTTCGATAGTGTCAAAAGCTTTTGAAAAATCCAAAAGAACCAAAAAACTTACATTATCGACATCAACAGCTAGTCTAATGTCTTCAGACACATTCAATAGCGCTGTCAAACAATTATGTTTTGGACGAAAACCGGACTGAAAAGGTGTCAGTAAATCGACTCTACTTAGGTATGTATTTATTTGTCTTTGCATAATCCTTTCTAAAACCTTAGAAAGAAATGGAAGTATAGAGATTGGACGAAAATCCTTGCCATTAGATGATTTTGGTACGGGGACTATCTTTGCTTGCTTCCAAATCGTTGGAAAAATACCGGTTGTTAGTACTGTATTAAACAAATGTGTAATATAAGTCAAAAGAAGTGGTAGTAAAGCTCTAATAAAAACAGGGTGTATACCATCAATTCCAACTGCATTGGATTTAACTAACATAAAGCTTTCAACCACTTCAGTACAATCAATCCTAGAGAACTCAAAAGCAGATTGGGAGGCTAAAGAATTACCTTCGTACCTTTCCTGTATTGAAATAAATTTTGTAGACTTAGATACTTTTTTATCAAACAAATTTATTTCACAGCAATATAAATAATAGCAAAAACAATAACAAAGTAATTACAAAGCTTGAATACAGTTAAAAAAAATATATAAAATTGGAATTCAAAGGTAAATTATAGTGTTTTTGTTGATACAGCTAATTTTCTTCATCAGATGAATCAACTAGATCATAGTCTTTGTCTTCTTCCGTCTCCTTTGACTTCAATTTTTTATAGAAATCATGGAAAGTTGTTAGAATTAGTGGTAAAAGGAAAATTATGTCATTTTTTTTTCTTCAGATATCGTTGGCGATAGCACATTTTCCAAAACAAAGTTCGACAAATGTTTTCCTCTTCGTTTGAAACTTACACTTTGAAAATCTTTTTCTTCATTTAATGTTGTCTTCAAAAACATTATTCCTGGATCTGATTTCAAATATCTTATCCATTTGATTGTTTGGAAACCAAACATATTCCCGTTTTCGTCTTTTTTGCGAACAACAAACCCCGCTTTGGCTATCAATAAGTTTGAAAAATTCCAAACTTCTTCCGGCTTCAATTCATGAACCAAGAATTTTTGCTTTTTCCCACATGATTTCACAAGCTGAAACCAATCATAAGGATGGTATATTTCGGAGTTAGCATATTTCTTTTTTTTCGATGATCGCATTCCATATGCGTGCGACCAGGAACTAAAAATGTATGCTCACCTATCAGCATGGACAGTAAAAACATTGCAAAAACTATTCTGTTTTTATTTTGCCCTCCACACGTGTCTGAATAAAACTAAACTGATTTGATTGTTGTTGGAAGATGTTTAAGATGCAGAAAAAGACACGAAGCTATTTCATTTGCCCCTCTTCCTGCAATTCCTTCATTCCACATATAATTTTTCGATGTTCCATCTGATAGGTCATGTATGGAAAGATTAAATGTCCAAAGCTGCCTTTTATAAAAGGCAACTGATGTAGACAAGCTTGGTGTTGGAAGGCATTGTTGCAAATCGAAGACAAAACAAGCTTTCGTTCGGTGTTCTTGAGCTTAAATCTTGTCTCATTTTTTCGTTTCATATGCCATATCTGCCTACTCATGATGGCTTTCCAGCAACATTTTAAGATGTTCTAATTCATCACTCTTTTCTCCAATGCAACCTTAATTTTTATTTGTAAGGTATCACAGGTGTTGCATGTATCCTGTTTGGGTCTTTTAAAAGTAAATTCCATTTTATGAAATTCTCTCTCGTAAATTGTCCTTGAAACATACTTTTCTTGTTCTGTGTCCTTATACAAGGCGAACAATGCCAGAGATAAATTTGCTGGTAAAATAAGGTTATTGTTTGTCCTTCGTGTGTAGTGGCTCTCATATGAAGGAAAGGACTTTATGTGATCCTTAACTGACTCAATCACATCATCTGAGGTCTTATTCGGTGGAGTGTAGCAACCGCGTTGATCAGCAGGCACAATTCCAGTAACAGATGATAGCTTCTTTTGCAGCACAGTTCTTATGAAGGGGTCAGTTTCATCGAGAGTTGCCTTTAAACAGCTTTTGCATACCCGTTCTCGTTTTCCATTAGTTTCGAAGAAATAAAAAAAAGACCATGTTCTGTTTTTAGGATTTGATGTTGGGGTTGAGCGATTGCGTTTCTTACTATCTTGGTTAATTAAATTTCCAACAAAGGATGCTCTTGCAGCATGAGAGCCAAGGGATCAATAGTCATCGAAAATATTTTTGAAAATAAACCGTGTGTTACAGAACCGCGAGTATTTTATGTAGCGACAAAAAAGCGCAGAAGATTTAGTTGGAGTTATGTTGTTTTGACCACATTGTTATTTAGAAAATAGAAAATTTGTGTTTGGTTAAAACAATATAAGTGAAGTTATGCCGTTTTGACCAAACACAATTTTAAATAAGAAATGTAAGTGCGATTAGGACCATTGAATATCTTTTCAATCGGTTTAGATGGACTTACACTGTTAAGACCAAACGAAAGTAGATTTTTTTTGTACAGTTTTGTATATTTAACTCAAATTTGACAAAAATGGACTTATGTCGTTTTGACCAGACTCCATAGATATAAAAAGCAGATTTCCATTGGTTTCCGCACAGTACACTTGAACTGGGTTAAATTTAAATCCTCAACCCGCTCATTCCCAAGCTTGCATTCTCCCCTGATGTGAATTTCATAGCACTTGACGCAGCTCATCTCCATATTTCAGTTGGCTCCGGCATAGCCGAACCCCTGGCACTTCGCACATTGTATAGATTGATATTCGAAGCGTGTAATTTCTCCCAGACTCTTAATCTTACTTTGGAGCGATAATGTTATACTGGGAACAATGGTAGCCTATAAACCCCTCGTCTGGAGTTCACTGTAGTGAAAGGCTTGCGCTTGACCCCTATAAATTCAAGATCGTTACTGGCTTTTTGACGGAGCTCAGCTAAGAGCGCCATCTATTCCGTGCAGGAACGTATGCTCTTTCATAGGACCGTATGCATTTTGTCACTTCAAGGCGTAAAACTGAAGAACTCAGCCGTGGCCTCTTTTAACACTTAAATCTTCACATAATCTATTATTATGGTTTACATGTTTTATATTATGCGAATAGCTTTGAAAAATAAGGTTGCCATTTTAGCAAAGGTATCCAACTTTTCATCACGAGATAACTTTGATTTAGAAGAACTGCTTTTCATGTCTTTTTATAGATGTTTTGACGTGTAACTACATATGTTCGCTGTATAAAAAGAGCTTAAATGCAAAAGTTATAATTTCAAAAGCTTGTATTTCATAAACTTTTGTACCTATGCACTTTGTATATGAAAACCATAATTTCATATACAAAGGTATGCATTTCTCTGGCTATGAAATTCAAATTTCGAACTTTACCTATAATTATTTTCGCTTTAGGAAAAATAAATTTCCTCCACTCATTCTATGTTCAGGGATATTTCCTTTTTATAGGAAGTTAATGTTCGAAACTATAGACAAGAGCCAAAAATTTATAGGAAAAAAATGGTTGTTTTTTCCGAATGTTTACAAAAACAATTGCAGGCACGTTTGTTTTTCAAGATTTTCACTCAATTTTGAAATACAATGTTCGCTCCTAACTAAAACTTTAACTATGTACAATTGTACACTTACTGCAATAAAACTCTTTGCTATTATTAATACAAGTTGTTCTTCTACTTCTTGCATAGTTCAAGAACATACACAATATACATTCCCAGCATTTATTGTTATTTGTAAATATTACAAACACGGTAAGGGGATGAAATGTGCTAAATTACTTGAAAACCATATCTATATTTTATTTGTGACAACGCATTAAACAGGGAGTTTTCGTACAATAGAAATATTTAAAAAAAAAAGACAAAAAATTGGGGTGTAACACTTGAACAGTGTTGAAAAATAAGTTTTTACATTTGGTTTAATAGATTACTGTCAAAAAATTATTATTATTTTTTGACACAATTATTATCCGATAGTAGATAGATTAATTTAGGGTGGTAAAGGGTGGTTAAATTTTTAGACCCGTTGAAACCATGTATCGTCCACATCCATAGCTTCAAATTCGGGCCATAAAAAGTTCGTTACCATCTCATGTTAGCAAACTCCATTTACACTGCTTATCCGATGATGCCGCCAGCTCATAAGATGTACTAAGAAGTCACTCTTAGTGAGTGCATTGATTTTTCGACAAACACTCTTGGATTATAATAATAATAAAGGGTTTTTAAATTGACGCAGGTAGATTTGGGCGCCCCGTGGCGGCCATTTTGTTTTGGTGACATCTGTCAAATCTTTTGTTTATTATTCAGTTGTTTATGCCAAACCATCATGGCAAGTAACGCGATTGAACTGCACGTTGAAATGATAAAACTTTTTTTTATCAAAATGAGTGTTCGTTAATGCAAACGTTGTGCACATTGCGCCCATATTACGGTAGACGTGGTGACTGGTGGCCCTTCACAGTCGACTCTTCAACGTTTGGTGGCCAAATTTGAGACGACCGGTTCAGTAAACAATCAGTCAAAACCCGTACGTTCAAGGAACGCAAGATCGGCCGAGAACATCGCCACGGTCCTTGAAAGTGTACAGCAGAAACCGAGGCAGTCTATTCCTCGCCCTGCACAAGAACTCGGTCTTTCGCAGACTTCAACTTGACGAATTTTGCGTCGGGACTTGGGCCTACACTAGGGTGTCCATAACGTGTTTGAAAAAAAAGAGAACATTTTCAAAAATTCAAACTTCTACTGTTATACTCCCCCTGCTCACCTCACCATCATCCAAATAAAAGATATGATCAAATGTTCGTTTCATAAAAATATACTTATATTTATCTATAAAAGAAGCATTAACTACAAACTAATAATAATAAATTGCAATAAATAATAATGATTAGTAAAACTTAAATAAAAATTACTTCAAAATATTGCTGAATTCAAGTAGATAATTATTAGATATATACATATTTCAAGTAGATTATTTTACATAAATATGTTAATTTTCTTCCTCATCTGAGGATGTATCATACTTTTGGGACCCTCGAATTTGATGTAGATATTTTTTTTTCATTTAAAAAGGTATCATAAAATTTATTGCAGCTTAAATCTTTTAAGTTGTAGGCAACTACTAGAATCGATTTGATTGTTCCTACTTTTAAACGTTTCCGTTCCGATATCGTCTTCAAATTCTTTTTAATTAAATTATTAAGAATCGATTTTGTAGCTAGAGGAATAAAATGTTGATCATATCTGTTCTTTAAAATAGTTTGAAGAGAATCTAAAACCATGGATACTTCTAATCAAAAACACTCTATTACCAAGACCGAAATCTCAGACTGACATTTCGGTTTGCGTACAAGCTAAAAAGCACTAAATGTGAGAAAGTGTGCGTGAAATGATGCAAAAAACCAAACACATTCTCACAAAATGCTTCATTATAGTAATCAGCCCCATCTAAATGTTTCATTTTGAATGTTTCATGGCCTCGTTCAAAAACTAAACAATCCTTACCAACAGAATCTGAAGTGCTGACATGGTCTTAAATTGGAAGATTTGTATAGCTTTTTAATTTCAATCCAAATAAATGTTGTAAATGTATATTAAATAAAATAAAATTGACCAAATACATATTTAATGATTTATTAGTGCTGTTTTTTATTTACTTAAATTATTTGCGAACGCAATATGAGCAGCAACTGGTTAAGTATAATTGGAAATGGACAAAAGTGTAACTTAATACTTTGTAAAACAACAAAACCGACAATTTTTTCAGCTGTAGTTTGCTTAGAGCATTTTGTTTGGCGGCGCGCGGCGTTAGAAGTTCAGGTGGAAACAATAGGCGGGTGCCTCCGTATTTGTTTGTACAGAAAATGCTACGAGAAGCATACTTGTGAAGTTCCATTGCCAACTTTAGCTAGTTCAGATTCCTCATTTAGATTAGTGTTTTCATCATTTAAGCAGTTCGATAATTGCAAGACCAAATTTTAGTTTTGTTTGTTGCAGAAATATTCCTGAAAATTTCTTTTTAAGGGACTTTGTTAGAGTTAGAATTTTGTTTGTAGTTAGATTTTGGAATACAAATTTGAGGGAACCATGTTTTAAAAATAAGTTGATTTGTGTAAAGCAACTTTAAGGAATAGAAATAGGCAATATGGTTACAAACAATACCAACTAAATGAGTGAAATAAATAGATTTTAGTAACTTTTTTTATTCCAGTATGGGGAAACCGAACACCCGATAGAAAAAAACCGGTAAACGCGACAAAATCGAGACTTCTTGGCTAAATAATGTTATCTTCCATGCTTACGCATAAAATTACGAATTTTGTAGCATATGCAAATTTCTAGACATTTTACAATCTGAACAATTAAATATGCTATGAAAAAATTGGCTGCTATTAATGTTAATTTTTTTTTCTAAAAAGTTGATGAAGGTTAGCTGAAGCGGAAATTTCTTTAATTAACATACCTAAAATATTATTGACTTTCTCAAAAATATTTTTCTACACTAACCTCTGCTTTATATCTGAAAACTATTGTTTATGTATATTTTCTTCTATGTTCTGTATTTATAAAATGTAATGTAATACCCCTCAAACAATAATAAGTAAACTTGAACTTTGGTAACTAAACATTTTTAAGGAATGAATGAAAATTATATTTTGCGTTAAACTGTGGGAATTCACTAAAAAAATTCTGTACGTCAACAATCAACATTCATGTCGATTACTTGATCTATTGAATGAGTTGTGCATGAATTCAGAACGATTTTAAGACGTTTTCATTTTGTGATATATGTCAAAATTTGTTTTTTATTTGCTCTGCATTTATTCAACAGGTTCGCTATAATCGTTCTGATTACTTTTTTAAAACATTGGTGTTCCTTTGATGCATAGTTTTTTTTTTGATACATGTACATATGCTTCCATCAATCAAGAATGTTATGGATAAGGTATTTTTTGATTATAACTATTTTTTTTAAATATAATATTTATTAATCAAAATCGAATTCAAAAATAGTTGCAAGCTTAAATCATTAAAAACAAACTATAAATACATTTGGATTAATTAAATTGATACAGATTTTAATTACTTGCAAAAAAAATATTTGGGCCGTTCATTAACGAAAATTTATTAGAATTCAATACAAAAATTGCGCTCGCACCCTTAACTTGATGTATCTTCGAACGCATCTTTGATACAAAAATCCGAGGTTAATTTTGAAATTTGAAGAATTTCGTAGTGATTTTTGTAAATTAGTGAATTAATTATAATAAACTGATGTTGAACATGCTTTTTTCAAGACAAAAAGGTACATTGGTTCACTATCCACAAAATGCCTGCAAAATTAAAGCTTAAAACTGACTTCTTCATCGAAAAAAAGTAAAAAGAAAAACCTGAAAAAAACTTATTAACACCTCCATTTTGTTTTTGCTGTGCAAAATGCCGCTAGCCCACGGCATCGTTTTTTTTGTTTGTGCTCACATCTATTCATGGATTAATTGTCAAAATTACAAATACAACAATGTAAACAAACGAGTTTTGGAGAGTGAAACGTACGAAAGATTCCGGTCTTGGTAATGGAGTGTTTTTGCTTCTAATAGGGAATTGTTTTCCTTTTCTAATTCTATGGCTTTTTCATTAAACATGAAAGCAAGTGAATGTACAAAGTACAAAAAAGCTTCAGATAAATCAGATTGAAAAAATGTTTTTAAAAGAACAGGACAGTTTATGTTGGATAAAAAATAAGCTTTCAAAGCAGGATACACTTGAAGGATTCTATTAATCGCGGGAAACAAAGACAGCCATCTGGCAACTCTTTGTGCTCTACTTCAAGCGAGGCGCAAAAGTCTTTTAGAAAATATGTATATCGAAGCCATATTTAGCTGCGTTTGAAACTATATGGACAGGACAACCAATTAAAATTAATTCTTTCCCTATTGAGGATTTAAGTCTGTAAAATACGTTATCTACGCCTGCACCTGCTCTATTTAAGCCTCCAAAATTTGTATTGCAGTTATCTGCAGAAAATGAAATGCATTTTTTTTTCAATGTCAAAGCTTTTTAAAGTTTGCAAAAGAAAATTGGAAATAGTTTCCCAATTTTCGCTACTAATTTTGTTCAAATGAATTAATTTGGTCTGAACACCAACTTCTTTTTTAAAATCTATATAATATAATAATCAATGCCACTTTTCGTTGTAATGTTATAACTCAACAATGCCTTTACCGATTTGGCTAATTTTGGTCTTGAATTATTCGTGGAAGTCCAGAGAAGGTTTGTGCGTAGAGAAAATTAAAAAAAAAATCTTGGAAAAGTGTAAAATCAACATCTTTCTATACTCCCATATACAAACAATTTGTACTAAAACTTAAAAGCCAATTTGAACCTTTGGCAAACCAATCGAAGACAAAAAAAGTGACGTTAGTTCTGTCAAACAAATTTAATGTCATCATATTGCATTTCATTTTATCAGCGATAATTATTGCTTTGTTGTGTTTAAATTTTCCAAAATTTTGTTGAGTTATTGCTTTGTGTTTATATTTTCCCAAATATTGTTGAGTGAAGGTAAAATGCCACGAGCAAGACGACCAAACATAGGCTGGCGAACACTTAATGGAAATCAAGTGGCATTATGTCCACATTGTGATGCGGCTTACTTTCCAGGTGAAACGCCCGGAATGTGTTGTGCTAATGGCAAATTGGGATTGCCAACATTAGAAACTCCACCCGAACCATTGTATTCATTTATTTTTGGGACATCTCAAACATCGAAGCAGTTTTTGAGTAATATTCAACAATACAATTCGGCATTTCAAATGACTTCTTTTGGTGGGTGCTACTAAAATTATTAGAGATAATTTTATGCCGACTTTTTAGGTAAATACCTCAACAGGACTGTCCCATGTTTATATCAATCTGAATCATAAAGTTTTACAAATTCTGATTCAACATCTACCTAAAATTGCATACATGTTACAGATTCAGGGCCAGATTTATCAACAAGCTGGTTCGTTATTGCCATACCCCGACGCTGATCAGATCATCAATGTTTGCAAATTTATTTTATAGGTGATGAAAATCGTGAATTGGATCAACGTTGTGCGTAGTTTCAAATACAAGACGAGAAATTATTCGTGAGCTACAAAGGTGTTTCCATCAGCATAACGCATTAGTTCAATTGTTCAAAATTGCTCTTGATCGTATGCCATCTGATAATCACAAAATTGTAATAGCACCAAATTGAATATTCAACAAAAACATGTATGTATATGACACAATCATGCAAGCCGTTTCCAAAATTGCAGGTGGATTATATTTCTTGGATGCACCTGGTGGTACAGACAAAACGTTCGTTGTATCATTGATTTTAGCGACTATTCGGTCGGAACAGAAAATTGCATTGGCACTTGCATCTTCGGGAATTGCTGCTACATTATTAGAGAGTGGTCGGACCGCACACTCTGCATTCAAATTGCCATTGAATGTACAGGTGATTAAAACTCCAACTTGCAATATTTCGAGAAATTCTGCTATGGCAAAAGTTCTGCGATTAATGTCAATTATTTTATGGGATTAGTGCACAATGGCGAATAAAAAATCAATAGAAGCATTTAATCGAACAATGCAAGATTTCCGCGATTATCAACAGATTTTTGGTGATGCTCTGATATTGCTGTCAGGGGACTTTCGTCAAACATTGCCTGTCATATCTCGATCTTCTGCTGATGAAATAAACGCCTGTTTGAAGTCATCATTTTAGCACCGAAGAACATTCATATCAATGCCATTAATTTTCAAATTCAAGCGAAACTGCTAGGTGTAGTCACGACATATAAATCAATTGACAGTGTTATGAATCAAGATGAGGCAATGAATTATCCAATTGAATTTTTAAATTCATTGGAACCGGCTGGTATACCACCGCATTGCTTGAATCTGAAAATTGGTTCTTTCATTATATTATTGCGAAATATTAATCCACCAAAGCTGTGTAATGGCACCAGATTGGCAGTGAAAAAGTTATTGTCAAATATGATTGAAGCTACAATCTTAAATGGTAAATCAAATGGAGAAGTGTGTTTGATACCGTGTATCCCTATGATTCCAACTGATATGCCATTTGAATTAAAAAGATTACAATATCCTGTGCGTTTATCATTTGCGATGTCCATAAATAAGGCCCAAGGGCAAACACTTCACGTTTGTGATGTCAATTTGGAGGAATCATGTTTTTCACATGCCAACTTTATGTTGCCTCAAAATGGAAAAACAAAAAATATTGTTTATCCAACTGTTTTAGACTAACCCATATAGACCCACCATAGTAAGAGTAGATACCCAATTCTTTTTTATTTTTTAGTTTTTACTCTTTGCTGATAAATCTATATATATATAATATTCCTGTCACAGTGTTAGTGGCCATATTCCTCCGAAACGGCTTAACCCATTTCAATGAAATTTTGCATATACATTCGGTAGGTCTGAGAATAGGTTTTTATCTATTTTTTATATTCCTAAGTGTTATGGTTTAATTGCATCAACATCGTATACGGTGCAACGATCTTACGATAGTATTCAGTGACGCTATGTACAATGAAGCATTGATTGCTATTGAGGATCTTTGCATTATCAGTGCCAACTTACCACTCAGTCAATTCGGTATGCATTCACCGAAATGCATCTGATTTAATAGACACTGAATTGAATCGTGAACTACAATACAAAACTGTAGAAATGGCAGCGATTGTTGCTCGCAATGTCCCACTAATAAATGATGAACAAAGAACCATTTTTGACCACATCATGCTCGCAGTTTCCGCAGGACAAGGTGGATGCACCAGGTGGAACTGGTAAAACATTCCTTATTTCGCTAATTCTTGCTAAAATACGATCAAATAATGGTATCGCATTGGCTGTTGCGGCAAATTTATTGGATGGAGGTAGATGAATGCACTACGGCACACACACATTCGCTTGAGGCGTTGAAGAGGACATTAAAAAAGATATAAAAAACAGCGACACACTATTTGCCGGCACTCGATTACTCCTTTCAGGTGATTTCAGACAAACACTTCCCGTTAATCCGCGTTCCACGTACGCTGATGAGATCAACGAGTGCTTAAAATCATCACCACTGCGGCGTAATGTTGAAAGAGTACAACTGAAAGTAAATGTGCGTGTTCAAATGCTTCAAGATCCATCCGCTGAAACAACTGTTAGATATAGGACACGGAAAAGTCACTTCAGATGAAACTGGATGCATAAAATTACCGGTCGATTTCTGCACGTTTATTGGTTCACAAGATTCTCTCATTGACCAGATATTTCCCGATGTGCACAGACAATATACAAATCACGAGTGGCTGGCAGAAAGAGCAACTTTACCAGCAAAAAATGTGGATGTCAACAAATTAAATCTCAAGATACAGCATTTGTTACCAGGAGACTTGGTGTTATACAAATCTATTGATACAGTTTTTGATGCTACCGAAGCTGTAAATTATCCAACTGAGTTTTTGAACTCATTAGATTAACAAGGTATGCCACCGCATAATTTACAATTGGACCTCCGGTAGTTTTGTTTCGTAATTTGAACCCACCACGGTTGTGCAACGGCACGCGATTAGTAATTAAAAATTGATGAAAAATGTTATCGAAATCATATTTCTAAATGGAAAATTCTGAGATGAAAATATATTTTTACGGCGAATCCCTATTATACCCACAGATGTGCCAATTCAATTCAAACGCCTTCAATTTCCAATTAGATTGGCATTTGCAATGACTATCTATCAATAAGTCTGAAGGCCAAACGATGTCTGTGAGCGGCTTAGATTTGAGCACTTCATGTATTTCACACGGACAATTATACGTGGCATGCTCTCGAGTGCGCAAACCATCCAGTTTGTTTGTATTGGCGAAAGATGGGATCACAAAAAATATTGTAGATACACTCTTTTGCATTAAGGGATTGATATTGTTTTTTTTTTTGAAGTATTGTCATAATTAGCGATTAGTATATAATTTTAAAGAATTAATTTTAACAAAGTAAACAAATTTGTTTGGTGATTTGTTATTTTAATATTTTGTCACCGTTTACAGTGCTCTATACCTCTCCCACTTATATACCACATCCTTACACACTTACAATAAGTTATTTGTTTCTAGCAAAATATTCTCTAGAAATTATTTATATGACGAAGCAAAGTTTGTCGGGTCAGCTAGTATAATATAAACAATATATCATTTGGGTTATTTGGACTTTTAAATAGCTAGCAATTTAAAATATTTTTTTGTTTGAATAAATGAACTTAATAATCATTTTTTTTATTACTATGCCTTATACGTAGCGAAGCACGTACCGGGCCGCTAGTACTGTATTAAAATCGGAAACATTTTAATATTGCCATGGTTACTTCCATCGGTAGATATTGACAAAAACGGTGTTTCACTAACGGCGGTTAAAACACTATCGATACAAAAGGGAGCTATGAAATGCTTTTGAATTGATCTTGTTTTTGTATGTGCTGACGAAAGGCGTTTTGCGATTTCCGAGTCGTTAAAGATTTCCTTAAATAATTTAGTCGAGCAATCTGTAGACCCAAAACTGAAGTGGTGTTTGAGTGCATGAAAAGCAAGAGCACCCTCTGCAGCGGCTATTTTGTCATCTAGTTTTGTAAATCTCGGGATGAATGCCGATGTAATTTTATTTGAAGTTTCGAACCAGGGTTCGGTGATGGATTATAAATAGGTAGGTTCGTATTGCAATGCTTTATTTTAGTGGACACTACAAAGTTTTTTTTAATGAAAAGGGAGTAAGATTACTATTTTTCAGGCACCAACATAACATTTATAAAAAAGAAAAAAGAGGACAAAAAAGAGAATATATGTAAATAAAAAAGAGTACAAAAAAAGAATTTGATGGAAAAAGAAAGAATAAGAAAGATCGGAGTCCAAAAAGAGAACATGTTCTCTTTCAAAGAGATGTTCTGGAAACCCTAGCCTACACCCGTACAAAATCCAACTAACCCAGGAGCTCAAAGTTCACGACCATACCAAGCGCCGTTTGTTCGCTGACTGGGCTTCGAATCGTTTGGAACAGGACCCCAATATTGACCGAAAAATCATCTTTGGTGATGAGGCGCATTTTTGGATGAATGGCTGTGTTAAAAAGCAAAATTGCCGTATATGTGATGACACCAACCCACGCGAGGTTCAACAGGTGAGAATGCAACCTCAAAAAGTTACAGTTTGGTGTGGATTTTGGGTCGGGCGGTGGTGTAATTAGTCCGTACTTTTTTGAAAATGACGTTAGTGAGACGGTCAACGTCAACAACGAGCGCTATATAACGATGATAACTAATTTCTTATGGCCCAAATTTAACCATAGACGACATGTGATTCCAGCAGGACGGCTGCGGCGCTACGTGCCACACAGCAAACGGCACGATTGACATTTTCAACATCTACCCGCCCTTATTGAAAAACCCTTTATACTTGACGAATCCACTGAGGTGAAAATGATGTTCATCACTGAAGATGATTTTTTTCGAAAACTAATCATTCATTGTTGGCATTTTTTGCCACCATTCTAACCAATGACGACGAGAAATGGTCAAAAGTCTTTAGATTTTTAGTCAATTGCACCTTGTTAGGGCGTAAATGCAAGTCTTTAAGCAAAATTGCATTTTAGCCACACTATCGCAAACGGCAGCAATATTTTCTGCAGTACAAGCTGTACGAGCATGCACTAGTGTTTTCCTGCAGACCCGGTTTGCTCAAAGTTTTGCACGATTTTTCTGATTGTACGCAAATTTGGACGATTAAATTGACCGAACAAATTACAAAG
The DNA here is from genome assembly GCA_920104205.1 of Eupeodes latifasciatus. Classification (NCBI taxonomy): domain Eukaryota; kingdom Metazoa; phylum Arthropoda; class Insecta; order Diptera; family Syrphidae; genus Eupeodes; species Eupeodes latifasciatus. The sequence continues at coordinate 39,837,957 of OV049926.1, forward strand.
TGCATTTTGATTTGAATAACTTTAACGCATTGCTAGATTGTTTATCTATCCATGGTTCAAATTGAATTAGTCTGAAATTGAGAAATGTTAAATAAAATGCAGAAAAAAACTTGACGTTTAGGTGTGGTTTACATTCAACATCGACCCTTAAAATTTAACCACCCTTTATTAACGGAATCTTTACTTCAATGCGTTCCCAAGTTATAACAATTAAGAGTTAATTTTTCATCGAAATATGAAAGATTGATACACTTCTTGTGGTATCTCAAATACTATTTTTTGTTAGTGCGTTTATAAACAGTTAGAATAAAAATTGGGTGGAGCAACAGTCCGTTGAGAACTAGGGCCTAGTGACTTACAACTCTCAACCATTCCTGTGTGCGAGTACTGTTGTCAGGAATGGAGGGGACCTACAGTTTTAAGCCGAATCCGAACGGCCAATTTGAGAAAGCACTTTTCATGACAAGAATTTGTCAATTCCTCGCAAGAGACACTACCCGTGAAACAAACTTTAGATGGCATAGGCAGGGATCGAACCCAAGACCTCTGGCATGACAGTCCAACGCACTAACCATCATGCCACGGGTACGCACAAAAGTCACATCATTGATATGATGTGCTCGGAAAGTGTAAAAGCGATTCGAACATGTTTGCCTCATAAAATCAGTTGAAAAGTAAACAGTTAGAATAGGTAAGTACTAAATCATGAATATCAGACAAAGTAAAGCCAACTTCTAGATTTACGAGTACCTATATTTACCAAACTTTTCCACGGGTTTGTATAATTTCTAAGAATAAAGCAATACTTCGTCCAATATTTGTGATTAGTGAAGTTATCAGATGCAAATGTTTTCGAATTGGTGATATCCTTTACCATTGTTAAAAGAAAATTTAAATTGCTCCAATAATTTAATTAACAACCGTATTTCAGTTTGTCATATTGTGTTGCATTTGTTTCTGGAAATTTTGTAGTACAAGTTCAAATATTTTAATTCAACAGAACCAATAAACTTTTCCTTTTTTGAATAATTCAATTGACCTTTTAAAATTATTTCATATCTGATAATCATTAAAATATCTACGAACGAACATTCGAAAGGAATTTTATATACATTTTTCTCTTTATATAGATATACCTATTATACATATCTACCCTATCCATATCCACTAAACATAAGCAATGTCCATATCAGCTAAAATTTTTGCCTTACAAAACGTTCTCGAGTGTCCTTGTTAAAAGTTTTCTTTTTTTCCCTATTTTATTTTATTCTTGGGGAATAGAAAAATCAACACCCAACAGGATTGTAAGGAATTTTGTAAATTGAATTCCATACAACAGGATAATGTCGTCACCAAGAATGCAACACCCCTTTCAATAGAAAAAATAAATACGAGTATATGTATGCATATGTATATGTAGCTGGACTTAAATAAAATATAAATGCTAGATGGAATCAAAAATCGATATCTGCACCTGTCCTTGAGGCAGACAAAATAAGCATCCTTGTTTGATTTTTTTTAGTTGAATGAATATGGACTCAAGGGGACTTACCTATTTTTAAAGTCAGAGGTGCCTGGGGGTATGTGTAGCTGTTTTTTGAACGGAAGCATTTTTTTTAAATTAAAGGAATATTTTTACATTCAAATTTTTCTTTTGAAAGGTGAGGGATTTTCGAAATTCTGCGTACATGTACCTAAAGGTGGTAGAGATTCAGGAACTACTAAAACATTTTTCGAGGATGGAAATATTTACATATATAAAATGTATTTACTTACCGCTGATTCAGCCGATTAAAAAGTAGTTATGCATTCAAAACTTTAAAGTTAGAATTTTATAAGGTTTTTAATTTAAAAAAAATATCAAACATGGTTACGCATTTTGCGGTTTCAAAAATAAACGTAAATAAAACACATATAAAATATTTTTATTCATAATTTTTCTTTTTTATTTTAAAGTTTGAACGTTGACATTATGTGTGAAACACTACGTCATTTTAATGACCACCACGCGAATTGTTGCAAGCATCGACTCTTTTGAGGTTATTTTCGACCACTTTTTGCCACATATTGGGCGGTATCTCAGCCATTAATTTGACCAATGTTGGTTCTTAAGTGCTCAAGAGTTATCTGCATAAGTAGTATAAATATCGGACTTGAGGAATAAAATGCTCCTCCCTAGTGTAAAAAATGTGCTCCGAGCATCAAAATTGCTCCTAAAGGAGGACAGCTATGACACTGGCTCGTTGGTGTAGTATCATGGGCAGTATGCATTGAGTGTCATGTGTGTGCTTGTGTGTGGAAAAAAAAGGTGGATGAAATTTGTGGGGATTGAAAATGTGATAGGAAATTTCGAATTGATAATGAATGAAAATGTAAGGAAAATGTAAGGAAAAAAAAAAAAAAAAAAAAAAAAAAAAAAAAAAAAAAAAAAAAAAAAAAAGTGTTGGTAGAAAACTATTGTTGGGACTGTAAGAATATACTTTTTGGGCATGGGAATAGGGATGGGAAAATTTCATGCATGTTAATTACAACAACTATACAGTAGTATAAATATCGGACTTGAGGAATAGAGCATTTGGGTAAAATGTATTTTGTTGTTGTAAATTGTGAATTTTGGTGTGAATTTAGTTTTCGTGACTGTGAATTGCGGTTAGTGATGTACCTACAAAATTTTTTTATGTTTTTAGCTTGAATATTGACGTGGAGGATGCGGTGTATGTACACTGTACAGTAGGATGCTAGAAAAAAGGGATTCTTGTATGGTTTGTAGGTAGATTTCATTAGAGTATGGGTATATGAGTTTTGTATGGTAATGAGATCATATTACATCAGTGGGAGTTCATTGACTTTAAGATGCATTGGTTGTTTGAAGGTTGATAGTAATTTATGAAAAACAATTTAAGAAATAATAGAAAGGAAACAAATATTTTATGTCGTTTATAATAATTGTGATTTATTAATCCATGAATTGTTAGTCGGTGGGAAGCCGAGCCATTTAACATATACATTGTCTCCATTACTTTTAAGTACTTTTTCCACGAGATAAATATGAGGGTATTTAGTCTTTTGTAATTCTTTTTCGTAAAAACATCCACTAATAGGTTGACCATTAAAATCTTCAAGGAGATATGTTGGCGGGTTGGTTAGGTTTACTTTTCTTATCATAAAAATTTCCGTTGTCCAATTTGGTGTGTAGCCTTTCTCGAAAACGTGTTTGAACTTGCTTATTCTAACATTGTCGCCAACTCTATATTTACCCTGTGGAGCGATTTTAATTCTATTATAAGCTGTAGATAAGATTTTTTTAGAGTTTTCCTGATTCACATCGATTGGGCGCATTTTTATAGTTCTATGCATAGAGTGATTGTATTCTTTCAACAAATCATTAATAATGCACGTCCATTTGTAATTACCATTAAGACTGAATTCCTTCCACATTTTCTCCTTAAGTGTGCGATTAAAACGTTCAACAATTGATGCCTTAAGGGAGCTGTATGTAGAGTAATGATTTATGTTGTATAATTTCATTAAATCGTGAAACATCTTATTAAAAAATTCTTTTCCATCATCAGTTTGAAGGTTCTTAGGCTGTCGTGATGATCTGATGAAAATTGATTTCATCGCTTCTGCAACAGATAAAGCGGTCTTATTTTTTAAAGCAACTGCCCATGCATATTTCGAGAATGTGTCAATGACCGTCATTAGGTATTTATAGCCATTATTTTCCTTGTGGTAAGGTATCATTTCAACCAAATCAGCTTGCCACAGGTCATCAAATCCTTTGATAACAACCCTACGTCGATTGAAATTCTTTCTTGCTGACCTGTGAAGCTCTTCAACAACTTGTCGTTTACTCATTTTTTTAAAGAATGCAAGAAAAAAACATTTATGTATGGTTTTATAATAACATTTATTTTAATCTTTTATATAGTAACATTAGTTTTTTTAATCTTATCAAACGATGCTCAATCATAAAACATCCACACGTATCTGGTCCCTCTTTACATGTATTTGAAGACCACGAACAGTTTGTAAAATGACATCCATGTTTAGAATTAACTTTACTAACGTTTTTATAGTTACTAAAATATGAAATATTACTTATAATCTCATCATGATGTTCTTCAAGTAAATCATATTTATAAGCCCTTAAAAAACTCATAATTTCATTTAAAATTAAAGATATGTTTATATTCGACATGATGTGCTATCGTTTTGATTTACAAATAAACTGAATCCAAGATCGGTTAGCTATGATTTCTTATATGAAAATATTTGGTTCACCTTCTTGATTCTCTTTCAGTTTTCCTATATGAAGAAGAAAATACTTTCGAAGATCATCCAACAAGCGAATTGTATTCAAATTTTGTATGTCAATGTAATCTCTTAAGATTTTTTCTTTATTTTCTAATTTATCATCTATGTATGCTTTGTTTACTGCTTCATCGGGCGTTGTAGGACTTTTTATGTTGCGAAGACGTTTTCCTTCAATATCAAAGTCACCATTCTCAGTTCGCTTAAAACCATTACCAGGAGGTCCTGCAGGACCAACAATTACTCTTTGAAATTTATTAGTGCTTCTTCCGAACTTGTCAACACTCATTTTGCTAATAAATTAAATTTTGCTCACGCAACTCTTCCACAATTGAATTTATTTCATTTTTATGGTTGTTATGCCCTGATTTTTCAGAAGCAATTAAAAGTCTCAACCTATCCACAAGCTCATTTGGATCATCCCAATACACAAAATCAATAGGGTTGGTTGAGTAGATCATTGCAGGTGCATTAATTGTGTATGCTTTTCCAATTTTCTTTTGTGTATTTTGTGTCATACCCTGGACCAAAGGTTTAATGATTTTCTTATACTTTTGTCCTCTATTACCTTTAACCTGTGAATTCATATCATGATTTTTCATGTGTGCACATGTTTTTTGTAGTATTGTCTGATACTGCTTTAAATCTTCACTAGTATAAATACTCTTTCGTGGATTTTTATGTAGAACAAGTTCGAGAAGACCATCAGTTCCACGGAAAATTTCTTTATCAATTACAATATTGTTTTCATCATTAATTCGAAAATTTGATCTCCCTAACTTGTTTGAATTTGATTCAACGTCAAAGTATGGACCATAGATTTTATCATGATCTGAATTTGAAAGTATGGCTTCATTAATCGGAGTACTTTCATTGAAGCTATTTGAAGGTGTTTTAAATGAAGAGTCGTCATCGGCTAACATTGAATTCGTTAATGATAAATTTAAATCTCTCTCTAGAGAAATTTTTTCATCTTCTTCTTCTATAGGACTTTTAAATTGAAGACGACGTTTTACAGTAGGTGGTTTTATTTCTTTAAATTCATCATTTATGTTTTCATTATTTTTCACATTTTTCGCGATTTTCTGTAAGGGTTCAACAATTGTTTTGAACGTGTTTTCAATTTCAGTATCTTTAATCAATTTTCCAGTCTTGAGGAGCATATACTTTTTCTTTAAAGCTTTCTGTGTATTTATAAGATTTTTAAGCGTATTCATATTCGTATCCATAGCTATTTAGAGTGTTAGATTACTTCTAATAGGATCTGAAGAATGGGTAGTCCAATACAGGACGGTTCAATACAGGACGGTTCAATACAGGTCGGTTCAATACAGGGCTATTCAATACAGGGCTGTTCAATACAGGGCTGTTCAATACAGGGCTGTTCAATACAGGGGTTGTTCAATACAAGGCAGTATAATACAGGTAATATTAAGATAGGTGTATTAATATGAAAAGCAGTTTCACGACTGTATCAATTTATAAAATAACTGTTTCTTTAAAAGATTTTTTATACCGTCCATTTTTAACGCAACTATCTTTATCAATAACTAAAAACCCATACAATTCTTTCCAGCATTCTGAACACAACTCTTTAAACTGTTTGAACGTCATATCTGAATTAATATGATCATTAAAAATATGTTTCAAATTAAGATCATCTTGCTTGAAAAGAATTATATAGTTAGCGTTATCTCGAATCAAATGTTTTGGAATGTGTGTATATGATTGGCATAAGTAGAAGCTATCTACACCGCTATGTCGACCCATACAAAAGTAGTCTCTTATGGTATTTTGTTTTTCACAAGCTACATCGTCAAATATGAAAACTGAATTGGGTTTAGCCTTAGAAGGCAGCATAACTTCACAATTATTTGAAAATTCATAATAATGCATTTCTTTTATTGATTTTATAACCTTTTTTAGATATGCATATTTTGGTTGATGCAATGATTTTGAATAAAGGTATATATTTTCAAACTTTAAACCATTGACATCTAAAAGAATGCTTAACATAACGTTTGTTTTCCCACAATTAGATGGGCCTACAATTATTCCTCGAATACTATTTGGAAATAATGTTCCATGCTTCTTTTTTTGTTTTACATTTCCATCAAAGTTTTGTACAGAAATAGCTTCTTGCTGTCTTACAAACTTCATTTTGTAGAATGAGGCTTTTACACATAAATCCCCGTGTTTTATAAACATTATTTCATAATCGCTCCATGCGTCTAAGAAAACAGTTATATAATGATTGATTTTAAGACCCACTCTGTTAGTTTGAATAATTCAGTTCAGGGAAACGGATTGGTTAATTCAATAATAAACAAACTTCCTTTTGAGTTACATCTACCATCTTATAATTTTTGTGGACCTGGAACTAAACTTAAAGAGCGTCTTGCTAGAGGAGACCGTGGAATCAACCAATTGGATGAAGCTTGTCGAGAACACGATATTGCATACAGTAAAAACAATAATTTGAATTATAGACATACAGCCGATAAAATTTTGGGTGAGAAATCCTGGCAGAGGTTTAGAGCTAAGGATTCAACACTACCAGAAAAAATAAATAGTCTTTTAGTTACGAGCATGATGAAGGCTAAATCTACTCTTGGAATGGGTATATCATCAAAAACAAAAACAAAGAAAGTCCGTCAGTGCCCTAGGATTAAGAAAACAAATCTATTCAAAAATGCGGTAAAAGAAGCCAGAGCGGCAATAAAAAATCTGAACACTGAAGACTCAAATAAATTAGCAACAACGGCTTTACATGCAGCCAGACAAATAATAAAGAAAAAACGTAGGAGTATAACACTTCCTAGAGTAATACCAATTCCCAAAGTTGGAGGACTTTTACCATTGCTACCTATCTTAGCAGGGTTATCAGCTGTAGGTTCTCTTACCGGTGGTGTTGCAGGAATGGCGAAAGCTATAAACGATTCAAAGATCGGAAGACAACAATTGGAAGAAAATAGACGTCACAATAAAGCTATGGAAACAATAAAACTTAAACAAGGAAAGGGCCTTTATCTGAAGCCATATAAAACTGGTTTGGGGTTATTTTTAAGTCCGCAAGAATCAAAAAACTATTAAAAATGCTACCCAACCGCCCTCTCACTAACATAGATATATCGCATTTTGGCAAAAACTATATCCCAAATTTCCGAGGCGTTTTTATGAGGGATGAATTGCCAAACAAACCATTTAAAAGAGAGAGTGGAGTCGTAAATTTAGATGATAATAGTGGGATCGGTACCCATTGGGTAGCATATAACAAAAATAAAAATAATGTACAATATTTTGATAGCTTTGGTAATTTAAGACCTCCCCAGGAAATAGTAAGATACTTGCATGGAAATAATATTTATTACAATCATAAATGTTTACAGCGTTTTAATACATTTAATTGTGGACATTTATGTTTGAAGTTTCTTGTTGATCAGAATAAATAAGCTATACATTATAAAATTCGTTTCATTTCTTTTCCACTGATAATGTCGATAACACTTACACTGAGCGGGAACAAGTCTACTCTCACAACAGAGTACTTTCCACCAATAGTATTAGACTCGAATTATGTTTGTGGATTAGTGGATTTCCAAACATACAACTCCATACCTAACGTTGATGTAATGAATAATTTATTTCATTTAGGTAATGATGTAATTAAACTTCCTATTGGCTCTTACGAAATTGAAGATATAAATAATTTTATTCAAGAAGGGCTTTTAAAAAAAATAATACGGCAAGCGTAAAGATCAGAGCAAATAACAACACTTTAAAATGTGAAATATACTGCAGTGAAGACATAGATTTTTCACATCCTAATTCCATTGGTTCACTACTGGGGTTCAGTAACAGAAAACTGGTTGCAAAACAAATGCATGAGTCAGATCTTTACGTTGATATCAATCGTGTAAATACGGTGAGAGTTGAGTGTAACTTAATTGACGGAACATTTATAAATAACCAATCTGCGCATATACTTCATCAATTTTCAATCAAAGTCAGTCCAGGGTATAAAATAATTGAGGTTCCTAAAAATGTTATTTATTTACCAGTGAACGTGAAGAAGATAAGTTCAATAACAATAAATTTGTTAGATCAAGACGGAAACCTTATTAACTTTCGAGGTGAATTAATAACGATACGATTACACCTCAATCACCAAAAATGATAATTTATAATACTATATCTGATGCTAATAATTCCTATAAAAGACAGGGTTCACCGGGCTCTATAATCAATGCTTCATCAACTCCTAAGGCAACAGTACAAACGCTAACAGAAGCAAACCAATTGTTTTTATTATCATTAGGATTCACATTGAAGAAAAGAAAATAATAAATTCAATTTAACAAAGTAAGATATGCTGAATATTTTTCAAGAACCAACATTTGATGATAGTATTTCAAAATACGAATATCATTCCTATTCCCCGTATTTAAACAACTTCGGTAAAAATGACATCATCCACATCTGTGTGCAACATCAAAATCTCAATATATTACCTTCGGAAAGTTACATTTATGTTGAGGGGACTGTATCGAAAAATGATGGATCGGAAGTCAAAAAGACACAACTTGTAAACAATTGTATAGCATTTCTCTTTGATGAGATCCGATATGAACTGAATGGTATTGAAATAGATAGTAATCGTAATGTTGGAATCACAACTTCTATAAAAAATTATATTTCTTTGAATCAAAATGAAAGTGTTATGTTGTATAATGGAGGTTGGTGTCCAAATTCTTCATTAAACTTAGATGGACCATATTTTAATTTTTGTTTGCCGCTAAACAAACTTTTGGGTTTTGCAGAGGATTTCAAAAAAATAATTCCTAATGCTCGACATGACTTAATTCTAACCCGTTCTCGTACTGATGAAAATTCACTAATAGCTGATGCAGATGAACAAGCGAAGATAACATTACTCAAAGTTCAATGGAAAGTTCCGCATGTTCACCTTACTGATTCTTTGAAATTGAACCTATTCAAGTCTATAAATGATAATGATACTATGAAAATTGCATTTCGTAATTGGGATTTATATGAATATCCTGTCCTACCTACAAGTGACCATCATATTTGGAATGTTAAGACCACTTCACAAGTTGAAAAGCCTAGATACATTATTGTTGCGTTACAAACTAACAAGAGAAATCAACTGAAAGAGAATCCTACCTATTTTGATCATTGTAACGTTACCAACGTAAAGGCATATTTAAATTCTGACGTTTATCCATACGAAGACCAAAATATATCATTTAAAAACAACAACTTTAGTATTATTTATCAGATGTACTGTGAGTTTAGAAAAAATTATTATAATTGTTCAGTTGCAGAGCCATTGCTAACAAGAACTCTCTTTAAATCACAAGCACCGATTTTTGTGATTGATTGTAGACATCAGAATGAAATAGTGAAAACTGGACCAGTTGATATTCGTTTGGAAATTAAAACAGCTAAAGAACTACCTCCAAATACATCAGCGTATTGCCTTATGCTGCATGATCGAATAATAAATTACAATCCTCTGAGTCAATTAGTATCTCGAAATATTTAAAGATTTAGTTCAATATAGCTTATAATCAAGAACACACGAACCCTAGCAATGGCATTCATCATTGACATTCAAGGTTTTAGAGGTCCCAATGACAAGTTGATAGTTAAGGAAATAGCTATTCTGCGTGGCTGTAGCCATCAGCACTTCATTATAACACCTCCGTTTGACTTTAAGCATTTACCAACAACATTAAAAAGACAAGCAAAATGGCTATATCAAAACCATCATGGTTTGCACTGGAATGGCGGATTCACCAAATATAATAAAGTGGAAGAATTTCTTCGAGATAATATTATAAATCACATTGTTTATGTAAAAGGCGATGAAAAATTACAATGGATAAAGCGACTACTAAATGAAAACGTTGAAGTAATAAATGTTGAAAATATAAACTGCCCCAACTTCAAAGAACTGAAAAGACTTTTTCCAAGTGAGACAAGATGCTTATCACATAGCAAATGCTGTGCCCTGCAAAATGTATTTTTAATTAATAATTTTGTATGCAGCCAGAATCTAAAGTTTTCCTAAAAATGTAATGTGAAATAAAAAGCAACAATTTTTTTTTTTTTTTTTTTTTTTTTTTTTTTAATGTTCTTTATTTTAAAAATTCCTTAAGCTTAACATTTTTTTGTTTTGTTTTTTCTTATATAAATAGGTTAATAAATAAAAATAATTTACTTAAAATTAACAATATTTCTTTTTTGTTTTTAATGTGTATTCATTTGATAATGACCCCATGCGTAGGTGCTTACTCCATCTTCCCTTATATATCTCTTATCATCAAGATGACTTAAAACAATCTTATTTAGCTGTTGTGTATAGATTTGGTGAGCAAAAGATCGAAAAACAAACATTTCACCATGAAAAATTCGTTTGTTATACAAACAATCCTTATAGCTGGCTAAATTTATATCATTCAATGCTATTTTCTTGACGCCTTTAGCTTTTTTTACTTCCGTTTCTTCAACAGAATAAGAATACATTTTCGATCTTAACCCAATAAATTCCTTCATTATCTCCCCAGAATTTTCATCTTTCATCATACCCAAGACTTTTTTATTTTTTATTGGAATATTATAGGGATTATCAACTGAGTATGCAGAAGTATCGAAATATGAATCAATATCATGTTGAATATCATTATAAAAATCGTGAGTTTTTATTGTATATATAAATGAATCTGTATCCATATAGTTTAATTTTAAACAATTACCATATTTGGGTTGCATATAGCTATAATGGAAGTCATACATTTTCCATTTAGAAAACTCTAACACACAAAAAACAGCCCTGTATTGAATAGCCCTGTATTGAACCGACCTGTATTGAACCGTCCTGTATTGAACCGTCCTGTATTGGACTACCCATTCTTCAGATCCTATTAGAAGTAATCTAACACTCTAAATAGCTATGGATACGAATATGAATACGCTTAAAAATCTTATAAATACACAGAAAGCTTTAAAGAAAAAGTATATGCTCCTCAAGACTGGAAAATTGATTAAAGATACTGAAATTGAAAACACGTTCAAAACAATTGTTGAACCCTTACAGAAAATCGCGAAAAATGTGAAAAATAATGAAAACATAAATGATGAATTTAAAGAAATAAAACCACCTACTGTAAAACGTCGTCTTCAATTTAAAAGTCCTATAGAAGAAGAAGATGAAAAAATTTCTCTAGAGAGAGATTTAAATTTATCATTAACGAATTCAATGTTAGCCGATGACGACTCTTCATTTAAAACACCTTCAAATAGCTTCAATGAAAGTACTCCGATTAATGAAGCCATACTTTCAAATTCAGATCATGATAAAATCTATGGTCCATACTTTGACGTTGAATCAAATTCAAACAAGTTAGGGAGATCAAATTTTCGAATTAATGATGAAAACAATATTGTAATTGATAAAGAAATTTTCCGTGGAACTGATGGTCTTCTCGAACTTGTTCTACATAAAAATCCACGAAAGAGTATTTATACTAGTGAAGATTTAAAGCAGTATCAGACAATACTACAAAAAACATGTGCACACATGAAAAATCATGATATGAATTCACAGGTTAAAGGTAATAGAGGACAAAAGTATAAGAAAATCATTAAACCTTTGGTCCAGGGTATGACACAAAATACACAAAAGAAAATTGGAAAAGCATACACAATTAATGCACCTGCAATGATCTACTCAACCAACCCTATTGATTTTGTGTATTGGGATGATCCAAATGAGCTTGTGGATAGGTTGAGACTTTTAATTGCTTCTGAAAAATCAGGGCATAACAACCATAAAAATGAAATAAATTCAATTGTGGAAGAGTTGCGTGAGCAAAATTTAATTTATTAGCAAAATGAGTGTTGACAAGTTCGGAAGAAGCACTAATAAATTTCAAAGAGTAATTGTTGGTCCTGCAGGACCTCCTGGTAATGGTTTTAAGCGAACTGAGAATGGTGACTTTGATATTGAAGGAAAACGTCTTCGCAACATAAAAAGTCCTACAACGCCCGATGAAGCAGTAAACAAAGCATACATAGATGATAAATTAGAAAATAAAGAAAAAATCTTAAGAGATTACATTGACATACAAAATTTGAATACAATTCGCTTGTTGGATGATCTTCGAAAGTATTTTCTTCTTCATATAGGAAAACTGAAAGAGAATCAAGAAGGTGAACCAAATATTTTCATATAAGAAATCATAGCTAACCGATCTTGGATTCAGTTTATTTGTAAATCAAAACGATAGCACATCATGTCGAATATAAACATATCTTTAATTTTAAATGAAATTATGAGTTTTTTAAGGGCTTATAAATATGATTTACTTGAAGAACATCATGATGAGATTATAAGTAATATTTCATATTTTAGTAACTATAAAAACGTTAGTAAAGTTAATTCTAAACATGGATGTCATTTTACAAACTGTTCGTGGTCTTCAAATACATGTAAAGAGGGACCAGATACGTGTGGATGTTTTATGATTGAGCATCGTTTGATAAGATTAAAAAAACTAATGTTACTATATAAAAGATTAAAATAAATGTTATTATAAAACCATACATAAATGTTTTTTTCTTGCATTCTTTAAAAAAATGAGTAAACGACAAGTTGTTGAAGAGCTTCACAGGTCAGCAAGAAAGAATTTCAATCGACGTAGGGTTGTTATCAAAGGATTTGATGACCTGTGGCAAGCTGATTTGGTTGAAATGATACCTTACCACAAGGAAAATAATGGCTATAAATACCTAATGACGGTCATTGACACATTCTCGAAATATGCATGGGCAGTTGCTTTAAAAAATAAGACCGCTTTATCTGTTGCAGAAGCGATGAAATCAATTTTCATCAGATCATCACGACAGCCTAAGAACCTTCAAACTGATGATGGAAAAGAATTTTTTAATAAGATGTTTCACGATTTAATGAAATTATACAACATAAATCATTACTCTACATACAGCTCCCTTAAGGCATCAATTGTTGAACGTTTTAATCGCACACTTAAGGAGAAAATGTGGAAGGAATTCAGTCTTAATGGTAATTACAAATGGACGTGCATTATTAATGATTTGTTGAAAGAATACAATCACTCTATGCATAGAACTATAAAAATGCGCCCAATCGATGTGAATCAGGAAAACTCTAAAAAAATCTTATCTACAGCTTATAATAGAATTAAAATCGCTCCACAGGGTAAATATAGAGTTGGCGACAATGTTAGAATAAGCAAGTTCAAACACGTTTTCGAGAAAGGCTACACACCAAATTGGACAACGGAAATTTTTATGATAAGAAAAGTAAACCTAACCAACCCGCCAACATATCTCCTTGAAGATTTTAATGGTCAACCTATTAGTGGATGTTTTTACGAAAAAGAATTACAAAAGACTAAATACCCTCATATTTATCTCGTGGAAAAAGTACTTAAAAGTAATGGAGACAATGTATATGTTAAATGGCTCGGCTTCCCACCGACTAACAATTCATGGATTAATAAATCACAATTATTATAAACGACATAAAATATTTGTTTCCTTTCTATTATTTCTTAAATTGTTTTTCATAAATTACTATCAACCTTCAAACAACCAATGCATCTTAAAGTCAATGAACTCCCACTGATGTAATATGATCTCATTACCATACAAAACTCATATACCCATACTCTAATGAAATCTACCTACAAACCATACAAGAATCCCTTTTTTCTAGCATCCTACTGTACAGTGTACATACACCGCATCCTCCACGTCAATATTCAAGCTAAAAACATAAAAAAATTTTGTAGGTACATCACTAACCGCAATTCACAGTCACGAAAACTAAATTCACACCAAAATTCACAATTTACAACAACAAAATACATTTTACCCAAATGCTCTATTCCTCAAGTCCGATATTTATACTACTGTATAGTTGTTGTAATTAACATGCATGAAATTTTCCCATCCCTATTCCCATGCCCAAAAAGTATATTCTTACAGTCCCAACAATAGTTTTCTACCAACACTTTTTTTTTTTTTTTTTTTTTTTTTTTTTTTTTTTCCTTACATTTTCCTTACATTTTCATTCATTATCAATTCGAAATTTCCTATCACATTTTCAATCCCCACAAATTTCATCCACCTTTTTTTTCCACACACAAGCACACACATGACACTCAATGCATACTGCCCATGATACTACACCAACGAGCCAGTGTCATAGCTGTCCTCCTTTAGGAGCAATTTTGATGCTCGGAGCACATTTTTTACACTAGGGAGGAGCATTTTATTCCTCAAGTCCGATATTTATACTACTTGCATAAGCACAGTCTTTTGCGTAGCCCCACAAAAAAAAGTCCAGTGGTGTCAAATCGCATGATCTTGGTGGCCAGTTAATAACGCCACTACGAGAAATTAAGTGTTCAGGAAATGTCTCTTGCATTGCAATAAAGCCATATTCGCTCGAGTTGTGTGGCATGTTGCACCGTCACATATTCTCCAAGTCGTATTCTTCAATAGCAGGCAAAAAAAGTCGGTTATCGTATGACCATAACGCTCCGAATTGACTGTGACAGTCGTTCCATCGTCGTATTCAATCATACCTCTGTTTTTACCTTCCCATAGGAAGTTATTGTAATGGGTCCGATTTGTCAAATTGAAAATTTTGACATTTCTCGACGTTTCAAGGTCCCTAGAGTCGAAATAAAAGATTTTTAGAAACATGTCTGTGCGTGCGTGTGTACGTACGTTCGAACGTCCGTACGTTCGCGACGTTTTTTTCGTCGTTCATAGCTCAAGAACCAGAAGAGATATCGACTTCAAATAAATTTTGTTATACAGATAATAAGGCAGAAAGATGCAGAAAGGGCTCTCAAGAAAATTGCGTGGGTGGTTTTTTTTACCATAGCAGTTTAAAAAAAAGGTGAAAATTTTGGTTAACCCAAAATATCTCATGAACCAATGACGCTAGACACTTGAATTAAATTTTGTATTATATATTGTAACGTGATACAAAAGAAATATATTTTTGGAAAAAATCCAATTAACGGTTTTTTTATAAATCTAAAAAACTGAAAAAAAAATTTGTCACCTCGAAAATTTTACGACTAAAATATGATTTCATCTCCAAAACAATTTTGTGCAATGAAGAATAATGTTTTTGATATCTGATAAAATTTTGAGAAAAATCTAATTGACAGTTTTTTTTACAAAAAATAAAAACCTAAAAAAAAATTAATAAAAGTTGGTAAAAATTGATTTTCGACTCAAATATCTTTTCAAAACTTTGAGTTATTGGCTTTAAACTACTTTTATCTTTCAAAAATATTGTTGTCAACATTCAGTAAAATTTTGAAATAAATCGAATTGACAGGTTTTTTACAAAAAATTAAAAACCGAAAAAAAAATTAAAAAAAGTTGTTAAAAATTGATTTTCGACTCAAATATCTTTTCAAAAATTTGAGATAACGGCTTCTGACTAATTTTAACTTATAAGAAATATTTATTTCAACATTCGATAAAATTTTGAGAAAAATCGAATTGACAGTTTTTTTTACAAAAAATAAAAACCTAAAAAAAACAATACTAAAACTTGGTAAAAATTTACTTTCGACTCAAACAGCTTTTCAAAAATTACAAATATTGGCTTCAAACTTATTTTATTTCACAGAAAATATTGTTTCCGATATTCAGTAATTTTTTTTTATAAAAAAATAAAATCTACAAAAAATAGTACGCAAATTTGGTAAAAATTGATACATATAGACAAACTTTTAAGCAAGACAAATCGACAGACGGGATGGGAAGTTATCAGTGTGGTTCGCATCCCAGCCTCTTTTTATTATAAAGGTTTTTGCTCTGAAAATATATAAAATTATGTTAAAAATATCGAAACAATTTACAAAAAACTTACTCTTAAAATCCCAAACACACTGTTTTGTTTTGCAAAATTGAAATTTTCGAATTGTCATTTTTGACAGGTCACAAAAATTCCATAAGTTGTTTTTGTAGCCCAATCCCCCATTTTGCTTTTTTTCCACTACTCACCTGTATTCACCGATGGCGAATTTTTTGAGAGTTCAACTCAAATATAGTAATTTGAGGGTGTTTCAGGCAGGACGGGTACCGGTCGGGACTCTAGATAATAGATATATTTCCTCTATGTTACGATAGTTAAGCGAACCATTTTCGTAAGTGTGAGACTTTCAACTAAAAAAAAATGTCTAACAACTTACTTTGACAGATGTCGAATTACAGCCCTATACTTTTGAAACCTTTGTTTTCTTAAAAAAAAGAGCTAAGATTGAGGCTCTTAAGAAAAAATCTTAAATAAAAGATCGCCAATTTGATATTAAGTTACCTTGAAATTCCTGGAATTCGTCTTCAATTGCATCTTATTTTATTTGACGCACATTAAAAGTGTAAGGTTTTTCTAAAGTGCTTTTTTGATTATCTAAGGGTCGTGACTTACTTCCTTCCTTAAACTTTGTTTGCTAAAAGTACTACTTTTAACTGAGAACTGGAGCAAGAACATAATATGAATTGGAAATTCAGCCCTTCTCTAATAACGCAGCACAAATTTATCAACCATAAAGCTTATGCAGTTAAGTTGTATAAGTAAGGATTTCATCTAAAGATTTGTTTGTAATTTAACGACATTTACTAAAAAGTGGTTTGCTGTCAAAAACAACTTATTTTTTTGTTTCACGCAATTTAGAATTTTGAAAAACTTTCGTTATGCTTTAAATTAAATTATTTTCATAAAATTTGTTTCTAAGAAAAAGAGCAAATATTTAGGTTCTTAAAAAGAAACCTTAAATTGCTAATATTCTTGAAACTCGCTTTCAATGACGCACACAAATAGTGAACATTGAGGTGAGTTTTACTTGCGACATATAGGAACTTTATTGCAATCGTAAAAAAAATTAGAACTCGAGCTTTTAATCAAACATGATACTACGATGGTAGAAAAGTCGAAAAAATTGGGTCCTCCGATTCCGTCCGTCTGTCTGTCTGTCCTGGCCCCTACATCTAAAACCTTTGTGTCGATTGAGTTCAAATTGGGAAATTAAGGTTCTAAGCCGATTAGCGCAAGGCATTTTTAATACGAAAAATAACAGCAGTCCCCATACAAATTTGTTGGTTAAAAATCGAAAATTCGAATTTTTTCAAACATCAACCGATACATTTTTTTAAAACTTTCTTAATTTTGATTTTTAAAAATATATTGACTTTTGTTTACAAAACTCGATGTCTCAGAAAGGGGTCATCATGTCAAATGTATACTAATAAGCACTAAACAACTGCATACCAAAAATATTTTTAAGACAAAATTTAAAAATTTGTGATTATGTAAAAATCAATTAAAACAAAAACCACTCAATTCATTTTCAAAAAAAAAAAATTAAGTTAATCTAGGTTTGTTGAGAAATAAAATGGCACTTATTTTGCAGATACATTTTTAAATTTTAAAATATAATAAATATTTTTGGAAGACATTAGCAAGTTTTAGCGACCCAGTTGTGCTTTTTATTTCTTACAAAATTGATTTTCTGTTGAATACAAAAACTGAATTTGCTTTGGATGCTCTAGAACTGAAATTAAATCACGAATTTCAATTATATAAATGTCCCAAAAATAGCAAAACTGACACTTTTGTTAAACTAATGGCTATTTAAAAAACATAATGAACTTTTCATATCTATTGATATGAAAGCTTTAAATCTCTTAAAATTTGAAGTGAAAAAAGATTCTGAAACGTTTAAATTTTGAGTGCCATACACAAAATTTTCTTCCAAACTTATTTGTTTTTTTTTTTTTTAGAAATTATGTACTTAAATGCACCTATTTTCTTAAATTCAAGAACCAAACATTTTTGTCTCTACAATTTTTAAGTTTTGTTGAGTCCTTTAAGATCAAAATATTTTCTAGCATATACGAGTAAGCAAACTGATAGCGATAATAATAATAGACTCCCGAAAATTGAGTTTGAAAAAACTACGTCAAAAAAAGAATGAAAATTCTTAATATCAGATCTTCTCTTCTTTTCTGGATTTTTGAATTTTTGAAGCATTCTTCGCATATGAGATAAGCTACGTTTCAAAACAATTTCTTACATTTCTGCGTGAAATGCAGCAAATACCCTCTAAATTATTGTGGTTTAGCTCTTAGATATGGCATATTTAGAAAATTGTTTGAATCTTGGAATGCTTTCATGTGTAGGGAGTCGTCCAAATTAAAATGATGGACCATAATTTGCTGGGCAACTGCAGGGTTCTAAAATAATTTTATAACTAAAGTTGTCACTTAAGCCTTTGAAATGTATAAATGTAAGGTTAAGATGAACATTATGTTATTTAAATTTTGTCAGAATCCTTTACAAAACATTTAAGAACATTTTTTAAGAGGAAGTAAAAACTCGTCTACGAGTATATGTTAAGTATGTGAACCCCCTGATTAAAAGTCTGGATCCGCCGTTGCCAAAACCCCTCTAAAATATTGGATGTTAGCTCTTAAATAGAGAATATTAAGAAAACTGGTAATATCTTGGAATGCTTTCATATGTAGAAGTAATAACATAAATTGTCACTTTAGGTCTTGAAATAGTAAATACAAAGTTAAGATGTATTCACATTATGTTATCTTAATTTGATAAAAAAAAAAACATTTTTTAAGCAGTGCTCAAGAACTCTTTATGTTAAGTGTGTGACCATCCCTGACTAAAAGTATGGTTCTTGGTTTTTCATTCAAGCTTTCCCACTTTTCAAATGTCAAAAAATGACAACTTTAAAAGTGACAGCTGCTTAAATATAGTGGATTTTTCAAAACGAAACCTCCTATATTCAAATAAAAACGAAATATTTTATATAATTGAAATTAAAAATATTTATTGCACTTTAAAAATGATTATAAAATAATTTCCAATGAAATAAAATAATAACAATTTCCCATTTACTCATTCATCGGAAGTTCATTTAAATTCATTAAATTCCAAATTTATTGCATTTGGTCTAAAATAAATCCAATGCAAAACATAACCATACAACTAAAGTCATAATTTTGTTAAGTGTCAAATCATAACATAAGTGCAATCCATATTGAATTCGTATATTTTAACAACAACTTCCAATAATTACCATCGAGTAATTACAACTATTAAAATTCTATAAAACATTTCACCAACAAAATTGAGTGACAATAACCAATTTGCATTTTAATGTACATAAATTATTAAAGAATTATTAATTATTGCTTTTTTTTGTTTTAATTTAAATATAAATAATTGCTAAATAAGTACTTATGCGCTATAGAACATAAAACAAATGCCGCATCTACTGAGTAAAATTGTGTATAATACTCGTAGTACATGCATTTATGCTGTTAAGGATTTTTAAAGAGTATTTTCAAAATTTTAAAAGTACTTGTATGTTGTAGATGTCTGTGTGTTGTGTACTTTACTTTGTACACTGTACATGTACACTGTACAGTACATGCTATACATGAACAATACTCTTGAATGAAAAATAACATAGAGAACAAAATTATATTAGGCGTGTGGTGAGACGAGTGGTTTTTAATTAATTTAGTGGTTGATTTTATGGACTTATGGGTGTTTTTAAATAAATTATTGATATTTATTTGGTGTTTTTTTTAATGGAAATTGAAGGCAAAAAAGAGTTGAAAAAGATGTTTTGAAACTATCTGACCTGAGGGTATGTTATAGGGAGTCATTTTGTATGGCGATGATGATGGACAGGACGATTTCAAGGAATATTATATCCTATTCACTTTAACTAAATTGGATAATTTTCATATTTCCTTTTTGTGGTGTTATGGCTGACGGATGGAAATTATTCATAAAGGCTATGAACTCATCCACACAATATTATTGGTATATTGTGAGGAAGGTACTTTCTGTTGAAGTTATGAAATTATGTATGTTACTTTTAAGTTTAGAATAACACTATGTTTAGGAAGTTTTTGATTTCATATAACTGACAAATATTTTTATATTTTTCATTCTATTTGAAACTTTTGTATAAAACAGAACTAATTCTTTTAATAAATTGTATTGTATTGTTTATTTATTAAATACCAGTCTTTTAATAAATACCATACTTTCTAACTATGTACTTAAATATCATTTTTTTTTTATTCGAATAGAAGAGGAACTCAGTTGCCCTGAAAAAGAAGTTTTAATCTCATTTGGTTTTTAATCTCACAAAGGCTCTTTAAAATTTAATTTTCTTAAAATTATTGATATCAAAACAACTGTTTCAATAAAAATGTTAATAAAGTATATTATGTACATATTTATGTACATAAAAGACATCATTGCTTTCAAAAGGAAACTTTTACTGACCGCAATATCTTAATCAGTACGAAATTGAATGAAAAAGGCGTAATCCTGTAAAGTAATATTAAATCGACGTTAACTTAATTGTGGATGCATTGCATGGTCATGATGAACCTATTTGATGTGGTTGACAGAGTAACGTTAAATTTTAAATCGTGCTATCATATTGTTGAAAAACAAAAGGCTTAACAATCACTATCAACCGTATAATATTGTAGTCAGATTATTATTTATCTTGAAAACCAGAAAACGGTCCTATATGAGTGCTGTCTTTTTTTCCTAGGGCCAAGATTATTGAAAAGAAATTAAAATGAAAAAAGAGGCTGGGATGCGACCCACACTGATAACTTCCCATCCCGTCTATCGATTTGTCTTGCTTAAAAGTTTGTCTAAATGTATCAATGCTTGCCAAATTTGCGTTCTATTTTTTGTAGATTTTATTTTTTTTATGAAAAAACTGACTGTTGGATTTTTATAAAAAAATTACTGAATATAAAAAACAATATTTTCTGTGAAATAAAATAAGTTTGAAGCCAATATTTTTAATTTTTGAAAAGCTATTTGAGCCGAAAATCAATTTTTACCAACTTTTATTAATTTTTTTGTTTAGGTTTTTATTTTTTGTAAAAAAACTGTCAATTCGATTTTTCTCAAAATTTTTCCTAATGTTGAAAACAATATTTCTTATAAGTTAAAATTAGTTAGAAGCCATAATCTCAAATTTTTGAAAAGATATTTAAGTCGAAAATCAATTTTTACCAACTTTTATTAAATTTTTTTTTTCGGTTTTTAATTTTTTGTAAAAAAACTGTCAATTCTATTTTATTCAAAATTTTACTGAATGTTGAAAACAATATTTTTTGAAAGATAAAAGTAGTTTAAATCCAATATCTCAAAGTCTTGAAAAGGTATTTGAGTTTGACTCAAATACCTTTTCAATTTTTACCAACTTTTTTTTTTATTTTTTTTAGGTTATTATTTTTTGTAAAAAACTGTCAATTCGATTTTTCTCAAAATTTTATCAGATGTCAAAAACATTATTCTTCGTTGCACAAAATTGTTTTGGTGATGAAATCATAGTCGTAAAATTTTCGAAGTGACAAATTTTTTTTTTTCAGTTTTTTTGATTTATAAAAAAAACCGTTAATTGATTTTTTTTCCAAAAATATAATTGTTTTGTATCACATTACAATATATAACATAAAATTTAATTCAAGTCTCTAGTGTCATTGGTTCATGAGATATTTAGGGTTAACCAAAATTTTCACCTTTTTTTTTAAACTGCTATGGTAAAAAAAACACCCACGCAATTTTCTTGAGAGCCCTTTCTGCATCTTTCTGCCTTATTATCTGTATAACAAAATTTATTTGAAGTCGATATCTCTTCTGGTTCTTGAGCTATAGACGACGAAAAAAACGTCGCGAACGTACGGACGTACGGACGTACGTACACTCGCACGCACAGACATCTTTCTAAAAATCTTTTATTTCGACTCTAGGGAGCTTGAAACGTCGAGAAATGTCAACATTTTCAATGTGACAAGTCGGACCCATTACAATAACTTCCTATGGGAAGTTAAAAAAGCTGGGATGCGACCCACACTGATATCTTCCCATCACGTCTGTCGATTTGTCTTGCTTAAAAGTGTTGTGTTTAAAAATTTGTAAGAATTATTCTTAAAAATTTCAAAATTACCAACAATATTTTGCATATATGTATAATGAAATAGTTTTATTTCAAAATCCATTTTTGTTAACAAGATTTTTATACGAAAACCAATTTTAGTAGCATTTTTAAAAGTTTTTATTTCTTCTATAAATAAATACAAATTAGATGAATGAAATTAATTTGAGAGATATCGAGAACCGGACATCAATTTTTACCAAATTTGCGAACTATTTTTTGTAGATTTTATTTTTTTTATGGGAAAACGGACTGTTGGATTCTTATACAAAAATTATTGAATATCGAAAACAATTTTTTTCTGTGAGTTAAAATAAGTTTGAAGCCAATATTTTTAATTCTTGAAAAGCTATTTGAGTCGAAAGTAAATTTGTACCAAGTTTTTGTATTCTTTTTTTTTAAGTTTTTATTTTTTGTAAAAAAAACTGTTATATTCGATTTTTCTCAAAATTAATTTTATCGAAAGTTGAGAATAATATTTCTTATAAGATAAAATTAGTTTAAAGCACATATCTCAAAATTTCGAAAAGATATTTAAGTCGAAAATCAAGTTTTACCACTTTTGTTAAATTTTTGTTTAGTTTTTAATTTTTTTGTAAAAAAACTATCAATTCGATTGTTCTCAAAATTTTACCAGATGTTGAAAACGTTATTCTTCGTTGCACAAAATTGTTTTAGAGATATAATCATTTTTTGTTCGTAAAATTTTCGAGGTGACAAATATTTTTTGTTAGTTTTTGTTGATTTATAAAAAACCGTTAATTGGATTTTGTCCAAAAATATGAATGTCAAGTCTCTAGCGTTATTGGTTCGGGTGAACCAATATTTCTACTTTTTTTTTAAACTATTATTATCTGTATAAAAAAATGTATTTAAAGTCGATATCTTTTCTGGTTCTTGAGCTATGGACGACGAAAAAAAAACGCGAACGTACGGACTTGCGAACGTACGCACACACGCACGCACATACATCTTTCTAAAAATCTTTTATTTTGACTCTAGGGTCCTTGAAACGTCGAGAAATGTAAAAAATTTCAATCCGACAAATCGGACCGATTACAATAACTTCCTATGGGAAGTTAAAAAAAAAGTCTTAAAAATATTAATTGACAGTTCTGTTAAAGTTTTTTGTTTCCTCGGAAAATATCTCTTTCTTTTTAAGATTTACCTGAGACTAGTAACGACATCAGACTCAGAAATTGTTTTTTGTCGGCACATTATTTTACGAAGGCGTTAGGTCTTTTCGACCAAAGCCATATCGCCTAAATTTAAAATGTCATAGCACCCAAAATAATTTTGTATATACATTTTGTTGTTGTACGATTTAGTTAAATAGCCTTTGGGCGTTGAAATTCGTTTCGGGTTTAATAAAATTCCAATTAAAAAGAAGAGTTCGATTTTAATTCTCAAATAACGCCATAATATTAAAAAAGTCATATCGCCCAAAAATGGCTCTATTACCTAAAAACGTTTTCAAAAGCACAAAATCATTGTCATATTGCCCAAATAAATTTTAAAATATATCATAACGCCCAAATTACTACGAGTATTTGACATATCACCCAAAAGATGTCATGAGTTTCAACATTTGGGCATTGTGACAAAATTTCAGTTCATTTTGGGCACTACGACATTTTGAATTTTAAATTTTATTACCCAAACACAAACATTAAACGAAAAAAATGTCAGATCACAGAAAAGCTTTACTTTCAGAAAGCGAAATAAATTCAATTTTCAAAGTGAAATAAAACGAAATGGTTGATAGGACCCATAATTATAGCGTATAAATAGTGAAACATGTGTAGGGGTCATGCTACCCCCTGCAATGTTCCATATACCGCTCTGTTTATTGGCGTCTAAAATCCCAACCAAGGAAAATGTTATGACAATTTTAAATTTTGGCGTATATGACATTTTATTTAGGCTTTGTGACGTTGCTATTTGTGGGTTTTATGTCATTTTTAACTTCCCATAGGAGGTTATTGTAATGGGTCCGATTTGTCAAATTGAAAATTTTGACATTTCTCGACGTTTCAAGGTCCCTAGAGTCGAAATAAAAGATTTTTAGGAAGATGTCTGTGCGTGCGTGTGTACGTACGTTCGTACGTCCGTCCGTATGTCCGTACGTTCGCGACGTTTTTTTCGTCGTCCATAGCTCAAGAACCAGAAGAGATATCGACTTCAAATAAATTGTGTTATACAGATAATAAGGCAGAAAGATGCAGAAAGGGATCTCAATAAAATTGCGTGGGTTGTTTTTTTACCATAGCAGTTTAAAAAAAGGTGACAATTTTGGTTAACCCTAAATATCTCATGAACCAATGACGCTAGAGACTTGAATTAAATTTTATATTACGTGATACAAAAGAAGTATATTTTTTGAAAAAAAATCCAATTAACGGTTTTTTTTATAAATCAAAAAAACTGAATAAAAAAATTTGTCACCTCGAAAATTTTACGACTAAATTATGATTTCATCTCCAAAACAATTTTGTACAACGAAGAATAATGCTTTTGACATCTGATAAAATTTTGAGAAAAATCTAATTGACAGTTTTTTTATAAAAAATAAAAACCTAAAAAAAACATTACTCAATGTTGGTAAAAATTGAATTTCGACTCAAATATCTTTTCAAAACTTTGAGATATTGACTTATAACTACTTTAATCTTTCAAAAAATATTGTTGTCAACATTCAGTAAAATTTTGCAAAAATCGAATTGACATTTTTTTTACAAAAAATTAAAAACCGAAAAAAAATTAACAAAAATTGTTAAAAATTGATTTTTGACTCAAATATCTTTTCGAAAATTTGAGATAATGGCTTCTTACTACTTTAAACGTATAAGAAATATTGTTTTCAACAATAGAAGCAATTTTGAGAAAAATCGAATTGACAGTTTTTTTTACGAAAAATAAAAACCTAAAAAAAAATGTATAAAAGTTGGTAAAAATTGTTTTTCGACGTAAATATCTTTTCAAAAATTTGAGACATTGGCATCAAACTAATTTTATCTTTTAAGAAATATTGTTTTCAACATTCTATAAAATTTTGAGAAAAATCGTATTGACAGTTTTTTTTACAAAAAATAAAAACAAAAAAAAAACAATACTAAAACTTGTAAAAATTTACTTTTGGCTCAAATAGCGTTTCAAAAATTACAAAACTTCAAACTTATTTTATTTCATAGAAAATATTGTTTTCGATATTCAGTAATTTTTTTTATAAAAATCCAACAGTCCGTTTCTTCATAAAAAATAAAATCTACAAAAAAATAGTACGCAAATTTGGTTAAAATTGATACATATAGACAAACTTTTAAGCAAGACAAATCGACAGACGGGATGGGAAGTTATCAGTGTGGGTCGCATCCCAGCCTCTTTTTTGATTTATGTTATATGGCCTTGGGTGCTAAGACATAAGAAATGGTATAAATCATAATCGTCATATTGCCCAAAACACTTGCCACAAACACCAACCCATATGTCATAAAACCCAATTCAAAATCAAAAATGGGGAGAGTACGATAACTCAGGCGACAGAGTTTAATGACGGATTTGTATAGAACAGTTAAAAACAAGAACTTTTTACTATGGGAGGGGGGGTCTATCTCCCCCCGTTTAGGCGGTAGGGCAATTTAAAAAAATATGTACGTTTAATGGAAAACAAATAATTAAAAATAATGGTAATACTTACAACTAAGTTTTATACATTTTTTTAAAGCCAACACTTTTTCTATTAGCTTGTTTTTGAATCAAGTCAAAACTATGCATAGTTTTTGAAAAAATTGTTTTAAACTCAAAATTTGTGAAAAAAAAGTTAAAAAAAAGGTTTAAAGTGTATTTTTTCAAAACTTTCAGATTATCTATTATTTTTTTTTTTAGAATTCATTGCTCTTATTTGTTTTTGATCAAAAACTGAAAACTAGATGATTTTATGTCTTATAGTTCTTGAGAAAATTGAAAATTACCAAACAAAATGTTTTAATTAAATTACTTTTTTCTTGCTTGAGTATTTACGTACATAATCTTATTTTGATAGTAATAATCGAATACGGATTAAGATATACATACCTTGAGTAAATTAATTTTTCTTAAATCCATCCTATTTAAATGCAAAAGAAACTTTGCATGCACCCCATCTTGCACCCACCGCACCTTGCACCCTCTGCACCTTGCACCCCCTATACCTTGCACCCACTATACCTTGCACCTACTATACCTTGCACCCACTATACCTTGCACCCACTATACCTTGCACCCACCCCAAATCCTATAGTGTTCCCAAGCAGGGGGGTTGCAGGGGGGCAGCATGGCCCCCATACACATCCCACTGTTGCATGCAACCAAACTCGCACCTACCGTTATCAAAATAAAACCACTTAAGCATAATTAAATTAAAATAGTAATTGTGGTTATTTTCAATTTTCTCAAAAACTAGAAGACATAGAATCATATAGTTTTTAGTTTTTGATCAAAAACAAATAAGAACAATAAATTCAAAAATAAAAACAATAAAAGATAATCTTGAAGAATTGAATAATTACACTTTAAACCTTTGTTTAACTTTTTTTTTTACTAAAATTTTGAGTTTAAAATTAAATTTTTTCAAAAACTACCCATAGTTTTGACTTGATTTAAAAACTGGATAATAGAACAGAATGTTGGCTTTAAAAAAATGTAAAATACTTAATAGTAAATATTACCGTTATTTTTTAATTATTTTTTTCCATTTTAAATAATATTTTTTTTAAATTGCCCCTCCCGCCTAAACGGGGGGAGATAGACCCCCCTTTCATAGTAAAAAATGCTTGTTTTTAACTGTTCTTAAAAATCCGTTATAATATCTTGTCGCCTGAGTTATCGTACTCTTGCCTCAAAAATTCTTGACAACTAACAATTTCGGTCTTCATTTATTTAAAATTTATTTGAGAGTTCCAATTTTGGGCTTAATAACATTTTGGTATTTAGACGTTATGGTTTTGGTCGAAAAGATCTGACGTATTTTTCGAATACTTCAAAAATACATAAAAATGGTTAAACTGTGTATATTTATGTATATTTAAAAAGTATATGAACTTATAGATGTTCACCTCAAAGTCTATTCAGTTAAAAAGGAAAAACACACTAACCATCATAATATTATCCTATTTATGTTTATACTTCATACGGTACCTCGCCATATATTTTCTTGTCCGTTCTGATTTCAAAAACCAATTATTTCTATATACAAAAACTGCAGTTTGAATTTGGAATCCTTTTAAGTGATTTTTAAAATTTTAAAAAACACCTTACAATTTATTCATTCTTCTATATCTCTTAACTTTTCCACTTTCAGTTCCAAAATAACAAATCAAAAAGCAAAGAAGAAGAAGCAAAACAAAAATAGCTCAACAAAAATCGAATTTGCAACTTTTGAGTTTTAGGGTTTCTATCGACTCCATCAGATAAACAAAAATAATATTATAAAAAAAGAGAAGAAAACAAAAAATAAACCGTTCATTCAAATCAATAGAGAAGGATAAACTTTTCCACTTTACAATGTTTTACTTCTTTCTTCGAGCTGGTTACGTTAAAGTTCTTTCCTAACATCCCCCCCCCCAAAAAAAAAAACCGTGTGCATAGATGCGGGTATAGCAACGTTTATAGATACCACGTTGTTCTCTTCAATTTAAAGGGTTACCATCAATAAAGGGTTTTATGTCCAACTTAATTTTAAACTTAGTTTTTTCCATAATATTAAGAATTTTTTTAAAATGGTATGTTAATTGAGTAGCTTCTGATATATAAAATTGTATTTTCTGTCTTAGGTATTATCATTAAGGGGGTCATCCCATGTGACGGCCTGTATTTTAAGGAATTTTTAGGATTTTTTTTACGACCAGTAAATAGATACAACTTTATTAAGTTTATTATCATTTATTAACATAGTTCAACAGTATAAATATAAAATTTGAATTAAAAATATTGTAAAGAATACGAGTTACACCACCACCGCACCGGTGCACAGTGTGAGAATTCGCTCATTTAGCGGAATTAAATTAATAGCGGTTACGAGTTTTACCTTTTGATAATTCTTTTTTTGCAGGATTAATTATAAATATGTGAATAATGAAATTTAACAACAATTATTAAAATACTTTGTTAATTTTTTTTTTACAGAGCTTTAAAAGTACTCGTTTTTTGCAGTTTGATAGACCCTTCTTAGCAAAGGAATTTCGCTCAGAAAAAAAGCTTATGCTTGATTTTTTTGGTCATATTTATAACTAATAGATACCAATATGAAATTAAAATAGAATTTTATATATACTTAGCCAAAATTTTAATGAACGGAGTTCTGAAACTACGTGTTTTATGCACTTAGGTAAGCACATCAGGAACAATTAAATTATGCTGAAAAAAAACGTTTGTTCCTTTTTACTTATATTTATTAATAAAAAACATAAAATACATAAATTAAAATAAACATTATTTATATTTTTTTACAAAAAAGACCTTAAAAACAAGGTTTTTATATTATTTAGTTGCATTTAAAAGGTCTAAGATTTAATGCTTGATAGCACTTTTTTTCCTTTTCGGAATGCACCTTATACTGGCTATAAAAGGGTCCGATGTTATCAATAGCCTATTTAAAAGACCCGTTATTGTGTCCAACAGCGAAGTTTTTCTCGTTAATAGCTCACGATATTTGCTGTTTTATTTGCTCCTAGCTTCTTGCGCTTCCTCCGAAAGTTGGTCAATCGGCAAAATCGGTGGATTAAACTAATAATAATTTAATTGATTTCAACTATTAAATTATCTACAATTCATGTTTATACACTTTGTTCTATTGAAATGAAAATGAAAAAGTTATAGTTAAAAACAGATTTTCAATAAAAATGTCTTTAAAAGTCCAAAATCGAGAAAAAAGAAAGAAAACTTTTAAAATAACATTTATTTTGAAAATTGTTTTTTTTTTTATTGAATTATAACTTTTTTATTTTTAGTCCTACATAAAAAGTTTATTTACATAAATTGTAGAGAATTTAATTATCTACAAGATAATGTCAGTATTTTTTGCGAAAAATAACTATTTTCAAAATATCACGTAGAACTCTTATCACCCCTTTATAGAAGATGTCCCCTCAATAAGAGGGAGGGGGGGTGTGGTGGGTTGAGCTCCAAAAATCGAAAATTATACTCACACTTAACTCCCCTACACATACAAAAAAAAAATCTTGTCAATGTAGCACTTCATGTTAATATAAGTAAAATAACAATTATTTTGACATTCATTTTTTGCTGAAGGCCATTTCGAAAATGAAAAAAAAATGTATGGGCGTCGCACCTATGCGCAGCAACTTAAAGCGGTTAATTATAGCAGACATATCAGGCTTTAAAATGCATATAGTCTCGCATCCGAATAACACCGAATAATTTAATTTTTTCTCTAATGAATGTTCAAATTGTATAAAATTACGCTTTTTTTTGTACCCTATCCTCCAACAAATATATTTAAACACCATATAAATTAAAATTTTACTTTCTTTTCAATTCTCCGATATCCTGTTAATAAAATAAAAGCAAAACTTTCAATAAAAACTGAACCGCGCACTCACAAAAAAATAAAGACCTAAACCACCTTAATTGGCCAATTGCCACCGAAAAAATGACTAATTGCAACTTTGACATCAATTATCTTCGTTCTACATCACTCCTGCTTAACAATTCTTTCTAAATCGGTTAGTAGAAGGTTTAGGCTCCAAGTAAAACCAACTTTTACATCAGTTTGTGCATATCATTTTTTTAATTAAATTCCGCTAGATTTGCGAATTCTCACACTGTGCGGTGTGAACAACTCCACCTCGAAAAAATGGGCTCGCAATTCCTCCACGATTCCGGCTGATTGGCTTATCTTAAACAAAAAAAGTAAACGGCGTTTTAATCTGTGAGCCTAAATGCATGGAATGACCTATCATCAAATGAATATACCAAAAAATTGGACTTTTGGGAGACATTTGAAAAAAAAAATCGCGAATTTTGCGTTTTTTGTTTTTGTTTTTTTTTTGCTATAAAAAAATCGAAATTTTTGGAATTTTTGCTTGTCGATAGTTCATTCCATGCGTTTACATGTGCTGAATCCAACCCATCAAATTTCAAGTCATTCGGTCAAGCCGTTTTTGAGATACGATGGAGGAAAGTTTGAAAGACACAGTTTTGAGAACAACTCGTTTAAAGTTTCAAGTCCTCTTAACTATGAAAATATCAACTAATCTTTCAATCGGCGACGCCTGGTCCATAGAGTAGTCCTTCCTCTTCTTCTTAAAACTCTTTCAAAGCAGATTGTTCAGCTCTTTTGAATCAATTCTGGTTTGTTTAACGGCATCACTTACGCGCCCGTTCAGAACGTGCGATTCGCTTTTCATCACGTTTCTCAACATAAGTATGGGCTTCGCGGCCTATAGGGCATCCCATAACCGACATTACTTTTTAGCATCTCCATCGGTTTAGCATCTAGGATCCCTTTGTAAGTTTTACTGTCACCATCGCCGATGTATGTATGTAAGATACTTTACCCCATATTTTTTCATGGACCTGCTGTATCTTTAAAACGACTTCGAATTTTGAAAAATCCCTTTACTACCGTATTCTAGACATATTAAACTAGCAATTTATGAGAAAAAAACGATTTTTTGAACCCATCACATGGGATGACCCCCTTAAGTGACTTATCAGTTTCTCATCTAAAAAAGTGAAGTATCCTTTCTCAGACGTCTGCTGGATAAATTTTAGTAGTTTAAATCTCAGACTATAGTTATATTGTAACTATTTAAGAAATGCCCCACTGTAATTCAATTACGTCCTTTATGTAATTTTTGTAATGTGACGGAGTGACGTCAAATACGTCCAAATAGAATCAAATCTTAATCTATACTAATATCGGGTGATTTTTTAAGAGCTTGAGAATTAAAAAAAAAAAAAAAACGCATAAAATTTGCAAAATCTCATCGATTCTTTATTTGAAACGTTAGATTGGTCCATGACATTTACTTTTTGAAGATAATTTCATTTAAATGTTGACCGCGGCTGCGTCTTAGGTGGTCCATTCGGAAAGTCCAATTTTGGGTAACTTTTTCGAGCATTTCGGCCGGAAAGCCCGAATTTCTTCGGAAATGTTGTCTTCCAAAGCTGGAATAGTTGCTGGCTTATTTGTGTAGACTTTAGACTTGACGTAGCCCCACAAAAAATAGTCTAAAGGCGTCAAATCGCATGATCTTGGTGGCCAACTTACCGGTCCATTCCTTGAGATGAATTGTTCTCCGAAGTTTTCCCTCAAAATGGCCATAGAATCGCGAGCTGTGTGGCATGTAGCGCCATCTTGTTGAAACCACATGTCAACCAAGTTCAGTTCTTCCATTTTTGGCAACAAAAAGTTTGTTAGCATTGAACGATAGCGATCGCCATTCACCGTAACGTTGCGTCCAACAGCATCTTTGAAAAAATACGGTCCAATGATTCCACCAGCGTACAAACCACACCAAACAGTGCATTTTTCGGGATGCATGGGCAGTTCTTGAACGGCTTCTGGTTGCTCTTCACTCTAAATGCGGCAATTTTGCTTATTTACGTAGCCATTCAACCAGAAATGAGCCTCATCGCTGAACAAAATTTGTCGGACGTAAAGCGCGAAACACATTTCGAACCGAACACTGATTTTGGTAATAAAATTCAATGATTTGCAAGCGTTGCTCGTTAGTAAGTCTATTCATGATAAAATGTCAAAGCATACTGAGCATCTTTCTCTTTGACACCATGTCTGAAATCCCGCGTGATCTGTCAAATACTAATGCATGAAAATCCTAACCTCAAAAAAATCACCCATTATTATAAATGGGAAAGTCAGTTTGTTTGTTTGTATGTCCTTTCCGTCGATAAGGGTCAATATTTATATTAGTATATTATTATTATTATTATTATTATTATTATTATTATTATTATTATTATTATTATTATTATTATTATTATTATTATTATTATTATTATTATTATTATTATTATTATTATTATTATTATTATTATTATTATTATTATTATTATTATTATTATTATTATTATTATTATTATTATTATTATTATTATTATTATTATTATTATTATTATTATTATTATTATTATTATTATTATTATTATTATTATTATTATTATTATTATTATTATTATTATTATTATTATTATTATTATTATTATTATTATTATTATTATTATTATTATTATTATTATTATTATTATTATTAACTTCCCATAGGAAGTTATTGTAATGGGTCCGATTTGTCAAATTGAAAATTTTGACATTTCTCGACGTTTCAAGGTCCCTAGAGTCGAAATAAAAGATTTTTAGAAAGATGTCTGTGCGTGCGTGTGTACGTACGTCCGAACGTCCGTACGTCCGAACGTCCGTACGTCCGTACGTTCGCGACGTTTTTTTCGTCGTCCATAGCTCAAGAACCAGAAGAGATATCGACTTCAAATAAATTTTGTTATACAGATAATAAGGCAGAAAGATGCAGAAAGGGCTCTCAAGAAAATTGCGTGGGTGGTTTTTTTACCATAGCAGTTTAAAAAAAAGGTGAACATTTTGGTTAACCCTAAATATCTCATGAACCAATGACGCTAGAGACTTGAATTAAATTTTATGTTATATATTGTAACGTGATACAAAACAATTATATTTTTGGAAAAAAATTCAATTAACGGTTTTTTTTATAAATCAAAAAAACTGAAAAAAAATGTGTCACTTCGAAAATTTTACGACTAAAATATGATTTCATCTCCAAAACAATTTTGTGCAACGAAGAATAATGTTTTTGACATCTGGTAAAATTTTGAGAAAAATCGAATTGACTGTTTTTTTTACAAAAAATAATAACCTAAAAAAATAAAAAAAAAGTTGGTAAAAATTGAGTTTTGACTCAAATATCTTTTTAAGACTTTGAGGTATTGGCTTTAAACTAGTTTTATCTTTAAAAAAATATTGTTTTCAACATTCAGTAAAATTTTGAAAAAAATAGAACTGACAGTTTTCTTACAAAAAATTAAAAACCGAAAAAAAATTTAACAAAAGTTGGTAAAAAATGATTTTCGACTTAAATATCTTTTTAAAAATTTGAGATTATGGCTTCTAACTAATTTTAACTTATAAAAAATATTGTTTTCAACATTAGGAAAAATTTTGAGAAAAATCGAATTGACAGTTTTTTTACAAAAAATAAAAACCTAAACAAAAAAATTAATAAAAGTTGGTAAAAATTGATTTTCGGCTCAAATAGCTTTTCAAAAATTAAAAATATTGGCTTCAAACTTATTTTATTTCACAGAAAATATTGTTTTTTATATTCAGTAATTTTTTTATAAAAATCCAACAGTCCGTTTTTTCATAAAAAAAATAAAATCTACAAAAAATAGAACGCAAATTTGGCAAGAATTGATACATTTAGACAAACTTTTAAGCAAGACAAATCGATAGACGGGATGGGAAGTTATCAGTGTGGGTCGCATCCCAGCCTCTTTTTATTATTATTATATTAGTTTACATGGTTCTTTTTGTGTAGTTAGTTACGAGACTGGAAAGTGTTTTAAGATATTTTTTAATGCAGTATAATGCCTCATTCGCAGCTCATTCGAGCAGATCAATATATTCTTTTTTGTATAACCCTGATACTTTATCAGCTTAAGAAATATCTTGAGGAACAGAATCTTCTTAATGTTCGGCAATAGGCCCACTAATGTTCTCATGGGTCATCTCACCGAATAGTGGAACAAATATTTACATCGTTTTGGAGAAAGTAAGATTATTGAACTTGATATTTCAAAGGCATTTGATAAAGTCTGGCATCTTGCTCTCTTATCGAAAATGCGTGCTTTTGGTATTGAAGAATCTCTTCTTCGTTTGATTAGAAATTCTCTTTCGAACTGTTCAATACAAGTTGTTTTGGACGGATTCAAGTCTGAAACCCATAAAATAAATGCTGGTGTGGCCCAGGGCTCCGAGCTACAAAGCATTATACAATGGGGAATAAAAAACCGTTCTTCGAAAACCTAATGGTGTCTTGTATCGTTTAAGCGAGATATACCCTCTTTGTAACTATCTATGAGTGGCACTTGCATCAACGAAACTGAAAATCTCGACATCCTCGAAATGTGCATCAAGAACCACCTTTTGTGGAGCGATCACATACGCGATGTTGCCAAAAATGACGCAAGATGTCTAGGTAAAGTTTCTTTTCTCACCCTTTTTTACCGTTATTTTAACGGACTATGCCAGTTGCATTCCTCCCCTTAAATAATGTAACCGTAATACCCGCGCTTCTAGGTATGCCCATAAGTTTACCCTTGAGCCCAACTTCGGCCGTACTATGAAGTACTGAGATTCATTTTTTAGCCGTACTACGCGAATGTGGAATGCCTTGCCACGCTCTATCTTTCCCTATCATTGCAATTTTCAAGAATTCAAAATCAATGTACACCGACACCTCCTATCCAACACTTCCCTCTTTTCCTAATGCTCACACTGGGTCTTTGGCATATTAAAGGTATACAAAACCCTTTTAGTGTTAGCTAATTTATAAAAAAAAAACACTAATTAGTAGCATATCATTAGGTGCTGTCTGCTTTTGGACATAGCATCGTTGCTTATCATTAGGCGTTTCTTTAAAGAAAAATAGGACATGGGCGGTTAAAACCCGTTGCCGACTGCTGTGCCACACTAACTGAAGATTTTTGTAATGTTCAGAGTTATTCTGAAGTTATTGAAAGTATTTACCCTGATTTAAAAAATAACACACTGGCAAAGGTCGATTCTAGAAACAACTTGGTCGAAACATTTTTAGTGCTAATATCTTTACCCCGTGGCGTTGTTAAGGATGAAAGTGTAATTGTTCCTCTAACCCCAATAATTCCTACAGAATTACCATTCCAACTAAAAAGTCTTCGATTTGCCATTTAAGTTAGTTTCGGTATGACAATAAAAAAGGCACAAGGGCGAACACCAAAATAGAGGGGATAAACCTAGAAAAGCCGGGCTTCATCACTTTAACAATAGACAGCGTTACCTTAAGTTACTCTTTGTTTCTTTTAATTGTGAAAAGCGCTCAAACGCGCTCCAGCTACTGACTTAAGGCTCTCGAACATTTATACAAATGTGTGTCAGTAATGTCATAGATGAATGGGACCTACAATTTTAATGCCATAACAGAATTACTCTTGGAGAATTTTTCATTTTTTCGCAAGATGTAGAACCCACGAAAAAACATCATACATCTTGAACTACAATAAAAAATACGTTTGCTGTCTTACAATTACGTAACTTACTAACATCGTATCCAACTGTAGCTACCAACAGCAAAGCCCGGGAGAACTTCATAGAGCCCTGGTTTGATGTAGACTGTAAAAAGGCACGAGAATTATCGTTTAGCTGGCTTAGAGCATAATATTTGTTGGCTAATAGATCTCTTAAGGCAATATGTAAGCTAAAGAAGGCGGCATTCTTCGAAGCTGAATCCAAGAGATTAGCGTCTTGTAAAAATGGAAAGGAGTTTTGGAACCTGGCAAAGCAGCTGAACGGAAAAAAGTTTTCAATCCATTTTAGTATAGGTTCTGATCAGCTGGCAGATCACTTTCAGAGTTTGTTGAATCCAACAGAAGGGAAACTTGTCTTTCAATACGCTACTCCGGGTTTTAAAAATGAAACTCTTGATGCTGCAATAAGACACCAAGAAATGATTTCAGCTGTGATGGAACTTAAAGATGGGAAAGCATGTGGACCGAATGGCATACCCGCAGAATTTTATAAGTATGGCACAGCAGAGCTAATCAACCGACTGACACCTATATATAACAATGTCATGGAAACAGGAATGATACCACTCGAATTCAAGGAGTCCATCATTTTCCCAATTCATAAGAAAGGGAGCTTGGCCGAGGTGTCTAATTATAGAGGAATATCCTTTCTAAATGCTTCGTATAAAATATTCACGCTGGTTTTGCAAAACGTTTTAATAAATGGATAGAAGACAACAAGCTCTTAAAGGAGTTTCAAGCAGGCTCTAGGACAGGTTATTCAACGGTTGACCACATTTTTACCCTTAAAAGTATCGCAGAAACGTTCCTGAATAAGGACAAGAAGCTATATACGTTTTTCGTTGATTTTGAATCTGCATTTGATATGATCGATAGACAAACGCTTATCTACAAGCTGTATATTAACGGAATGTCATGGAAGTTCGGAAGATTTTTTCAGAATCTATGTATATGCAGATGCAATTGCTAAGTTATGGAATGGAGAAGAGTTGTCGAGAGGGTTTAAAACACAATCGGCAGTCAGACAAGGCTGTACATTGAGTCCGAGTCTGTTCGCCTTGTTTATTGAAGATCTTACAGACCTCTAACCAGGTGGCATAGACTTTGCCGGGCAAATAATAAAAGCATTGCTGTTTGCGGATGACATTGTTCTTTTGGCAGCATCACCTGAAACATTACAGTTAATGACAAACCGCCTGTATCAATATTGTCAGCTTTGGAGTTTGATGGTGAATCTTAATAAGTCCAAAATTTTGATTTTTAAACAAGGAGGAGGCCGCAATTCAGCGAAAGAAAAATGGTTCTATAATGGAGAGGTCATTGAAGTTGTTACGGAATTCAAATACCTTGGAGTTCACTTAACGAAAAATTTGAGCATGGAAATGCATCTAAGAGAGAAACTAGTTAAGGCTAAAAGTACAATAAGGGCAACTTGGAAAAGATGTTTTTCTAATAAAAGTATAGCACATAGCAGCAAGTTCAAGATATTTGAAGCGGTATCTGAGTCTGTAATGTTTTACGCGGCACAAACTGGGGGATCGAAACAATACGAAACAGTTGAGAAACTTCTCCGATACTTTATTAAACGAATTTTTAGACTGCCATCAAATACACCCAACTATGTTATTATGTTGGAATCAGGATTATCACCTATGTTCATACGAACCCTAAGAACGCAAGTCGATTACATCTTGAGAGTTATGAAGAAAACGAACCAAAACAAGTTGGTGTGATGATTGGATAAATTTGGCAAGAGAATGTGGAATGGAACTAAACCTTTTGTGTAATAATCAGGATGATTTAAAAGAATCTTTATACCAGCTCATTTCTGCAGTGGACATAAAACAACGAGAGAAATACATGACTAACACCACAGGATCTATATACAGGCAGCTCTACTGTCAGCTAAATCACAACTTGGAAGAGAGGAATTATTTTAGGGATGATAATAGCATTGACGAAATTTCAATGATGGTTAAATTGAGAGGTGAAGTTATGCAGTTGAATTTTATACCTCATAGAGATGACTTACCAATTATATGCTCATTGTGCAATTTAAAGGAAAGGGAGGATGTTTTACACTTTGTTGGAATATGTCCAGTTCTTAAAGAAATAAGAAGGAATGCTTTTGGTAGCGAAATACTGACGCAAAATCAAGTTATACTATTGCTTAACAATATGGAAGTTAAAAAATTATATCAATTCTGCAAGCTAGCTCTTCTCTATAGAAGTAGAATTATAAATGAAAGTTTTTAAATATATTATTGAGCTATGTTATCTTTTTTATGATTTTTCAACTAGACAGACGTCAATAATGCCATGCTTTTTCAACGTTATCAAAATAAAAACAAATCTAATCTAATCTAATCTACTAACATCTAAAATTTCACACTGATATTAAGTTACTTTGATTTTTTAAACGTTTATTAAGTGACTATATAATTTTGTTTTACGGTAACAACTATAATTAAATTTCGTCAATTTTCTCATAATGAACATTTTTAAATTTGTCTTTTCCCTTTTTGTACTGGTACGTAATATAATATTTGTATGACTTTCAATCAGTGACGCCACTTTTGTCTCAGTCCAAATTTGAATGACGTCTTCTTGATCTGCATTAAGTAATTAGTAACATAGGACATCTCATCAGGCTGGAAAATAAATAAATAAATTAGGTGGCGCAACAGTCCGTTGAGAACTAGGGCCTAGTGACTTACAACTCTCAACCATTCCTGTGTGCTAGTAATGTTTTCAGGGATGGAGGGGACCCAGAGTTTTAAGCCGAATCCGAACGGATAATTTGAAAAAACACTTTTCATGACAAGAATTACTCTTGGAGAATTTGTCAATTCCTCGCAAGAGGCAGTACCCGTGAAAAAACTTAAGATGCCACAGACAGGGATTGAACCCAAGACCTCTGGCATGACAGTCCAACGCACTAATCATCATGCCACGGGTACTACTCAGGCTGAAAACATGCTATTCTAAGCTGAAATTTAATGACGTGGTTTAGTTTTATTTTAGTGTTATTTGGTGATATAATTTTTCTTAGGCTACCACTTTTTCTTAAACTACAAAATTTGATTACGCATCCTGTATTCAATTGGGACTTTGTTTTTGTAAAAAATAACGGACAATTAGTGACTTCGCTAAGAAATATCTGCTATCTTATGAATACAAGAATTTAGTGAAATCCGATATTTTGGACTATAATAAAGTGACTGTGATATTTGATACAATGTCGAATTAAAAAACGTCATTTTTCTTTTAGTACAATACAGACCTGATTTCTATGATTATGACTTAATAACGCTCCCTCTTTTAAATGAATAGGACGTAAACTTTGAAAGACTGTCAATCAGTGACTTCACTTCTTTCTCAATCTATAATATAATGACGTCTTATAACTTTTTATAAAGGAACTAAAAGAGGTGTAAAATCTCCTCAAAATTCAATTTATTGATGCAAGCTATATAATTTAATGACGTACTTTCTCATGTGATTCAATGAAAGCTTTTATCCTAACACTATAAAACTTTTTCATGCGTATTATTTTCAAAACTGCTCATTTAGTGACTTTATTTCTGTTTAGGACTTAAGTTAAGTTAAGTTTTTTATTTCATCAATATGAGATTTAGTGACGGTGATCTATTTAACTGTAGCTTAAGATCAATCGCTTGCCACTTTATATTGTGACGTTTTCTATACATTACCTGTTTGCAGATGTAAATTAGTGACGTCAAAAATCCCAAACTGATTAAAAGGCTGTTTTTTTTTAATGAAGTTTTATTATGAAATAAGGCTTAAAAATACCAACAAAATTACGTGCGTCCAGAACGAATGGCAACTCTAATGGTCTATTGCCACCAAAACAAAATTTCATAAAAGAAAAACACTAACAAAAATTGCATAGTTGGACGTGAAACTTTCCACTAGAGAAAACCCCTAAAAATCCTAACATACACTACACACACGTACCATCAAATATAGACATACCATACATACATAACATATAGAACTTTTTGGATATTATGGTCTCATGCACTAACAAAAAACAAGCTAAATCTTTTTATTTTCCCATTTTCCTTGAGAATGTCAGATGAGTTTCAGGTTTTGAGCGCGCGGTGCAACATACCTGAGTTTTTATATTTTCCAAAAAACGAAGTTATCTTTAGCTATTTCCTTTCCTTTGCTGAAGTGGAAAAGTTTCGGTGTGAAAAAAGTAAAGCGTATACAAAGACCAGGTAAAACGTACCCAGTACCGTTAGAATAGTATAATACACATGTATGTATATGGAGGTACACAGGACGATGTGTGGATAGTACTTATTATAAAAACTATAAAGAAATATTCGAATGTTTATCATCTGCAAATTGTGCGAAATCCTTTTGGATTTTAAAATAATTATTTTTTACCTGTGAAAAGAAACAAATTTATGAAAGTATGTAAGAGAGCTATAGTAATTTAACAGAGGATTGCATTTGCAATCTATGCATTACCAAGGATGTTTCTGTCGTTTTTCAAAAATCCTTATTCCACTTCTACAAATTATATATATATATGTATGTATGTATTGTATATATGGCAAGGCAACCACTAACTCAAGTCGGTTGCTGACGATCTCTAGTGCACTAATTAAGAACACTCTCACTAAAACACAAAACAATCCACGTGAAGTGAGATTATATGGTGAATGAAAGCACTAGAACGAGGAAGCTGCATGCTGCATGTGCAGCATTGCGCCACGTGCCACCCCTTTTTATACCCATACACATACATACATAATTATACTTATAGGAGTCTTTGCATTTGCAAGCGTTTATAATTAGCGCAATACTCTGCATTCTTGCCGTCAAGTTAATTACAGGCATTAATTTTTAATTAACAGACAGAAAAAGGG
Organism: Eupeodes latifasciatus; assembly: GCA_920104205.1. Classification (NCBI taxonomy): domain Eukaryota; kingdom Metazoa; phylum Arthropoda; class Insecta; order Diptera; family Syrphidae; genus Eupeodes; species Eupeodes latifasciatus. The sequence goes on from OV049926.1 coordinate 39,878,599, forward strand.
GAATTCAGGAGTAGATAGGTACCTACATTCATTCATATACATATATACAATATGGCAAATGGCATAGGTACTGTTTTAAAAAAAAAAAAGTAAAATAAAAAATAATAAAATACGAAGGACCAAACAGAACAAAACAAACCCATTGAGAAGGATTCAGATGCACGAGGCACAACACTTGTATTGCGACGACAACTTGAGGACATGATATATTGCTGGGGAGTCGTTGACATTCTCATTTTTCTGTTGAAACACAAACAAAAAAAAATATGTAAAAAAATTACTGTTCCACATCCGGCTTCCTCATAAGTGATGAATGTAGACCAATGAACTTTGGATGACATTAAGGCTTAACACTTTACACATGATTAATGTTTTTAGCATTCGTTTCTTGTATATTTAAAAATAACGTTGGTAACGATTTATTCATGAAAAACCAGTCAGCGAGGTTATGTGTACCTTACCTACTCGTTTTCGAATTGAACTGATTTTAAGAAAAGCTGAGGGGAGATGGGAAAACAAACGAAAGGAGTGTGTATAAAATATGGAGGACTTGGTTTGGTTGCACGTGCAAGTGATTTGCAACTAATATATGATGGTTTCAAGGTTTGTTTAGATTATGGTTATGGTTATGGATAAGCATCATATTGTTCATATAAGGTATATTATTGATTTATTATTATGATTTCATAATTTCATCGCTTCAAACATTGAGTTGAAGTAAACGCCATTTGAAGGCTTTTGATAAATTGTATTTAAAGGTTTGGCTGCGAATATTGGATGAAAATTAACTGCTGAGATTTGTTCAATTCTTTCACAACATTTCGACGTTTAAACTCGCAAGTCGAAAAAAATATAATTAATGCCTTACAAAGGAAGGAGAATGGTCACTTTCTATATAAATCTGGACCTTTTAGACCAAAATCATAAAGCCCAAATCTTAAAATGTCTTAAATCCCAAAATTGGTCCCAAAGCCCAAAAAGATAAAAAAATGATGATGATGGGATGCGACCCACACTGATAACTTCCCATCCCGTCTGTCGATGTTTCTTGCTTAAAAGTTTTTAGGGTTTTGTGTTTTGTTAAAAAAGTTGTCAGTTGAATGGAATTCTAAAAGATTTAAAAATTACCAATAATATTTTGCATTTGATGAAATAGTTTGATTTTAAAATCTATTTTTGTAAACGAGATTTTTTGTCGAAAAACAATTTTTACTAATTTAAGTAGCATTTCTTAAAAGTTTTTATTTTTTATATAAACAAATACACGAATTGATGAATGAAATTAAATTAACATCAATATCTTCTATTGTTCACGAGCTATCGAGAACCGAACATAAATTTTTACCAAATGTACGTACTATTTTTTGAAGATTTTATTTTTTTATGAAAAAACAGACTCTTGGATTTTTATAAAAAATTTACTGAATGTCGAAAACAATGTTTTCTGTGAAATAAAATTAGTTTGAAGCCAATATTTTAAATTTTTGAAAAGATATTTGAGTCGAAAGTAATTTTTTTTTTAAGTTTTAGTATTGTATTTTAGGTTTTTATTTTTTGTAAAAAAAAAAACTGTTAAATCGATTTTTCTCAAAATTTTACCGAAAACAGTATTTCTTATTAGAAAAAATTAGTTTAAAGCTAAAACCTTAAATTTTTGAAAACATATTTGAGTCGAAATCAATTTCTACCAACGTTTATTAATTTTTTGTTAGCTTTTTATTTTTTTGTAAAACAAACTGTCATTTCGATTTTTTTTTTAATTTTACTAGATGTCAAAAACGTTATTCTTCGTTGCATACAATAATTTTGGATATAAGATCGTTTTTTGTTCGTAAAATATTCGGGTTGACAATTATTTTTGTTCAGTTTTTTTTTTTGATTCACAAAAAACCGTTAATTGGGTTCTTTTCCAAAAATATATTTGTTTGGTATCACGTTACAATATATAACATAAAATTTAATTGAAGTCACTAGCGTTATTAGTTCGTGAGACATTTCGGGTCAGTTAAAATGTTTACTTTTTATACATTTTATAGAACAAAAACACTTCTGAATATTTTTACAAAGTGACTTTTGCATCTTTTTGTTTTGTTATCTGTAATAAAATATGTATGAGAGATATTGAGATATTGACGATGAAATTTGGTAACCCAAACGTACGTTATGATAGCTGTATTCTGAATGTACGTACACACGCACACACAGACATCTCTCTAAAAATGTTTGATTTATTTTCTAAGAACCTTGAAACGTAGAGAAAATTCAAGATACGTTATGATAGCTGTATTCTGAATGTACGTACACACGCACACACAGACATTTCTCTAAAAATGTTTGATTTATTTTCTAAGAACCTTGAAACGTAGAGAAAATTCAAGATTTTCAATGTGACAAATCGGAGCGATTACAATAACTTCATACGGGAAGTTAAAGAATACTAAAAACTTGTAAAATTGGTTTTTAAACAAATATTGATACTAAACTTATTTTATCTTCTGCAAAATATTGCCGTTAATATTAAGTAATTTTTGTAAAAAATGCCAATTGATAATATATTTTGTACCAAAAACTGCTAAAAGTTGACTTTGGACTCAAATCAATCACTTCAATCTTTTTTTATCTTATACAGAATGTTATTAGAGATTGAATAAGTAAAAATTGAACTTTCAAACTGAAAGACCGTGTTTTTTACAAATATCAAAGCTCTACCAAAAGTATTAATACAATATTTATTAAATAATATATCTCGACAGAAAACTTAAATTTTGAATTCCATACTCTTTCAATTTCCTTGTCTTGTTAGAAAAAAAATCATCGGGCACCAATGGAAAGTTATCATCTGCTTTTTCTCCCTACAGTGCATGATTTTTTGTTTTCCCCCCAAAAAAATATATGTGGTAGTATATGTGTTTCAACATAAACTTAGAAATTTTTTTTTAAGTATGTCCCACATATGTCACACCATGCATTACCTTACCGATATTTACTTAGTAGTATATATATTTAGTAATAAAACAACGTAGTTATTGCGGTTAATTTATTAAGGAAAATGAATGTTTCAAAGTCTATACTGAGTCTGCATATTAGAAACATATAATCAACCAGTTTTTATATTAGAAAAAAAAAGAACTTTATTTGTGGAATGCTAAAAAACAGTTCTTGGCCTTATTCAGACAAAGTGCAACCTTGCATTTTTGACAGGAAACAAAGGATTTACCTTTACAAGCTGGTAACTTACACAGCTGTCTATCATTTGGAAAATGGTCAATTCCGTCGATCCTAACATCTTTAGGTGGTATGTTGGCTTTTGGCTTCTTTTTCTTTCTTTCGTCAAGCATATCTGATATGAATGTTGATGGTCGTCTTCTCTTTCTTGTCATAGATGCTCCAGATAAGCACAGTGCTTTAGCTACCTTCAGTCGAAATTCCCGAAGTTTCATCAGTTTAGTGTTTTGTCTCAGCGACTCTACTCTTTTATACAAAAGCCAGCTGTTTATTAGCATCACATCAATTAAGTGGTAGAAGATTCGCATATACCACTTTCTTGTACGCATTTTTATTTTATTTTTTCCGATAAAGGAGTCTAATAAATCCACTCCACCCATATGTCGGTTGTAATGTGGAATTACGTTTGGGGCATCGACATCTATGTACTGCTTACTTTATTTATTTTATTTAACTGTTTTTGAGATGGCAGTTGCAAATTACTTCGTAAACGGCCTTTGTTGACGGTGCCTAAGGAATGAATTCCAATCTTAGCCAAGTAGGATATCAATTCAGGTGAAGTATAATAATTGTCAAAGAAGACTTTGTAATTCTTATTCCTGGGAACACAACGACACAAACGTACAACAATATTGCTACTCGCACCTAAATCAGGTTCATCAGGAAGCCTAAATTGATCGGCGTTTTCAGTGCCGGAATAAACTTCAAAGTTATATGCAAAACCTTTATCATCGCATAGTACCAACAACTTGTAACCCCATTTATGAGGTTTGTTGGGAAGGTAAGGTATTGGCGCAGAAAGTTGCAAGCTTTTGTGGCGCAAATTTGCTCATCGACCGAAAGGGTTTCTCTCTTTGGAACAGCTTGGCATTTCTTTTTTAGTGTCTCCAATATGGGTCGAATACGGAAAAGTCTGTCATGTCCAAGTTGATCCCTGGGTATAAAATTTTGGTTGTCATTGAAGTGAATGACACTCCGTAGTTTCTCGAAATCAGTCAAGGTCATGGTCTCAGTGATAATAGGTAAACCTAAGTCTGAATCCCAAAACATACGGATATTTGGTTGTGGGACCAGTCCTAACAGGAGACAGATACCTAAAAACTTTTTGATATCTATCTTCGAGACCAAAACAGGTTTTGAGGGATCCTTCTGAATGCTATATTTGGTAGATTCCTCAGCAATGTGTTCCAACAAATCATCATCATAAAAATACAAAAAATATTGCAATAGTGTCTCAAAACCCATGTACGGTTCCTCCAGTATGTCGTTACCTGTAATTGTAGTAACGGGCGGTTGAAACTCCGTCTTTTTCCAAATATATCTCCGTTTCATTCGTCTTGCATTCACGGTCGGTTAAGCTGGTGGAACTGAAGATGGATTGGGTAGTGGGTGAGCTCGTGATGATGTCCGGCTGGATCGAGAGTTTACGAAACCAGAAAAACTCGGCTGTGACGAAAAGCTGGTATTACTAGGCTGACGACTGGGTATGTTGTTTGGATCATTTTGCAGTATTCCAGAAGGCACTTCAAATTCTCCCATCACCAGATCCTGAATTTTGATGATGTCATCATCGCTATCCCCATTGGACATTTCCAATGGCACCTCAAGATTGTGGTCAATAACTGTAGAATCAAGACGTTTGTTAGGCTTCATCTGCAAATAATACGTGTAGTAGTTATGACCACTGTTAAACATATCTACTTTATACAAATATACTTTACTGTAATATATAAATTGAGTTGCCAGTTTGAAACATGTATATTAAAATATAAAATGAAAATATCATTCGCTTGGAATCAATAAATCGAATAAGTTCGAAATATTTAATGTGTTTTATTTAAAGAAAAACCATTAAAAATTCAGAAGTGGGATATGGCATCCATTGGAAATAATCACACCATTGCTCAATTAAAATATTGGCTCAATTCATTGGGAGAGAAAACAACAGGAAATAAGATTGAATTGATTTCTCGACTTCAATCTATTCCTTTGGAAATACGAGGGGAATATCCTACCAAACAATTTAAGAATCCATGACGATGAAGAAGAAAATGAAGACGTTTTTTCTGACTCTCAAGAAGGACCAGGAAATGCAGAAACTGAAAAACAACCTGAAGAGACAGACTTTATGAAAAGAGAATTGGAAATCTTACGTAAGGAAAAACTGTTGTTGGGAAGAGAAAATGAGTTACTCAAAAAAGAAATGGAGCTATTGCGGAGAGAAAATTCAAGAACTAGACCAAATGAAAATAATTTTATTCTTGACTCAAGGCAGCCCAAGATTAATTTTTCGGAAATAAAAGAGCTTTTATCCGAATTCAGTGGAAATGGTGAAAATTTTCAACTGTGGGAATCTCAAATAAGAAGTCTTAAAAATTCTTATGAACTAGATGACAACAATTTGAGGGCTCTGATTTCATCAAAACTCAAAGGAAAAGCATTAAAATGGCTTCATTCGAAACCGGATGTGATGACTATAACCGTAGATGAGCTCCTCAATGGTCTTGGAGCAATGTTTCAAAACAGATCCAATCTATTGACACTAAGACGACAATTTGAAGCAAGAAAATGGCTAACTACTGAAAGTTTCCAAGAATATTATTACGAAAAAGTTATTCTTGCCAACAAGATTTCAATTGAAGATAACGAATTGATTGAGTATATCTTGGAAGGAATACCAAATTATTCTCTTCAATCCCAAGCTAGAATGCATCGATTTGAAGACAGAAACGAATTACTTAAAGCTTTTCAAGATTTAAGACTTCCAAAAGCAATGAACATCAACAAAGGATACCACAACGAAGGTCCAACAAATAAATAAAATGCTTCAAGTGCAACTCGATTGGCCATATGGCAAGTGAATGTCGAAAATCAAGACATGAAGGCAGATGTTGCAGCCAATGTGGAGAAGCAGGACACTATGCAGAAACTTGTCCAAAAAGGTATTCCCGTCAAGTGCACGATGTAAACCAAGAAGATGAAGATGATTATGTAAAGTATCTCAATTTTATTTTTCTTAAATCAAATTTTAGTTATAACACTTCGTTAAAAACATTAATAGATACTGGCAGCCCAATTAGCTTAGTTCGTCAACAATTTATACCCTTTATCCTAAATTCAAAATTAAATGTACGCAATAACTACACTGGGATTAATAAAAGCCCACTTTCAATTAACGGTTTTGTTAGGAGTAAGATTTCGTTTGAAAATAAAATTATTGAAATTGATTTGCATGTCGTTTCTGATGAAACAATGGATTTTTCAGTTATTTTAGGAAGAGATTTCATAAAAAATGCAAATTTAAAAGTAATTATAAATGAATCTAAAAACGATAAAAGTTGTTCTTTTGAAAATACGTGTTCTAATTTAATGCAAATTGACATAAGCGAGATTAATAATAAAAATTATACATATGTAAACGACTATTTTGATAAAAATAAAAACATAGATGTTACTCTAAAAATTGGATTTCAAAACCTATTTAACGAATTTTATGTAAACTGTGCGATTTCATCGGCGGATTTAATGAGGACTGTTCCCTTGGTTTCGGTTTGGATGATATCCACGGGGCATGAGAATATGGCTACCTTCGCCTTCTCAACACTACTGACCTCACCCTCAACCTGACGCTTGAATACCATTCAAGCTTAGGACCAATGATAGCAAAACTTACTTGCGGTGGCGCACAGTTTAGTTTAGATAAGGTCCTGGTAGAGATTGAATTTGCACTTAATAACACTATTCACCGTAGTATAGCCACAACACCAAGCCAACTTCTTTTTGGGATTGATCAGAAAGGAATTATTATCGATATTTTAAAAGAAAGTCTTGAAGAATATGCTTCAAAGGAACCTGAAAGGAATTTGGATTTTTTAAGATCTAAGGCTGCTAATCGAATCTTAAAATCTCAAAACTATAATAAACAAGTAAAAGATCGTGGGCGAATTATTAGAGAATATAAAGAGGGTGACTATGTCGTAGTCAAAAATTTCATAAGCCAAACAGGAGTTTGTAAAAAAATGTCTCCAAAATTTAAAGGTCTATTTAAAGTTATACGTGTTTTGTCAAATGATAGATATTTATTAAGAGATGTAGATGGTTTCCAATTGAGTCAGATCCCATATGAAGGGGTATGGGAAGCAGCGAATATAAAACCGTGGCTACAAGAACAAACATAAATAAAAAAATATGAAATATATATAGGTATATTTATATACAAATATCATAAAATTATTAAGTAATTTATTAAAAGCGTAATCGGGACGATTACGGGTCAGGATAGCCGAGCTGTAGTAGTTATGACCACTGTTAAACATATCTACTTTATACAAATATACTTTACTGTAATATATAAATTGAGTTGCCAGTTTAAAACATGTATATTAAGATATAAAATGAAAATATCATTCGCTTGAAATCAATAAATCGAATAAGTTCGAAATATTTAATGTGTTTTATTTAAAGAAAAACCATTAAATACGTATAATTTGATACACTTTTTGCACAGTGTGCCATATCTGGCACATACAAAAATATGGTGAATTCATGTACTATATATGAATTTTATTAGGAAAAAACAATTTTTACAACAAATAGGAACATAAACTTACCTTCTCTAATTGTTTCGAAGCTAAAATTTCAAAATTTATCACTTTTCTGAAATAAGTTATCTGACCGTCGTTCACTTTTTACAAACCGAAAGCTTATTTGAAATAAAAAACTTTTTTTCATCAGAACCATCATTTAGTAAATAACTGTACTATTATAAGCACTTCAATAGGTTCTTGTCCCGCTACTAGATATTAGATGGCGCTGTGTGTACTCAACCAATTCAAATGAAATTTACGAAAAAACTAAACAAACTATTTTTTAAACTTTTTAAACTTTTAAATTAGGTAGTAATACAAAACCCGGGGAGTGTACGATAACTTTTTTACTATGGGTGGGGGGTCTATCTCCCCCCGTTTAGGCGGTAGGGGCAATTTAAAAAAATATGTACATTAAATGGAAAAAAAATAATTAAAAAATAACGGTAATACTTACAATTAAGTGTTATACCTTTTTTTAAAGCCAACATTTTTTTCTATTAGTTTTTTTTTAAATCAAGTCAAAACTATGCATAGTTTTTGAAAAAAATTGTTTTAAACTAAAAATTTATGCAAAAAAAATTAAAAAAAAAGGTTTAAAGTGTAGTTTTTCAAAACTTTCAAATTATTTACTGTTTTTTTTTTTTAGAATTCATTGCTCTTATTTGTTTTTGATCAAAAAATGAAAACTAGATGACTTTATGTCTTCTAGTTCTTGAGAAAATTGAAAATTACCAAAAAAAATTTTTTAATTAAATTACTTTTTCCTTGCTTAAGTATTAACGTAGTCTTATTTTGATAGTAATAATCGAATATGGATTAAGATACCCCTAGGGTAAATTAATTTTTCTTAAATCCAGCTTATTTCAATGCAAAAGAAACTTTGCATGCATCCCATCTTGCACCCACCGAACCGTGCCCCCTCCCCACCTTGCACGCACTCCAACTTGCACCCACCCCAAATCCTATAGTGTTTCCATGCATACACCCAAATTCGCACACACATTACTGTTGCATACACCCAAACTCGCACCTACCATTGTTTCTATCAAAATAAGACCACTCAAGCAAAAAAAAAAAAAGAATTAAATTAAAATAGTAGTTGTGGTTATTTTTAATTTTCTCAAAAACTAAAAGACATAAAATCATCTAGTTTTCAGTTTTTGATTAAAAACAAATAATAGCAATAAATTCTGAAATAAAAACAATGGTAGATAATCTTGAAGTATTGAACAATTACACTTTAAACCTTTTTTTTAACTTTTTTTACTCAAATTTTGAGTTTAAAATTATTTTTTTCAAAAACTACGCATAGTTTTGACTTGAATTAAGAACTGGCTGATAAAAAAAAAAACAGAATGTTGGCTTTAAAAAAATGTATAAAACTTAATTGTAAGTATCACCGTTATTTTTTAATTATTTTTTTCCATTTTAAATAATAATTTTTTTAAATTGCCCCTACCGCCTGAACGGGGGGAGATAAACAATAATAGCAACATTGCATTACACTAAACATTTGTTTTTTTTTTTTTTAATAAAATTGTTAAAGTTTCGTTTGTCGATATATTAAACAAAATAATTTTACTTTTTTTAACACTGTTTTTGACATTTTTAAGATTTGCACTAACATTTTGGTGGTCCTTGTTTAAATCATCTTTTTAGCTTCAGCAGGAAAGCTCTGCACATTTCCTTTCTGACTTTTATCAATAAGGCGGTTAAAAGGTCGAAATTATTTTCAGTATCATTTATCAGAACATTAGTTACATGAGTAGTTTTAAAGCCTTAATTTGTATCCTCAGTCTTCACTACCTACACTTCAAGCCTTCATACGATTTTCTTTAAATAAATTAAATCAAAATGCGTTATTACAAACTGACCTGTGTTTACTGATTTCAGTCTGAGCAAAAACACCAAACCACCCTTCTACGATTTGATATGATGTTTTGTGAAAATAAAAAGAATTCTTATATGAACAATTTTGTTTCATAGAATTATCTCTTTAATATTCATGACATCCAAAGACTTCTGCAGCGCATCTATGTAAATACATTTATATTCCTATTGCCCACCAAGACTCAACCATGTACTCGTATTCCACAGCCTAACCCAGCCCAAGTCCGTTCAGCTCTGATGGCCGCATGCAAACGAAACTTACCAACATTCAAAGCAATTGCATCATCATCATCACACTGGTCCTCGTTGAACGTTTAACACTTTGACCATTTGCATAAGTTAGTTAGCAAAAAAGGACGATACGGATACGGATACGGACAAACGCATTCCAGTTGAAAACTATCTATTTCCCCTGCTTCCATTTGCACATTTAATTGAAATTATTATCAGACTGCTCCTATTGCGGAACATAGAAAATAGAATATAGCAGCGGCAAGGTTGCGAGCAATTTTAATTATACGTCTCTAGCTCTCATACAATATTCAAGACTCATAGTACATGGGGGAAAACTTTGTTATTTTCCAAGTATTAACAAAATAAAACAACAACAAAAATTATTTAAGGAAAAGGATACGGAAAGCGTATGTATCCTAACTTTGCTGCTTGCACATTATTTGAGAGATATAGAAGAGTTTTCAAGCATTTTCCCTTGATGATTTGAGGAGGCGCCACGATATTTAGTGCTGTCTTCGCCGGAATCCTTTTAGTATAGTGTGAATACATACATACATATGTATGAATGTAGGTACATATATATTTAAAAAAAAGGATAGAAAAGATACTCAGAGAATATGCTTTTCCTTTTGCTTTCGCTTTTAGTTTTATTGCTTATATTGCCTTGGGGCTTGGGGCCTGTTGTTGCAACGGTAACGGCAACAGCAACAGCAACAGCAACAGCAATAGCCATGGAACAGCAACAGCAGCGTGCAATGCACGTAAAACTTCTTCAGCTTTTTAGAGAGGTTATGCAAAATAAGCCATTAACGTTAATGAATGAATACATTTTTGTGTTATGAGTTAACTATACTAACTATAAGAACATGCGATAATAGATTCGAGCTTAAAATAATAAAAAAAAAAACGGTAAAAGAAACTTTGATGAAATTTGAACTAAGGGGTCACTTACAAGAAAATTGAATTCTACTTTTACGAATACCAATTTGTCTCGAATATCTGTTATATTTTTTGGTGAAATTTTAAAAGAAAATAAAGCAACAAAATTTCAAAAATTATAAAAATTAAACTATACCACTGTTTGCTTTTTGAACTGACGAAACTTTTACAAATGGAAAAAAACGTACATTTTTATTTAAAACAGCATTGTGAAGTATCTAAACAATTGTATATTTGTGGAAAAAGAAGTTTGTTAATTTTATATTTATTTATAACAAACATTTAGATTTTTAGATTTTGAAAAATATACACATTTTTCGACACTTAAGTAATTTTAAGTAATTTAGTGAAATTGCACTCCATGCCTCTTTGATAGCAGCAGTAAGTGATTCTTTGTCATCATACTGTCGTCCAGAGTCGTAAACTCTACGAACCATCCATCCCCATACGTTTTCTATAATATTTAGGTCCGGGGAGTACGGTGGCCATTGAAGTAAGGTAACATTTTTCTCGGCTATCCAACGATCCTTGCGTTGTGGATTGGCGCGTTGTCTTGTTGAAAAGTCCATGATATTGGTCCAAATACATTAGTAACCTTAGGGAAAGCTTCTTGCAATATTTGCTTGTAGGAGTTTGCCGTCATTTTCAACGTGGGAAACTCCAGATCAACTGTTCCAAACCAGGAAATTGCCCCCCACACCATTACACCGCCTTCTCGGCTATGGTGGCGCTCCAAAAACCTTGGTTCCTTTCTCATGTCATGAAAATAGAAATTATACCCGTCCGGGCCATCTAAATTAAATTTTTTTTCGTCAGAAAATACCACTTTTGTCCACTCTTCCTTCCACGTCATATTCCTTCTGCAAAAATCTATTCTATTTTGTCGTCGTATTGGATTTAATGGTGGTTTTTTCTTCAATTTAAGGCGCTTCAAATGTTGTGACCTACGAATGACACGTCTAATAGTGTTAAGACTAGCTGCAATACCACTCTTCGCCTTGATTTTAGCAGCAGAGTCGCTTGAATTGGAGGCCAGCCTAATAATCTTTCTTCTGTCTGCTTCTGTTGTGGCTCTTGTTTGCCTGCCCTTCATATTTGTTCCATAGCTGTCTTTATTTCTAAGGTACGACCAAACAATTTTCACACTTCTTTCTATTTTGTTGGCAATTGTGCGTAGGGGAAGCTTGTTTTCCGCGTATACTTCTATTTTGGCCTTTTCTGCAAGGTTTAATGGTTTTCCGCGGCCCATTTTTTCTTTGATCGAAAAATTAATGCTTTTAATCTAAATTTCTATTACTAAAATAAGAATTTTTGTCGTAACCGTAACCAATAGAAACAAAAGGCACACTGTTTCTATTCAAGTGGCGCAAAAAAAACAGTGTTTTTTAATGAAGCAATTAGAAAAGTGGTAAAAAATAACCTAATGGTATTTTCCTGAAATATTCTGACCATCCAGTTTAATTTGCAATAGATTCCTTTTATAGGAACTAAAACAAAGAGGTGAATTTATAAATTTACCAAAGTGCTACAGGTTCTGATAGTAAGAAAAAAGTTTGTTTCTATTCAAGTGGAGCGGAGTGTATGTTATTATGTTTAATATTTTATGTAAAATTTTATGAAAAGAAGCAAATTTAATAAACGAACGTCCTACGCACACGCAGACATCTCTTTACCTGGAAAAGTCGAAAAATGTGATGATTTATTTTAATTTGCCAAAACCGGACCGATTGTAATTATTTTCTGTGATAAGTTTAAAATTAATATTTTAAGTAATTAAAACAAGTTATCTCACTCACTTCGGACCTTGATAAATACAATATAATCAGTGTATTGACGACTCTAAGCACTTCGGTCCAAAGTATCATAACTGATAATTTCACGTGATAAACAAATGGGACGTACTCAATAATTTCTGGAGGATCTTTAACTGATCACTATGCCTCCTTTATAAAGACGTAGACTCCAGTGCAGATATGATTACTTGTATGATTTATCTGGGAATGAAAACCTTTATCCCGAACAGGGTTAGCAGTATCAAACCCAAAGCTAAACTATGGATCGATTCGAACTGCAAAGAGTTTATCAAGAAGAAAGAGGCAAGCTTTCGGTGTTTTAGAGCCAACCCAAGTAGGGAAAACTGGCCAGGAAGGCCTGTAATGCCAAAATTCAAAGGACTAAGTTTTTGCATGACCAAAAACTATGGAAAAACATAATACAATGTCCCAAAGGCAGTAAGAATTGTTGGTCATTCGTAAAAAGCACGAGGAATTGTTTCTCTTAATAGGTACCTACGCTTGTTTTCAATGACACTCCTTTAGTTAGATTTAGTGAGAAAGTTAACTTGTTTGCAAAGCAGTTCTCCAAAAATTAAGCTTTACCTGATAATGTCATACCTCAACCAGTTTTTTTTTGAGCAATGTAATGATTCTATGGGACCAATATTTATTCGTACATGTACTGTGGCGAGAATCATTAAAGATCTCAGCATTCATAAATTCGCTGGTCCGGATGGTATCCCCGCTATTATTCTGAAGAGGTGTTCTTCCACGCTAGCAAAGCCACTGCGTAAGCTTTTCCATCTATCCTATTCTTTTGGACTCATTTCCTAGTAGTTTGAAAACAAAATTTTGTCAGCCAATTAAAAAAAAGCTTTATCCTCTTCTACCTTAAATTATCGACCTATAGCGCTTACGTTTTTTTTTCTAAGGTCATGGAAACGCTGATTTATTATCAGTTTAAGAAATGTGTTAAGGAACGAAAGCTTCTTAATGACCGACAGTACGGCTTTTGTGTAAAAAAAAACGTTCACTGGTAATATCATGGTTTTTCTTGCCAAACGGTGGAACAAATCTTTATATTTGATATTTCAAAAGCATTTGATAGAGTTTGACACTAAGCACTCTTATCGAAAATGAACGCTTTTGAAATTGACGAACTTCTCCTTCGTTGGATTAGATTTTCTTTCGGACAGTTTAATACAAGTTGCAATGTCACCAAAAATTTCGACAGATGTCTGGGTTTCTTGAGACGATGCAAGAAATTTGTCTCTCCGTCTAATTTGGCAATAAACTACTACACCTACATATGTACATACGACCAAGAGGTTAAAATAACTCCCATCTCTGAGCTGGTACTCCAGTAACTTACTAAAGCCTCTTAGAAAGTATTCAAAGAAGAGCTTTTAAAATGATTGGCGACATTAAAATCATCAACTGGTTTACGTCACTCCAACATCGTCGTAAAGTTTCTTGTCTTACCCTTTTTTACCGTTATTTTAAAGGTCTAGTCAAATAGCCAGTTGCATTCCTCCCCTTAAACAATTACTATTCACGTTTCTAGGAATGCTCATCACTTTAACCTTGAGCCCAACTTCAGCCGTACTATGAAGTACAGAGATTCCTTTTTTAGCCGTACTATGCGAATGTGGATTGTGGTGCCACGCTCAATCTTTCCCTGTCACTGAAGTGTTCAAGAATTCAAAATCAATGTGCCCCGACACCTTCTTTTTAACCCTTCCCTCTTTTCCTAATACATATTTGATGACTATGAATCCAAAGTATTCGTGCTTAATGCAGTTCTGCTTAAGCCCAACGGCAGCGGAGGAGGACTCGGGATGTATTGGAAGCTTTTGAATCTTATGTAGAAATCAAACCTCATATATGTACGCTGAAGATAATTTTTCGATAAAAACTACAATCAGTTTCCATCAACTCCATAAAGCCCATTTGCATGTGTTTTTGAAAGCTCTTAAGGGTGGGCCAGATACAAGTTTTATATTAAAAATACAACAATTTAACAAAACTAAATTTTTGAAGGAAGACCTCAAGCCTCATTTTCGAAGAAGAATGTTCCTATGTTCAGCAGACATTATGATTTTTCAAGGTTTGGTCTCCATATCAAGATATACACATATCAAGAATAGAAAGCATCTAACGAAGATTTCTTCGTTTTGCACTTCAATAACTTCCTTGGAGAAATAATTTAATCTTACTCCCTTATCGTGGTCGTCTCCTTCTGTTAAACCTCAATTGTTAACTTCCCATAGGAAGTTATTGTAATGGGTCCGATTTGTAAAATTGAAAATTTTGACATTTCTCGACGTTTCAAGGTCCCTAGAGTCGAAATAAGAGATTTTTAGAAAGATGTCTGTGCGTGCGTGTGTACGTACGTCCGTACGTTCGCGACGTTTTTTTCGTCGTCCATAGCTCAAGAACCAGAAGAGATATCGACTTCAAATAAATTTTGTTATACAGATAATAAGGCAGAAAGATGCAGAAAGGGCTCTCAAGAAAATTGCGTGGGTGGTTTTTTTACCATAGCAGTTTAAAAAAAGGTGAAAATTTTGGTTAACCCTAAATATCTCATGAACCACTGACGCTAGAGACTTGAATTAAATTTTATGTTATATATTGTAACGTGATACAAAACAATTATATTTTTGGAAAAAATTTCAATTAACGGTTTTTTTTATAAATCAAAAAAACTGAAAACAAAAATTTGTCACTTCGAAAATTTTACGACTAAAATATGATTTCATCTCCAAAACAATTTTGTGCAACGAAGAATAATGTTTTTGACATCTGATAAAATTTTGAGAAAAATCGAATTGACAGTTTTTTTACAAAAAATAATAACCTAAAAAAAAATAAAAAAAAAGTTGTTAAAAATTGAGTTTTGACTCAAATATCTTTTCAAAACTTTGAGATATTGGCTTTAAACTACTTTTATCTTTCAAAAAATATTGTTTTCAACATTCAGTAAAATTTTGAAAAAAATAGAATTGACAGTTTTTTTACAAAAAATTAAAAACCGAAAAAAAAATTTAACAAAAGTTGGTAAAAATTGATTTTCGACTTAAATATCTTTTCAAAAATTTGAGATTATGGCTTCTAACTAATTTTAACTTATTGTTTTTTATATTCAATAATTTTTTTATAAAAATCCAACAGTCCGTTTTTTCATAATAAAAATAAAATCTACAAAAAATAGAACGCAAATTTGGTAAGAATTGATACATTTAGACAAACTTTTAAGCAAGACAAATCGATAGATGGGATGGGAAGTTATCAGTGTGGGTCGCATCCCAGCCTCTTTTTTTATCTTTGTTTTGTATTTTGTATTGGAATGTAGAGAAATTTGCTGACATACTGTACATCGGCTTTTCTCTGGCTCAGTTGACTTCTCCTCTCTCTATAATTCGATTTCTTTTAACACTAACACCTATAACCTGACAAACCCTTTTCTCTTCTATTTACCAACTCACCACACTTCCTATGGCCTTAACAAACCTCTGATCCGTATGCTTCGGTTGGTAAATTCGAATCCAAATTCGTTTGATTTCAACATCAGCACCTATAATCAATCTCCTTTTGACCCACCCCCACTCATAGTTATAAGTTAACATTTAACTTGATTTTTAAGTTATACTTATAGCTTGAATAAAGCGAAATAAATGGGAATTAAGCCCCCACTAATATAAAAAAAAAATACTCTTAAGCCCACACTGCGAAGCGATAAAGAAGCGGATGTTTGTAAGCAAAGGTATAGCGAAGGTATAGCGACTTATTTCCTTCCGTAGATATATGAAACTAACGTAATGTCAACATTTTGAGCAGGAAACATCTTTCAACGTGAAAATAAATAAATAAGAACTAGGGCCTAGTGACTTACAACTCTCAACCATTCCTGTGTGCGAGTACTGTTGTCAGGGATGGAGGGAACCTACAGTTTATATGCCGAATCCGAACGGCAAATTTGAGAAAGCACTTTTCACGACGACAAGAATTACTCTTGAAGGATTTGTTAATTCCTCCAAGAGGCAGTACCCGTGAAAGAAAACTTTAGATGGCATAGGCAGGGATCGAACCCAAGACCTCTGGCATGACAGTCCAACGCACTTACAATCATGCCACGGGTACTACCAATGTGAAAAAAATATATGATTTAAAAAGGAACAACTAGATTGCCTACCCTTTACTTGTCCATTGTGATTTCTTAAAACCAACTAAATAAATGACACCCAATTTAAAGGATGTAGCGATAATTAAACCTAAATAGTACCTATTGAGAGACCATTTTTAATGGGGCCAAATGAGAGCAACATAAATGTATTGCAATAAACTGCGGTTAAAGTTAATTGCAAACGAATTTCAACTAACATCAGTTCTTTATTTTTTTTTATTAAAACCAATCTAGAACGAATAACCAAGTCCAAGACCTTGGGAAATTTTCCATCTCTCTAATTCTACGAAGACGATGACAATTCTATGATGGTTGTTGTCCCATTTCCATTTCTGATGAATGGACATTTCGAAGTAATTCTCCTTTCTTCTTCTTCAACATAGCAAACACAAGCAACACTGTATAATGGTATATGTATCTATGTAGCGCATATAAACGTTCGCGTATTATTTGCACAAGTACAACAATTCTCAGCACCTATCGAACTCGAACCATTTTCTGGCATTTGCCATATCAAAACTGTAGATACTGACTATATTCTGCCACCCTTTTTGGATGAGGAAAATTAACATAAACCAATAAAATCAGTCAATTGAATGTTGTTGAGTTCCAGGATCCAAGTTTGAATTCAGATCCTTTATCGTTACTTCAGATAGTTCAGACCGCAGACCTTGATGATGACTAGCCTATAGCTGTAGTACCTACATATACTATGCAGGAGGTCTCCAAAATATGCACAGCAATATGCCATCAGTGTGCGAGCATCAACGGATGAGAAGACAAAAACTCCATATCCTTGGAGTTGAATATGTACAGTGTACATTATATAGAAGCGCTAACGTCCAGAATGGGTTGATGGTTTCTGGGTTATTACGTTACAATCCAACTTAAAATTAAGTGTTGCCACTTTGGATTTCTTTTTATTATCAGAATTGGCGGCAATGTACTTTTTCGGATTTAAGTATTAAATAATATTGGCAAGGAAGTTTCTGACAAAAATTTCGAACCAGAAAAGCTCTAAACAGGAATAAAATAATAAATTGCTTCAACTGTTGTTCAGACTGGAGGTACTTTGCCATAGTACGAGCAGGTCATATGGAATCATTTACATAAACATCTCCACCTTCCAAGAATGTAAACGCCTCAAAAATTGTTATATTAGATAGACATATTTATCTTCTCTCGTCCAGCATCATTAAAATATCGATTTGTTAAAAAGTACGTCTACAGAAATAACTGCAGGCTAAATTTGTTCTCTAGAACATAAACGATAAAGTCTAAATTAGAAGCTAGTTTAAAAGTAAGTTTGAATTTGTGAAGATAGGTGTTAAAGTGGAAACACTTTAAAACCCACTGATAGAAGACGATCCAAAGTATCATCAGGAACGTGTGTATATACGTAGTATATGGTGTGCTTCGTGCACAATTTGTCCTACATTAAATGAACTTCGATTGAACGAGTTACGACAATGTTTGAACAGTTCACACCGTTAACAAATGAAGGAGCTGCACCTGAACAACGTCAACCACCACCTATATAACCCATCATATCCTACCAGCCGTGCATTCGATGGCATCGCATGGAAACAAGTTGAGAGTAAAGAGAGAGTAAACCTCAACCTACCTACCTCCCTATATTCTATAACTTAACCTACCAATCTACCTTACCTTTTACCTTACGTATGCATATATCTATAGGACTATACCTATGCACATATATTGGTGGTTTGGTAAATGGCAATGCTCGTATTTTTTACAGTTCCGTTCCGGGTCCACATTGGTAAATCCCTTCGATCCGATTAGCATGATTGGATGCAGTCCTTTTTCGTTTTGGTGCCGCAAATAAAAGGTATCTTCTGGACACGATTTTTGATTTCGTTATCTCTGGCTGGAATACTAAGCCATTAGCAACCACACGAACTTCAAATCATCCTACCCTACCCCACTTCATAGAATTTCAAAGAATATTTTAAAAGAATCGATTGAACAGTAAATTAAGCGAATATGAAATCATGCAAATTTTGTCAAATCGAAAAGGAGTAACTTGGAGGAGTTTTGTGTATGTGTCCATAAGGAAGATTGGGTTTTAGGTGACCGCACACGTCTACCTAAACCTATAAAAGTATAGAAATAAGGAAGGCATGTCCTGTCCTGTCCGTAACTTCGTACAACTGATCGAAGGACATTGTACGAATTATAATTGCTTGATTTTCTGGTTATACTTATTGATATAGTTCCACTGACATGACTATATGTAAAATTTTGAATTTATTTCTTACATACCTACATTTTTGATCCTTAGCTTTAAGATGTCATGTCGTCCATTGTCTTCTTCATCTCGGACGTGTGGAGCAGTGTTCTATATTCAAGTGAAAACATACCGCAATTTGATGATGATGATGATGATGAGAATCTTGGACTTTAAAAGCCTTTTAACATGTACTACTCTCTCTTTGCCAAATATGATACTATTGCTATGTGCATAGGTCCTGTTAAGTCCTAACATTGTCCTTTGCTTCATTTGCATAAAACATGCAAATCATCATATACTTCGTATACCTATCGTAATAAGCGGTAAATTGTTTTAACCAAAGTTTAATTTTCTGTAATGAATATTTTGAAATAAATTATGAATAGTTTTAGGTCTTATGTTAAAATTTAAGTGCACATCAACATTAAAATATGCAAAAATATTTTACATAATAGCTAAAAATTGTTTTCATAAACTGACCGTGTAGAGTTATAATTTACTATAGAACTTTAAGTCGAGAGTCATTGATAACATTGGTAGGTATAGTAAATACTAAATAGCCAGTACCTAACCACAAAAGTGAAAACGTTTTTTTTCGAAAGTTGTGCGAAACCAATCAGATCTGTTATTATGTTAATTTAACTTATTTGTATAGCTACCTGATATTTGATATTGATTTTGACTTATAATTCATAATCATAATCATTTTTAAAAATAATTTGTTGTCTATCTGTAAAATTTAAGTAAAAGATGGTTTTGAAAAACCTCTGAAAATTCATAATTTGTTGAATGACAAATGTAGACTAACCTACAAACTGAACTTTACACCGATGCTAAGGCTATAAAGTAATTGTTTTAACTTTGACCAGATCGAGATCGAGATGAGACCATCAAGAGTCTTGTTATGTAGGGTGTGATCACCATTTTCAGCTCTTAGAATATTCTCGTTTCAAAAAGTTTTTTTTTTCAGACTTTATTAAGAATAACAACCACTTAAAAAAAGTAACTTTTAGAAGAACTGAATTTTTTACAAGAGAAATTTTCTTCTTTACTTATCTAACTTCAAATTGTATTAAAAAATATAAGAAAAGCAGATCCTGGGATGGGATCCTGCAAACTGATATCTTCCCATTAGTGCCTGTCTGTCGAAATGTCTTAGTCTTACAAAATATTAATAACAATATTTTGTGTAAGATAAAAAAAAGTTTAAAGTCAATATCTTTCTTTTTTGTGAAGACAAATTTTTGTCAGTTTTTATTTTTTTGTAGATTTCTGTTTCAAAAAATTTAATATTTTCCAAAAATTTAACAATATTGTGCATATGGTAAAATAAGTCTAATTTGATATACCAATTGGATTTTTCTAAGAAAACTACCATACACTATGTTGACAACAATATTTTGTAAATAGAAATAATAAGTCCTTTACTTTGATTTTTCTAAAAATGTAGGTATCCCGATGTCAAAATCGTTACACTAATTTTGGAGATTATATCATTTCTCGTTTCGTTTGTGTTGGCCAAAACAAAAGCAACTTTAATTGTCTCGATTAGAAAATAATTAAAAAACAAATTTAGGATTCAATTATAGTATGTTTTTGTTTTTAAAATTTAAATAAATATTTACAGTTTGGTTTTTGTAATAGTTAATTAAATATAGCTTAATAAGTACATTTAGTTCAATACTAGGCGGGCCAAAACAAAAGCAACTTTTAATTAATACATTTATTTTGTTTTGATTGTGTTGAAAATAGGCTCTTTTGGTCTTTTTGGTTTGGGAATGCAAATAAAAAACTATTTCATTTTTCTCCCAACGTTTCGTAAGAATTCCTTACTTCTTCAGGAGATATTTTTCTTTATTCAATATTTGTATTAAATCATACTGTTTTCTTTTATCTCCACACCTGACGGCACTGACACAAATCGAAAATAAATAAAAAAAAAGAGGCTGGGATGCGACCCACACTGATAACTTCCCATCTCGTCTGTCGATTTGTCTTGCTTAAAAGTTTGTCTATATGTATCAATTTTTACCAAATTTGCGTACTATTTTTTGTAGATTTTATTTTTTTATGAAAAAACGGACTGTTGAATTTTTATAAAAAAAATTACTGAATATCGGAAACAATATTTTCTGTGAAATAAAATAAGTTTGAAGCCAATATTTGTAATTTTTGAAAAACTGTTTGAGTCGAAAGTAAATTTTTACCAAGTTTTATTATTGTTTTTTTTTAGGTTTTTATTTTTTGTAAAAAAAAACTGTCAATTCGATTTTTCTCAAAATTTTATCGAATGTTGAAATAAATATTTCTTATAAGTTAAAATTAGTCAGAAGCCGTTATCTCAAATTTTTGAAAAGATATTTGAGTCGAAAATCAATTTTTACCAACTTTTTTTAATTTTTTTTTCGGTTTTTAATTTTTTGTAAAAAACCTGTCAATTCGATTTATTTCAAAATTTTACTGAATGTTGACAACAATATTTTTGAAAGATAAAAGTAGTTTAAAGCCAATAACTCAAAGTTTTGAAAAGATATTTGAGTCGAAAATCAATTTTTACCAACTTTTATTAATTTTTTTTTTAGGTTTTTATTTTTTGTAAAAAAAACTGTCAATTAGATTTTTCTCAAAATTTTATCAGATGTCAAAAACATTATTCTTCATTGCACAAAATTGTTTTGGAGATGAAATCATATTTTAGTCGTAAAATTTTCGAGGTGACAAATTTTTTTTTTTTTCAGTTTTTTTGATTTATAAAAAAAACCGTTAATTGTATTTTTTTCCAAAAATATAATTGTTTTGTATCACGTTACAATATATTATATAAAATTTAATTCAAGTCTCTAGCGTCATTGGTTCATGAGATATTTAGGTTTAACCAAAATGTTCACCTTTTTTTTAAACTGCTATGGTAAAAAAACCACCCACCCAATTTTCTTGAGAGCCCTTTCTGCATCTTTCTGCCTTATTATCTGTATAACAAAATTTATTTGAAGTCGATATCTCTTCTAGTTCTTGAGCTATGGACGACGAAAAAAACGTCGCGAACGTACGGACGTACGGACGTACGGACATACGGACGTACGGACGTACGGACGTACGGACGTACGTACACACGCACGCACAGACATCTTTCCAAAAATCTTTTATTTCGACTCTAGGGACCTTGAAACGTCGAGAAATGTCAAAATTTTTAATTTGTCAAATCGGACCCATTACAATAACTTCCTATGGGAAGTTAATATGATGGAGACAACAAGCAAAAAACTATTGAATTAAACAAAAAAAAAAACAAGAAAAACACTTATGTATATCACAGATGTTAAAGCGTTAAAGTGCTACAGCATAGCTTTGTTTGATGTTGTCGATGTCTTCTTTCGTGTTCATGGTTCTCTTCACACATTTATTTTTCTTAGACTTACTAAAATATTGCTAGTATTTTTATAGCAAACCCTTTGTTTTTAATTACTTCAGCACATCTTCGAGGCATGGAGTCAATTTAATTGCTTATCAAGCTGTTTGGGGTAGTTTCCCAAGCCAATTTAATTTGATGAAGCAGATCATTTTTACTTTTGCAATAACAATTCGTCGATCTACAATTTCCCATAGTTTTGCTATAGGTTTTGAGATCTGGAGACTGTGCTGACCATTCTAATACTTCAATCCGGTTTTCTTGAAAGCACATCTTAACCGTATTGGACGTGTGCTTTGAGTCATTGCTGAAATATCCATTTCAGAAGCAATTGATCCTCAGCGTGTAGCCGTATTATATTTTGCAAGATGTCATGGTACATAAAACGATCCATTGTACCACCTATTTGGTGAATCGGTCTCAGTACATGCTCTAAAAAACATCCCCACGCCAGTACGTTATCTCCTTCGTGTTTCACAGTAGCTTTGGTATAACCTGGATTTGCTCTCTTATCGAAAATGCGTGCTTTTGGTATTGAAGAATCTCTTCTTCGTTGGATTAGAAATTTTCTTTCAAACCGTTCAATACAAGTTGTTTTGGACGGATTCAAGACTGAAACCCATAAAATAAATGCTGGTGTGCCCCAGCGCTCCGTTTTGTCTCCAACCCTTTTCCTCATTTTTATAAATGATCTCCTGTGTGCTACTTCGGCTTTTCATATTCGTTTCCAGACTCACAACCCTCCTCTTCGGTTGTCGAACTGCAACGGCAAAATATGATTAGCTCATTAAATTTCGACCTACACAGCATTGTACAATGGGGAATAAAAAATTGTGTGGAATTTAATGCTTCGAAAACCCAATGCTGTCTTGTATCGTTAAAGCGAGATATACCCTCTTTGCTACTATCTATGATTGGCACTTGCATCAACGAAACTGAAAATCTCGAAATCCTCGGAATGTGTATCTGCAACCATCTTTTGTGGAGCGATCACATGTCGCCAAAAATGCCGCAAGATGTCTAGGTTTTTTGAGACGATGCAAAAAATTTGTCTCTCCGTCTGATCTGGCTACAATCTACAAATCTTATACGTCCGAAACTTGAATAATTATAACTCTCATCTCTGGGCTGGTGCTCCAGTAACTTTAAAATGATTGGTGACATTAAAATCATCAACCCGATTACGTCACTCCAACATCGTCGTAAAGTTTCTTGTCTCACCCATTTTTACCGTTATTTTAACGGACTACGCTCTAGTGAAATAGCCAGTTGCATTCATCCTCTTAAACAATTTAACCGTAATACCCGCCCTACTTCGGCCGTACTATGAAGTACAGAGATTCATTTTTTAGCCGTACTACGCGAATGTGGAATGCCTTGCCACGCTCTATCTTTCCTTATCATTGCAATGATCAGGAATTCTTCAAACTGACGACCACCCTCATAAACTGTGGGTACTCGTACTAGCTAACCTTAAGCACATTTAATAATGTTAAGAGCCGACGAGTATGGCAGTCTTTTAAGGAATTGCAAATTTGACTCCTCTGTCCAAACTTTTATTATAATAGTGAATAACCACGTTATTATGTTGGTAGGCCAATTTTATGGATAAAAAAATTTAAGAATATTTAAACAAATTTATTTCCAAGATTCCCTTATTTCCAGCTGCAGTAATTTTTGATGTAATGACCTGAATGTCGTCTTTTCCAAAATAACCAACAGCTCTCCATTTCACAACACATCCTTCACGGCTATGATAAAGCCTTCGATATTAAATAGTTTTTCGTTGGTAAAACCACATGACACCATTACAGCTTACTTGAGTTTTGAAAAACTTTATAATCACTTAATTTTGCGTAGTTCGTCAAGTAGCGGTTTTTTCTAAAGAGTTTAATTTGCTTAAGATAGCTCGAATTTGTATTTAACTTAACTTTGGAGAGATATTTGAAGTGAACCAAAATTTGTATTATAATTTAATTGCTATTATTAAAAAACCACCCTCTCAGTTTTCTTGTTTCTTTTGATGTTATTATCTATTAAACTTTTTTTTTATTTTTATTGCAGTCGTTATCTTTACTGGGTCTTTAAACATAAATAAAATAAATTAAATAAATTAGGTGGCGCAACAGTCCATGAAGAACCAGGGCCTAGTGACTTACAACTCTCAACCATTCCTGTGTGCGAGTAATGTTGTCAGAGATGGAAGGGACCTACAGTTTATATACCGAATCCGAACGGCTAATTTGAGAAGGCACTTTTCATGACAAGAATTACTCTTGGAGGATTTGTCAATTCCTCGCAGGAGGCAGTACCCGTGAAAAAAGTTAGGTGGCACAGGCAGGGATTGAACCCAAGACCCCTTGCATGACAATCCAACGCACTTTTTTTTTTTTTTTTTTTTTTTTTTAATTCATTTTTATTAATTCATTCTTAAGACTATCTTAAAGCTAGACAAAAATTCATAAAACTAGCCTAATTAACCATAACTTACAACTAACTTACTGGTCCCACACGGACACTCTAAGTTAAACAATAATACTTAATGCTAATGCCTTTCGGCCCTTAGATTTATTTAACTTCAAATCCATTTTATTTATTTTTTTATTCATTAGAAAATTTCAAAAAACTAATATCAATATCCTTTTTTTATTTTTACTTAAAAACTACTTAAAATAAGGTCCTTAATATAAAACTTAAAGCTAACTAAAACTACCTATTCTACCTATAAACTACTTAAAACTAGAACAACCACAGCAGCAAATCTAACTATCTAACGTTTTTTGTTTTTCATATTTTGTTATCTTTTTTTTTTTATTTTTGTATTTTTTTGTATTTTTTTTTTGATTTTTTCTTGTATTTTTTGTGTATATTTTTTTTGTATTTTGTATTTTGTATTTTTTTTTTTGTGCCACCATGCCTATTCTACTTAAAACTAAACCCTAAAACTATAAAACAAGTATGTAAGCCGGCCAAGGCTTAATACCCCATCCCGACTACCCAATATCAAGTGCCGATTGAAGCCACCAAAACTGGTTCTCCTGCTTCACCCTATCAGTTCGGTCCCGTTCGGACACAGCCCTACTGAACCGAAGGAGCTCTGCTCCGCCTTGTGCCATGACGTCCCGATTGTACAGGAGTCGCCTATCCACGGTTCGTCGTCTGACGTGGTAGATTAACGGAACTGCCAATCTATCCTGTATCAGACCGCATCTGTCTAAAAAGAGGAATGCCTCTGGTGGAATAAAGCCGCTCAAGCGTGCACTCTCAAAATACTCGTCGTTCGGATAGAACGCCCCGAAAATTAAATTGTTGGTCGAAGACATAGCTCTTGCAATGTGACTTTGGACGAGTTTTATCACGAAATTGTCAATTCTGTTGATTCGAGCCCCGTTGTATAGGACCTCGTTGGAATAGTAATGCACGTAAGAAGATTCGGCTGTTCTGTACAAGCCGGTACAGCGTCGTAAACACTGCCGCTCGAACACCCGAAACTTCTCCATCTGGAAACCACACAGGAAAACCATAAACGATCATCGGCCGTATGAGGGCCATGTAGCAAATTACCTTCACTCTGGGGTCAAGTCGACTGCTAAAAAACAGCCGTTTCGTCAGAGCGAAGGCTCCTCTGGCCCTGGTCAGAGCAGCATTTATATGTCTGTCGAAATATAAATACTGATCTAACCAGATACCGAGGTACTTCACTACACTTTTGCTCGCTAATGGCTGCCCGTGAAGATCAACGATAACCATCTTGCGCCAATTCTTGCACGTATCCCTCGTGGCCCTAGCCAACGGAGTCCGGAACAGAATTGTCTCCGACTTTTGGACATTTATTTTCAGTTTCCAGTCGTCGCAATATCGCTGAATCTTGTCGAAATCACGCTGCAAGAGAATTCTAATAACCTCAACCTTTCGGGCCGTTCTGTACGCAATTAGATCGTCGGCGTACGCAATTGCCTTTGTAAGACTACCTATCAGATCGCTGGTGTAAATGCTGAAGAGAATCGGCGAATTCACCGCTCCCTGCTGAAGACCATTTTTAATTAAGAATGTTGTGGTAGAAGTTACATTGCCACTTTTGACAACAAACTTTCTACCGTTAAGCATATCATAAAGTATATACAACAATGGCTTGCTTATGCCAAGCCTGCTCAGTTTTAGGTAAAGACCCTCTAACCATACGGTGTCAAAGGCCTTTTCCAAATCAACCAGAACAGCACCTGTGCATTGTTGTTTTGTTTTATTCCATTGGATATCAGAAACGAGTTTAGACGCAGCATGAATTGTGTCATGACCCCCTTGAACCCGAACTGTTTATCCGGAATTATTTTGTTGTCCGCAGCCCACTTAGTCAGAGCTCTATTGATGATTTTTTCGAAAACTTTGCTAATCCAACGCACTAACCATCACGCTACGGGTACTACCTACGGGTCTTTAAACATGGCCGGCGATAAAAGTATCCTGAACGCACTAACGAATTAACGTACACACACAAATATATCTCTCAAGTCCTTTGACTTCGATTCTACGGACCTTGAAACGTCGAGAAATTTCAAATTCGAAATTTACAATTCGAAAAATCAGACCGATTACAATTACATCCTATGAGAAGTTAAAAATTTTTCAGATTAGACAAAAAATTTAATTTTAAAATTAATGTGATGTAAAAACCTTAAACTTAAACTCAAAAAACTTTTTTTAGTTTAAAGAAAAAGTGCTCTTAAAAATAAATTTCGACATTCGAATTACAAAAACAATCCAAAAACAAAATAAATTCTTTGTAAGGTGAAAGACCTAAAGAAATTTAATTCCAAAAATAATTGAACATGAGAGAACCTTTCATTTCTTAAAGAAGTAACACACCAATTATCTGACTAGTGACTACCTAAAATCCCATTCAAAAAATGATTCATTGAATGCTACCTCATATTCTACTCAAGGCTCTAGATAGCTATTCCAGAGAATTTAATGGAAACTAGAATCAAAAGAGAAATTGTATGTTGGTACCTTAGTTGACATGAACTACTTCATTTGTTGGGACCATCCATATGAGAAATCCACTATATATATTGCCATTTTATACCATTTGTTTATGCAAGTATGACAAGAGTACCATCTTCTATGATTTATGTGTATAAATTTATATCCACTTTTCAAAAGGATTCAAGAATTTTAGTCGGCCTCCATCACATGAATAGAATATACTAACATATCCTTTATTCATTTAGTAGGTAGTTGTATTGAGTTGAGTTGAAACGAAACGAAACGAAATGGTATGATAGTAAGGTTGAGGTTTATCCTTGCAACCATTATAGATATAGGTTTAGGAAAATGCAAGACGATGATGATGATGAAGAGCCATCGTTCTTTATACCTGCTCCTGCTGAGACTGAGGCGGCTTATAGCACACGGCCAACATCAATGTTAGATCTAGGCAGTGCAAGCAAGAGTAAAACTTTTGGTCGATGATGGTTGCTATTTATATGTAGTATGTACATAAATGTAAGTTAGGTAAGGCTCTCATTCTTGTTCAGTACATATGCAAAGTCCTGACTTTGGTGAAGATAATGATCCTATGCTTTCATCTTATGATTTGTGGTTTTGTTTGGAATGAATCTGTGATGTGCATTTTAAGGAAAAGAAGTATTCATAAGTACCAGTTGAGATTTCTTTTTCTTTTT
This sequence comes from Eupeodes latifasciatus, assembly GCA_920104205.1. Classification (NCBI taxonomy): domain Eukaryota; kingdom Metazoa; phylum Arthropoda; class Insecta; order Diptera; family Syrphidae; genus Eupeodes; species Eupeodes latifasciatus. The sequence goes on from OV049926.1 coordinate 39,906,778, forward strand.
AAAACAACTTAGTGTAAATAGGAATATAAACATCAATGGAACTATTTTTGGATTGCACGATAAGTTACATTTTATATTTTTGGCACATTAAGTAAAGTCTTGAAAATATAAAGACAGATTAAAAGAGAAGAATTTTGAGTTCCTTAAAAACTAGTTTTACAACAAAGTTAAATTTAAATGTATTTATTATGACTATCAATACTTATTGACTTGACTTGGCTGTATACAGTTGGTCGTTGTAGATGATGTCATATGCGGGCCTGAGTTCGATGAAAAGATGGTGGGTGTGGATTTGATGTTCTTTGGTTTTTTCCAAAATCTGCCGTAATGTGAATATTTGATCGACTGTGAACTTTCCTGGTGTAAAACCACACTGATAAGGAGCTGTCAGGTAGTTGACGATAGGATTTAGACGTTCATATATTACGGCAGTGAAGATTTTGTAAGCGATGTTAAGTAGACTGATTCATCTATAGTTGGTGCAGTTTAGAGCGTCTTCTTTTTTCAGGATCGGTCAAAAAATACTGAGGTGTCATTCATCGGGTATGCTTTCTTCCGAACATATTTTACAGATAAGTTGGTGCATGCTTCTAACCAAATTTTCCCAGGTGCTTTGCTAGTGACTTTGTTAGACTTCAGCTTAGATATGGAAATATTTACTTCGTCTAACTCGGGAAGACGGAATTTCTGCCTGACAGCGTCCTCACCGTTATGGTCTGTATAAGTGGTCTTTCCATAACCTTAGCATTGACTGCGGTTCCTCTATGATGTTTCCACTTTCGTTCTTGCAGCCTTCGGTTCTAGGTTTATGTACTTGGGAATTTCGTTTCACCTGCTCATAAAACTTTCATTCTGCTTTTGAGCCTTTCAACATCTTCGACCGCACGCTTTTCACATGATCTCTCTTTTTTCTTCTGAGAAGTTGGTGATCGTCTGTCTTCTTCTGTTCGTAGAGCTCGTGAGCAGCTCTTGTCCTCCTATTTAGAGCCACTTAGCGTGCCTACATTTGCCTACCGCTATTCCTCATCAAACCAGTGGTTTCTTGTTGGTGGCTGTTTAAAACCCAGCATGTCAGAGTCTTCTTCTATGATTGCATCTTGGCAATCTTTGAAACTGGTTCTCAAAACATTGTGTTGGCTGTAGAGGATTTCAAAAGAGGTTACTACGAACTCTGTTAAAGAAGGATTTGGCGATCTCTGGCGATTATAGCCGCTCTACGTTGTATCTTCTCCAAGCATCTCCCTGTTCTGCCTTACCTCTGGAAACCAAAGTGATGCTCTGATTCTCTTATCGAAGGTGTTGTCGTGCAGGCTGTTTTTCCCGATTATTTCACCGAAGATATCTTTCCTCCCTAGCTTTTAATTAAAATCGTCCAGAACAATTTTATAATGTTCAGTACATATGCAAAGTCCTGACTTTGGTGAAGATAATGATCCTATGCTTTCATCTTATGATTTGTGGTTTTGTTTGGAATGAATCTGTGATGTGCATTTTAAGGAAAAGAAGTATTCATAAGTACCAGTTGAGATTTCTTTTTCTTTTTAAAACAACTTAGTGTAAATAGGAATATAAACATCAATGGAACTATTTTTGGATTGCACGATAAGTTACATTTTATATTTTTGGCACATTAAGTAAAGTCTTGAAAATATAAAGACAGATTAAAAGAGAAGAATTTTGAGTTCCTTAAAAACTAGTTTTACAACAAAGTTAAATTTAAATGTATTTATTATGACTATCAATACTTATTGACTTGACATGGCTGTATACAGTTGGTCGTTGTAGATGATGTCATATGCGGGCCTGAGTTCGATGAAAAGATGGTGGGTGTGGATTTGATGTTCTTTGGTTTTTTCCAAAATCTGCCGTAATGTGAATATTTGATCGACTGTGAACTTTCCTGGTGTAAAACCACACTGATAAGGAGCTGTCAGGTAGTTGACGATAGGATTTAGACGTTCATATATTACGGCAGTGAAGATTTTGTAAGCGATGTTAAGTAGACTGATTCATCTATAGTTGGTGCAGTTTAGAGCGTCTTCTTTTTTCAGGATCGGTCAAAAAATACTGAGGTGTCATTCATCGGGTATGCTTTCTTCCGAACATATTTTACAGATAAGTTGGTGCATGCTTCTAACCAAATTTTCCCAGGTGCTTTGCTAGTGACTTTGTTAGACTTCAGCTTAGATATGGAAATATTTACTTCGTCTAACTCGGGAAGACGGAATTTCTGCCTGACAGCGTCCTCACCGTTATGGTCTGTATAAGTGGTCTTTCCATAACCTTAGCATTGACTGCGGTTCCTCTATGATGTTTCCACTTTCGTTCTTGCAGCCTTCGGTTCTAGGTTTATGTACTTGGGAATTTCGTTTCACCTGCTCATAAAACTTTCATTCTGCTTTTGAGCCTTTCAACATCTTCGACCGCACGCTTTTCACATGATCTCTCTTTTTTCTTCTGAGAAGTTGGTGATCGTCTGTCTTCTTCTGTTCGTAGAGCTCGTGAGCAGCTCTTGTCCTCCTATTTAGAGCCACTTAGCGTGCCTACATTTGCCTACCGCTATTCCTCATCAAACCAGTGGTTTCTTGTTGGTGGCTGTTTAAAACCCAGCATGTCAGAGTCTTCTTCTATGATTGCATCTTGGCAATCTTTGAAACTGGTTCTCAAAACATTGTGTTGGCTGTAGAGGATTTCAAAAGAGGTTACTACGAACTCTGTTAAAGAAGGATTTGGCGATCTCTGGCGATTATAGCCGCTCTACGTTGTATCTTCTCCAAGCATCTCCCTGTTCTGCCTTACCTCTGGAAACCAAAGTGATGCTCTGATTCTCTTATCGAAGGTGTTGTCGTGCAGGCTGTTTTTCCCGATTATTTCACCGAAGATATCTTTCCTCCCTAGCTTTTAATTAAAATCGTCCAGAACAATTTTATTATAGTAGCTATAACACTGCTCATATGCTTTGTCCATGAGCTCGAAGAAAATGTCCTTAGTGTTGTCATCCTTCTCTTCTGTGATGGCGTATGAGCATTTTAGTCTAATGTTGCCGAATTCAGCCTTGATGCAGATGGTCATGAGGCGCTCGTTGATGAACCTATAGCTTAAGACTTGTTGCCTAGGTCTGGTTCCATCGACAAAGCCGCGTTCAAATAAGTGGATACAAATTCGTCACCAAGTCTTGGTGTTGAACGAAACACTCTAAAAATGTTGCATTTGAAGATATAAAATCGTTTGCAAACATTTGACAATTCATGAACTTTAAGAGTTCCGGGATGTCATTAACGAAAAGGTTAAAAAGTAGGGGCCTCAGATGCCTACCTTGCGGAATTGTGTATTACGCTCCAAGAAGTTGAGGCAAAAAATTGTAAAAAAGCATACATTGTTATTATCGCTTTGGGTGCAAATTTAAGCTATGATCTCTTGTTTTTAATTAAATGTTAAAGGCGACTTTAAAAGAAAGGGCTTACAGAAGATAATTTCCATTTTTTAACTAGCTAGGTTAAAGTTTGATTTAAAAATAATTTTTCAAAAAGATCACATTTAGACTTGGAGGAGCATATTCCATAGAAATTGGTAACTAAGAAACTTGACGTTCTTGAATTCAAATTTTAAAGGGGTATCAAGTTTAAAGTTTTTCAAAATTTGATTAAGAAGTCAATCAAATAAAAATATAATTTGAATAAATATACCTACACATTTTTTTTGGAATTTAAATCAAATTTATGATAAACTTAAAACATAAAACCATTTTAAACTAATTTCGCCGAGAGACTAGTCTTTAAGAAATTCAATTATAAGGCCGTAAGATAAGAAAGTTTTTTGAGTAAAACTTATTTGAAATTAGTAGCTCTAAACCATTTCCTTTGAAAATGGATTTCGTTGTAATGGAACAAAGGTGCAATTAATCTACTCCATGAAGAAAATCCTAAGCTTAATAAAATAAAAAATAACATCAGTTAAAACATGAAATTAATCAAACAAAGTGCAGTTTAGCTAAGCTAAAAAGATACAAATACTAAGAACTATACAAAAATAAAAAAGTAAGACACCGATAACAATTAAATAAAGTTCGTTTGTTTTATTAAAATTCCTCGATGGTATTTCCACTTAAGTTGAACAACAAAATTTTATCTTATACCGACAATCCCAAGCCACTCCTTACCAAACACACTACAAACACTGCTTATATGGCAAAACTAACATCAGAGTAATCCATCAGTCATTATATCAACATACCCTTCAGAACCATCGTCGTTTTAGTAGCTTATAGGGAGGGTATATGTAGTAAACGTACATATGTGTGACATAATAGCAATTTTACTATGACCCTCAAGAGATCCTCAAACATTGCGATAAGAATGAAAATGTTCCTTCCCTTTTACACCCGAATGTTAATAGGACCTTAATCACTCCACACTTGAAAGTTTTTACTTCTTATAGTCAGTTATGGGAATAGCTGACACAAACACTATACTTCTACATCACATCAGTTGTGCCTGACTGGATCTATGTATACTCATACTAACTATACGTAAGACTATCTACTTTCTATGACGAACACGAACCCGACTATCATTATGGCCAATGATAATGATGATGATGGTAAGTTTTGACTAAGTTGGATCTAAGTCCATGGACATGGACACTGGACACGGCAAACTTACTGGCCACACCAAAAGTAAGTGTTGATGCCATCATAAAATTTCCTGAAACAAATGAACTTCCAATATCCAGACTTTATAGTAGGTATATATATTTATAGGTTAGGTATAGTAGTACGGATAAGACAAGGAACTGTATATACCATTTACCACACCCTCTTTGGCCAACATGCAGTGCAGCACATCACAAAATGTCTTATGCGAGAGGAGGACGACTCCCATTAGGGAATTACCCCGAAGTCCTCCCAGTTGCGGCTTTGACCATTGTCTTTTATAAATTGACGTTTCAGCCTTGGTGTGTCTGCTGCTATACTTTCAAACTAACCACACAGCAGTGTTGGGCAACCCCAAGGCATTAGCTGATGCTAAAAATGGCTTTGGAATGGGGGCTAGCAGTAGAAGTTATGTGTGCAGTCTCTGATGTTGTACCTACTATATGTCATAGCTGTGGTCGGTTGCGCGGATATACATTTACTATACATACAGTGGGTGTAATGTATATTGTATAGGTGGATGTATTGGAATTGTAAAGCCTGACACGTTTACTGTTTAGCACCAAATAAAACTGGCATCTAGGGAATTTTCGTTTTATATTATTTGTTTTTCTTTAGTTTTTCGTAAAATGTAGATATACTAAGCTGTGACACGGGAACCCGATGTGGACAGGATAACAGAATTTGGAAGTCGGTATAAAGTGATGCTATCAGGGTTGCCATATATCGCACAGTGTTTAGGATTTTTTCGAAGATGCAAGTAATGCTCCCCCTTTCTTATTTGGCTGTAACTAATAAACAATTTATTTGTCCAAAACTCACAGGTGTCCCCATAACAAGCTTAAGCCCTTTGGAAATACACCAAAAAGAACTTTGATAATGTTAGATTTATAACCAAAACTTATACAGACGCAATTATCATTGTTTTATCGCGCATCTTAAAAACTACAGATCTATAAAAATATCCAGTTGCATGCCTCCTCTCAGAAGATTGTATCGAAAAACTTGATCTTTTAAGAACGCCCATCATATTAGACTTGAGCTTACTGTCAGACGTACTGTTAAGCAGATTTTCTTTTTTTCAGCAGCACATTAAGAATGTGGAATTCTTTACCCAACTCTATTTTTTCCCTTTCTATTTTGATATTCAAAACTTCAAGACCAATACTGGTAGATTTTCTGACGTTTTTGAGGCTATCAGTAAAATAAAATATTTTAATGTTTTAAAGGTATAGAACAAATATCGCTTTATATCCTCAAATTTAAGAAAGACTGAGTATGTGAAAGAGGCCTTTTATTTGCCATTATATTGTGTTCTGGTTCAAAGCGTGCATCTCAGATCTTATATGACTTTAATACATAAATTATGATACATTTTGGCAAAATTTATGAGTGTTGTTGGTTTTTCTTCACATATACCTGAGGCTTCAGAAAAAGAACAACAACAGTGCCATACTGCTTAACTTCGTAGGCTATTTACCTCCACTTAAGATGACCAATCCCTCGAACTCCTTGTGTGCAATTTCCAATGTAGCTTCGGAAGCGTGAGTGTGCTGATCCGAAATGTTAAAACGAAATGTGTTTGGTGTCCAAATCATCCAATTTAAGCCAACACAAGTTGTTTAACATTAACCTATAGATCCATCGGTGCAACTGTTAAACGTGATGCCCTAGCAAGCATCGTATTCAAAAAAATATGAATCGATAGTGAACCAAACACTGCAACAATTAGCGAAGACATTAGACGCTGAATCATCCTGGTTATCATCCTCAATTCATCAAATTTTGTTTGTTTTCGTATCCAAAATTCATCCAAAAACGTTGTCTATCATTGAAGATAATTTTTCAATTCAAATTAGGACCAGTTTCCATCGTATTCAAAAAAATATGAATCGATATCGAACCGAAAACTGCAACAAATAGCGGAGACATTGGACGCTGGATGGTTATCATCCTAAATTCATCAAATTTTGTTTGTTTTCGTATCCAAAATTCATCCAAAAACTTTGTCCATCATTGAAGATAATTTTTCAATTCAAATTAGGACCAGTTTCCATCGTATTCAAAAAAATATGAATCGATAGCGAACCGAAAACTGCAACAAATAGCGAATATTGGACGCTGGATGGTTATCATCCTAAATTCATCAAATTTTGTTTGTTTTCGTATCCAAAATTCATCCAAAAACGTTGTCGATCATTGAAGATAATTTTTCAATTCAAATTAGGACCAGTTTTCATCGTATTCAAAAAAATATGAATCGATAGCGAACCGAAAACTGCAACAAATAGCGGAGACATTGGACCCTGGATGGTTATCATCCTAAATTCATCAAATTTTGTTTGTTTTCGTATCCAAAATTCATCCAAAAACTTTGTCCATCATTGAAGATAATTTTTCAATTCAAATTAGGACCAGTTTCCATCGTATTCAAAAAAATATGAATCGATAGCGAACCGAAAACTGCAACAAATAGCGAATATTGGACGCTGGATGGTTATCATCCTAAATTCATCAAATTTTGTTTGTTTTCGTATCCAAAACTCATCCAAAAACGTTGTCCATCATTGAAGATAGTTTTTCTATTCAAATTGGGACCCGTTTCCATCGTATTCAAAATCGATAGCGAACCAAAAACTGCAACAAATAGCGGATACTGGAGGCTGGATGGTTATCATCCTAAATTCATCAAATTTGTTTGTTTGCATATCCAAAATTCATCCAAAAACGTTGTCCATCATTGAAGATAATTTTTCAATTCAAATTAGGACCAGTTTCCATCGTATTCAAAAAAATATGAATCGATAGCGAACCAAAAACTCCAGCAAATAGCGAATATTAGACGCTGGATGGTTATCATCCGTTGTCGATCATTGAAAATAATTTTTCAATTCAAATTAGGACCAGTTTCCATCGTATTCAAAAAAATATGAATCGATAGGGAACCGAAAACTGCAACTAATAGCGGAGACATTGGACGATGGATGGTTATCATCCTAGATTCATCAAATTTTGTTTGTTTTCGTATCCAAAATTCATCCAAAAACGTTGTCGATCATTGAAGATAATATTTCAATTAAAATTAGGACCAGTTTCTTTCCAAAGACAATCTGAATTTTGATGCGAAGGTCAAATTAAAAATATGAGAACCGTTTTTGCAAAATGTCCGTATAAAATTAATAATTGATAACGTACGTAAAATAAATACAGTTAAACATTTTACTGTGTGTACCACCATGTCGTCACAGTGATTTTAATATTTGTTTATACACACAACAGATAAGGGGTTCCTAACTCACAAAAAATATTATATTTAAAAATAGATTTACCACTCAATAAAGTTTTTATTGAAACAAACTCAATATGGCCACCATGTTAAGAATTGTCCGCAAAATTGGACACAAGAGACGTGACATAACCAAGAATGAAAGTACATACATATGTACACTACTCTCTCTCTCTCTATAACAGTAGTTACAAAGTCAAAATAGAAGAGGAAACGGAAACAGGGACAAAAAAAAAATAAGAAATCCTTACCGGTTTGCCACTTGGATAAGAGAGCAAGGACTCAACTTAGGAACTGCCATCATGTTATCCTCTATAAATACTCGTAGGGTGGTACTTGGGCATTAGGAATAAGAGAAACGTACATATGTTTCCCATTGTGTCCTTTATATTTCGATTTATTTATTTATTTTGTTGTAGTATTCATTTTGATTTCAATAAATGAAAGATTTATAGCGCTGGTGTTTTTATACCATGATGTGTCAATGCTGTCGGGCAAAGGATATATGATTCTAGAGTTCCTATATACCTTCGTTGTCGTATCCTAGACTACAAACAAACAGTGATTGTTGATGCTCATCATCTATAATTGTGAACTCACAACCTTCAGTCGCTTTTCGCTTATGTCCTTTTGAGCTATGAGGGGATACCAATCCTGTATGTGGTCTCTGTATATGCCATAAGCTGCAACATTTTCTATAAGGGATTTGTTATTTGTTGGGAATGTCTTTGGCTGCAAGGGATTGGTATGTTTGAATTAGTGTTGTTTTTTTCTTTTTTCACGGAACGTGTCTAGAGTTGATAAATACGTAATCGTTAGAATGTGGCCATATGCGTTCGATAAAATAAAATTTAATCTCGATATCACTAAACTGATTGAATAATATTTTTCATAATCCATATAAATGTTATATGAACTGAACATAGCTAAGTGAAGAAACTGATGACATTTAAAATTTATACAACGACCGACCCTCGATTTGTTGTATTAATGTGATGGGATGTTCAATAATTTTAAAGCACTTTTCATTATGTTTTTTAAATTTTCTTATTTATTTACTGATGCGTGGGTAGAAAAATAAATATCTCATTTCTGTTCGACTTATTATCTATGATGGTAAATCTCGTGGGTATTTGATGCCTGATGGCAAAAAGAAAAACATCAAAGAGGTTATTTGGCGAAACTTTTGATCTCCCTATAGATAACCTTCTATTTATTGGGTTTATAAGGTTTTATTTTTAATATTACTTTATTTATAATTGAATAAGAAAATTTTTATATTTTAAATAAAAAAATAAGTTAAAATGTTTGTTTTCAACCACAAAGTTAGACATATTTCTAAAGGAATATAATTAAAGTTAATATAAATTGAAAGAGCGAAAATGTTTTGAATTATGTAGAAAAAGCGTTTTAAAAGTCATGAAACTTTCAAGGTCAAAACTTTTTTCCGTACTTCTTAACCTTTTTTTACTTAAAAATTAACCAATACAATTAGTATAATAATTAAAAATTTAATATTATATTTTGGGGAATGATATTTTAGATCAAGGTAGTAAATTTTTAAAAATAGTGCGGAACTTTCATCGAACTTTAAAGAATTTTCGGAACAAAACTATTTTAGAGACATTTCCTTCAGTAAAGTTTTTGGCTAAAAATAACAAATCTTTGTATATTTCTGAGAGAATCTTTACTCTTTTAACTTTTCAATATATAAGAACCTAAAAACTAAGCCAAATTTAAGAATAGACAAAAATTAAGAGACTTTTTGGTACAGTTAAGATTTTTATTTTTATTAAAAATGGTACTATTAAAAAAATTAATGGATAACTTACACTTAAAAGTTTTAAAATTTGTAAAAGTCACAAAAATTGGAAAAACAACATTTTTAGTTTTTTTTTTAAAGTGTTTTTTTAAATTATTTTTTCAAAAAATCAATTGAGTTAAATAAAAATCCTTTCATACGTTCAATTTCTACTTTTTTTTTAAATTCTTCTAAAATACCATTTCTGCGAATTTATGAAAAAACTTAGCCTGTCAGGGTTTTTTTTTGAAGATACTCGAACGGCTAATTTGAGAAAGAACTTTTCATGACAAGCATTACTCTTGCAGAATTTGTCAATTCCTCGCAAGAGGCAGTACCCGTGAGAAAAAACTTTAGATGGCATAGGAAGGGATTGAACCCAAGACCTCTGGCATGACAGTCCAATTCTAAAATAATCAAACTTGTATAGTATCTATTTTTTTTAATAAGTTTTTAAAAATTTGTAAATTTTCTAAGCAAAACTAAATAAACACAAATTAAAAAGATTTATTCCTGTATGAAAAACACTATACCAACATTTTTAAAAATAGTTTTTCAATTAAAATATCTTTAAAGCAAATAGTGATATTGACATCATGCTCATTCTTTTTAATATCCAATTAAATTTCTAACATATGGTAATTGAATTTAAAAAATTCATAAAGTAATTGTATTAATTGATTTATTGATGCTAAATCTTGTAGAAGAAATGTAGTCAATCTTGTACAGTATGTAATTGATGAGGGTTTTAAGAAATTATTTAAGTGAGAATTGAAAAATGCCACAAAAGTCAAAATATGACAGATTTTAAAGCTGAAAATCGCTCCGTCCGAGAAGATATTAATCAAATTGGAACATTACAAATGTAAATACTTTGTTGGGAAATTTTTCTTCCACTTAAAAAAAAATGATAAAAAACATAACGTGATAAATTTTTTAAAACAAAAATGATATGCAAACAGCTTGTAACAAATCTTCACCTTTATGTAGCACATTGCTTTCGAAGATCATAACGCCCAAACCGGTAACATAGTGTTACATTGAAAATTTACTTTAAAATTGACCTAGGCTGAAGTTGAAACTATGAAGCGTAAATCGTTTTTAATTTTTAAATATTCTTACAAATGTTTACATTTCTTTCACTTTGAATCGAATTGTGCCAAGTGAAATAAAGTAAAATTTTAAGAATTGGCCTTACTTCACTTCTGTAAAGTGTAATAAATACAAAGAAGCTTTTTATACACTGAATCTCCCACCCATCCCCAAATCGTTTAGTGTGCGGAAACAGGGGCGTTGTATACCTCACCGTAATAATAAGTTGGTCTTATTTCTCAGAACAATTTGGCAATATTTTACTTTTTAAAAATTCACTATGACCAATTAGTCTTATTTCAATTTTGTAAAGTGCAATAAGGCCAATTTCTGAAAGTTGTTTTTTTTTCCGAAAAAATCATATTTTAAAAAAGTACAGAACTGTTTGTTTCCAAACACATAAGATATTTTAAAATGGGTTAAAAAATAAACAAAGACTAAGCCTTTGAAATTTGAAAGTATATGTATTCAGTGTTTTTAGGATATGGATAACTTTTAAAGGTCTACAAAAGTATTTTTTTTAATTATTATTTTTACTTCGGACATAAAGGAACCATATGGCAAGTATTGCATTCGTACAAAATTTTGAAATCGAGATTTTAATCAAAACATGACAAAGGATGGTAGAGAAGTTTTAATTCAAAGCTCGTCCCTCCAGCCCACATCATTGGTAGGGGCCTAACGCAGATTCACGTTAGGTGTTTAAACATTTTTTTATTTTTAAGATAAAAAATAATAGCGGGTCCCCATAGAATTTTTTTGGTGAAAATTAGAAAACCCGAATCATCTCAAAAACGAACCGTTTAATTTGTTTTATTAAATTGTCTCTAAAATTTTGTTTCTAAACTTGCAAACTTCTTTCAAAAAAAAAAAAAATGTTTTTGATTACTCTAGAAGGGTACCCAATAGAACCGTTATTTTGTTTTTAAGTTTTCTCAAGCACCAGCTCTTATTTGTCTTAATAATATTTGATGATTAAAAATGTGACTGTTTTTTTTTTGGATTTTTAAAAAAAAGTATAACATTTTTTTTAGAAGTTTGTTTAGAAATTAAGTCCTAAATAATTGCATACTTAAAATATTTTTGAACTAAAATTGAAAAATTTTATATGTAAAAAAAATGAATTCAAAAAAATTTAAATTTTTGAAGACCAAAATATTTTATAGGTAAATTCTAAAATAAGTACTGTTTGTGAACAGGTTCATTGGAACAACAATAGGAAGTTCATGCAAATCAGTTGTGCACTTTATTTTAAAAAACAAATCTGTCAATTGAATTAAAAAAGAGGCGGGGATGTGACCCACGCTGATAACTTCCCATCCCGTCTGTCGATTTGTCTTGCTTAAAAGGTTTGTAGGTTTATATGTTTTGTTAAAAAAGGTGTCAGTTGAATTATTTAAAAAAATTTAAAATTATCAAAAACATTGTGCATATTATAAAATAGTTTGATTTCAAATTTTTTTTTTCTTAACGAGATTTTTAGTCGAAAACCAATTTTTACCAATTTTAGTAGCATTTCTTAAAAGTTTTTGTTTCTTATATATACAAAAATACAAATTGGATGAATGCAATTAATTTGAAGTCAATATTTTCTTTTGTTCACGAGATATCGAGAACTTACATCAATTTTTACCAAATTTGCGTACTATTTTTTGTAGATTTTATTTTATTATAAAAAAGGACAGTTGGATTTCTATAAAAAATATACTGAATGTCGTAAACATTATTTTTTGTGAGATAAAAATAGTTTGAAGCCAATATTTTTAAATTTTTAAAAAGATATTTGAGTCGAAAATCAGTTTTTACCAACTTTGAGTACCTAATGTTTTTTTAAGTTTTTTTTTTTATAAAAAAAACTGTCAATTCGATTTTTCACAAAATTTTACCAGATGTCAAAAACATTATTCTTCGTTGCACAAAAGATGAAATCATTTTTTGTTCGTAAAATATTCGAGGTGACAAATATTTTTTTCAGTTTTTTTGATTTATAAAAAACAGTGAGTTGGATTTTTTTCAAAAATATATTTATTTGGTATCAGGTTACGTTACAATATATAATATAAAATTTAATTCAAGTCTCTAACGTTATTGGTTCGATCAGAGAGAAAAGAGAACCAACTTCGACGGTTGCTCTCTTTTTGCCTACAAGCTGTGATTTGCACACCAACTTGCATATGTATTAACTCCATATAAAAAAAATGTGGGGAACAAATACTTATGCAAGTTGGTGTGCATACTCACCACCAGAGAGAAAAAACTTGTCTCTCTTTTCTCTCTGCTCACCACCTTTTAGAAATGGCGACCACCTTTGAAAAATGGCGACCACCTTTGAAAAATGGCGGATGTAGTCAGCTGTTCAGAGGTGTTCAAAGAAAATTCAAAATTATGTATGAACAACTTTTTGTTACTCTCATTGTGTTCGTTTGGGAGTAATATCATTCCAATATGAAGTGAAATCAATTACTCTTGTTAGGTGCCAGAACAATGAAGATTTAGAAACAATTCTAAATTACGCATTTTTTAATATTAGTTAGTTATTTTAAGCCAGTTTAAATCATTAAGTAAGTAAAATAAATTAGGTGGTGCGACAGTCCAATGAGAATTAGGACCTAGAAACATACAACTCTGAAAGCACTACTACTATTATTTTTTTATTATAAGCTGCGTTTATGCGTTTATTTTTCGTTTAGACCGTTGAAAAATGCAAAAAAAACTCAGATTTGTTTCAATTTTCAGAGTTTATCGATGCGAGAGTTGCAAGAGCATTGAAAGCGAGAGTTACAGAATAAGAAGAAATAAAACAACGCAGGAACATTGAAAACATTTTTATATACCTACTCATCTCTTTTTTCCATTCCTATTTTATTTGTGTGTACTCGTTGTTTATTTTCTTTACATTCATTACTCACGACATTTCCAAAATGCTGAAAATAAGTGATTTAATTAGAGACTAAATAAAAAGACCGTCAGCTTATTACTTCTGTTGCCAATTTTCATTGCATAAGATTTGTGAATAGGTGATAAGCTATTCTTACTGCTTTCCACTAAGCTAGTGTGTTGCTTTTAAAGGCTTAACTACATAAGCCGAAAAGTATTTTTGTACAAAAGTAAAAAAATTTGTATTCTCGCTAGGTCAGTGGTTTTGTGAAAAGAATATACAAATTTGGTTTTCAACCAAAATTTAAGTCTTATGCATCATTTTTATAAGTTTTCCAGTTCTAACTATTTATATCTTATCTTTCAGTTATATACCGACAAGGAAAAATCTGTGAGGGAAAGTTCTAAAACTACAGTTTTTTCTGAAAGTGCATTGTGGTTTATTCATAGATGTTTGCTTAACTTTTTAGGCTATTCATAAATAAATGCAAATCAAAGTTAAGGGCTAAACCTGAATAACTAGAAAATGCTGTGTTCAGCCAAATTTCATACTTGATTTTTTTGGTGTATAAAAAAGCTGAAAAATAATTTATGACAGATAAATTTTACGTTAACACTAAGTTCCAGAAAATATCGATTGATACCGCAATTGCAGAAGATATGGTTATTTTATATAAATATTCCTGGTAAACTGTAGAACTTTGTTATATGCTCCTTTTATAATTCAATGTAAAATAATTCAATGCAGTATATTTTAGATAATACAGTAGTTAAGTTATTAGTTTAGGTATTACTATTGAAATAAATATAACATACATTTATAAAAAACATTTGCTCGGTCATATATACAAATAAAGTCTAGTCTAAAAAACCTTAACTCTGTTACACTCTTTCTGCACACATCCTTTCTTGTTTTGGTTGTTAATGCCATCTATCTGTAACTTAGAGAAAAAGAAGAGAAAAACAAATTCACCACGAACTACCGGTATAACTTCTCCCGTTATTTATTGACAAACAAAAATGTTTTGCTAAAATTAATTTGAATTAAAGGAGTATTTTTGTAGATATAAAAACGACAAGATAAGTAAACGACAAGTAAAATTAAAAGAAAAGTAATTCATGAGAATTACAAATACTATAATGAGACTTTAAAAAACATAGCCTTCTTGGCTATCAATAAACAAAAATGAAAAATGTCGCATTTCCCGGAACTGATGTGTTCTTGTGTACTCTTCTCCGAGGTGAAAACATGTATACACCGATACGAATTCAACACGCTATAAATTATGAGAGTAAGAGGTTTTGAAGGGACGGAGACGAGGAAATTTGGCTCTCTCGATTAGTTTTTTCTCTCTGGTTCGGATGCTATTTTACGGTTAACCAAAATTTTCACCTTTTTTTTTTTAATTGCTATGGTAAAAACAAAAAAAAACACCCACTGAATTTTTTTGAGAGTCCTTTCTCCATTTTTCTGCTTTATAATCTGTATAACAAAATTTATTTGAAGTCGATATCTGTACTAGTTCTTGAGCTATGTGACGAAAAAAATTCGCGAACGTACGGACGTACGAACGTACGTACACACGCACGCACTAGGTACCTTAAATGTCGAAAAATGTCAAAATTTTTAATTCAACAAATCGAACCGATTACAATAACTTCCTATGGAAGTTAAAAATTCAGGTGTCAAAAACGTTATTCTTCGATGCATACAAATATTTTGGAGGTAATATAATTTTCTGTTTGTAAGATATTCGAAGTGACCAATTTTGTTTACAGCTTTTAAGATATATAAAAAAACGTAAGTTGAGTTTTGTATTCACGTCACAATGTATAATATATAATTTAATTAAAGCGTTAGCGTTAATTGTTCGAGAGATATTTGGAGACAACCTAGTTTTTCAAGATTTTTTTCCAATTGTAAAAATCCATCCGCTCATTTTTTTTGAAAGTTGTTTCTGCATCTCTTGATGTTAATATTTGAACAAAAACAAAATATATTTTGAGTCGATATTTTTTCTTGTTCCTGAGATATAGAAGTAAAAAAAGACGAAGAAATTAATTAACTTATATCCATCAAATGCTCAGAAAATGAAAATTAACTGACAAAAGATGAAGCATTCATATTTAGAAGTAATATGTTTGATATCTAATTTATCTATCATATCATATTGAAATAAATAAATAAAATATAATTCTTGGCATTTGAAAGGAAATCCTAGTGCGTCTTGAACTACATACGTATTACAAAACTTTACGTCTTAACGTTTATAATTTTTGTTCTTTTTTTAATGCTAATTTGATTCATAGGAACTGTCTAATTGTTGCCATCTTCTTCGTCATGTCTATCTTCTGGCTAATACTGAGTTCTGATTCTTTTCTTTTATTTTTGTTTTCCACTTAATCTTAGCCAAATATAATTTGTTTCATTTGTGTGGTATATAAACATAGGCATATCACGTCGGCTGTAATTAACCAAACTAAGTTCTTTTGTTGACCTGTCTGCTTTTCAATGTGGCAAATATTAACCAAAGATAGATTTTCTTTATTCTCGCTTATGGATTCACGGGAGAATCCCCTCATTTAGCAATTATTATGTATTTCTTATATCCAACATCTGGAGGATATACTCTTTCGCATGTGATTTCGCATGTGGGAAAAGAAAATCATAAACAATTGAAAAATATTAAACCTTTCATACGTCACATGCGGTGTCAGAAGTCTGTTATGCGTGGCCAAAGTTCATGCAATAACTTTCCTATAGACAAAACTCTAACTCTTGAATAATCTTACATCATAATGTGGGTTGAGTATATTGGTATAAGTATACCTCTCACCTTTTACCAACTTTTTCTAGAGCCCTATAACATGATGTGAGGGAACAAAAGTTTATAAATTTCGTTTTTCGAAAAATTCCCAAAGGGCTATTCTATACGTACCGTACCTATATTATATACGAAGGCCCACATGCACATCACAATAAAAATAAACAACAGATAATCCCAGATTCTCAAACAAAAATGAAAACAAGAGTAGGGAATTACTCTAAAGGAAGTTGTCCTTGTCTGGGATGTATGGTTTTGCTCTTAAATGCTTTTTAAAAGGTTTTGAGTTGTGGTATAGAACTTTGGGTAAGGTTATGGTAAACACTTAATTACAATTCTAACTAAAGAAGATTTATATACCATTTCCTGAAAACCAATGAGATATATAAAACCCTGCATCAGTGTTTGAAAGTGAAGATGGATCTCAGAATTCAGTAAAATTTAACCTTCAAACAATCGGGTATTCCATTTAAATTTTCTTACAAATCCATAAGTAGCCATTATGGAAAATCCATATGGCACTATAGGAAAAAAAGAAATAAAATATATATGTATATGCAGGAAGGTATAGGTAAACATTTCTCGATAGCCAATCTCAATTGTATTTTTGTCTGCCCAGACCGTCCCTTATGTGCTGTTAATCTGGTTTGGGTATTGGGAAACACCTCCGATTGCAGAATTTATTTCCCAATTTAATGTTATAACGACGAAAAGAAAAACGATTTAAACCATTTCGATATCAAACTAAAAGGAGGCAAACAAATTTATTTTACGGGTTCCATCAGCAAAGAGAAACTCTTGCCTGAATAGACCAAAAACGAGTAGGTATACTTTCTCTTCATCCTCCTTCTCATTCTTAGCTCCGGTTTAGATTAAATTCGCTTCTGTCATTGCTGACCTACCTTCACATATCAAAACAACTTGAAACCACAACTCAGCTTTGCTCTGTGAATAAGGAGAACAAATGACAAGAAGAATATAGAGCTATAGAGGTATAGGGCTAGCCCATGCCCGACTTGTTCAAAAACACTCTAACAAGTTTCTTATCAAATTTGATCGATCTCTTTGCTTCTATTTGGGGAAGGAAAAGGTGTATACTCTCGTACCTTCTGCTGGTATCCATTAATTTTATTCACAGATCCTTCTGTTGAGCTCCTCCAGGTTGATTCTACCGACCAACCCACCCACCAACAGACGACTCCAATGCAGGCTGAATGCTATCCATTTAAAGTTAGGATGTTCTCAAAAGTGTAGGAAGTAGAAAAGGATTTTTTCCGTCTTCTTCAAAACGAAAACAAAATATAAACTTTCTGATTCGTTGAGTTTGTTGGCGGCTGCGACGGTATCGGTGTTTGGTGATGGTGATGGTGATGGTGATGGTAGACTCACCTATCGGTTCAGTACTCTAGTGTTGAAAATCGATGGTTTATCCTTCGTTCTCATCATTGCCTCACATCATCTATAAAGCATACTGATGGCGCAGCAGGTGCGGGTGGGGTGGTTGTATTTAAAATTCCCAAAGCAACAGCACAAATACACTTGATAAACAATTCTATTTTAACATGTTGAACACGAACTTTTAGCTAGGTATGGTTTGAGAAGAATTGAGGGTAGGAGGTGCCTTAAGGAGAGCTATTATACCACTAGTGTGCCTTGTTCTAGAGTACACCGATATAAGGATGGCCTAACTTGAGATGTACCATCATCCACACTTAAGTAAGAAAATGTTTTAACTTAGTGGTAATTTGTAATAAACTTAATTCCACTTCTTCGAACACATTGGTATTCCGCAGAATTTTAATAGGTGATATGTGAACATTCTTGATGGATTAGAAACTTTAGTCGATAAATTGCAGGTTATACATTTTTCTACTGAAAAAGTTTAAAGAAATTGTTTTTCTCTTTTTCAATGTCTATCTACACTTTTATATTTCTTTCATAATCAATAGGTCCAATGAACACGGGTGAATATAAAGATATGTACATTTGTATCTAAAAAGTTATAACAAACTTTTCCAGGTTAACACTGGTCGACAAAATTACGTTGAATTAAAGGATTAAGTTGTACTGAATTTCAATTTCACCTTAACACGATCACATCATATTTATAAAATAAATTCTGGTTAATTTATGAGTCTTTCTTTGACTCTATATAAAGATTTAAGAAATCTTGAATTTAAAGTTTTCGAAGTTTTGAAAAATTCGCTTTTAGTTAATTTTTCCTGCGGATTTCAAATCCGAAATTCAATTTAAACTTTTACCTAGGTTTTAAAAGTACCATAGCTCAAGAACCAGAAGAGATATCGACTTCAAATAAATTTTGTTATACCGAAAATTGCATGGGTGTTTTTTTTACCATATCAGATTAAAAAAAAGGTGAACATTTTGGTTAACTCTAAATATCTCATGAACCAATGAAGCTAGAGACTTGAAATAAATTTTATATTATATATTGTAACGTGATACAAAACAAGTATATTTTTAGAAAAAAATCCAATTAACGATTTTTTTATAAATCAAAAAAAACTGAAAAAAAAAATTGTCACCCCGAAAATTTTACGACTAAAATATGATTTCATTTCCAAATCAATTTTGTGCAACGAAGAATAATGTTTTTGACATCTGATAAAATTTTGAGAAGAATCTAATTGACAAATTTTTTTATAAAAAATAAAAACCTAAAAAAAAACATTACTCAAAGTTGGTAAAAATTTAATTTCGACTCAAATATCTTTTCAAAAACTTGAGATTATTGCTTCAAACTTATTTTATCTTATAAGAAATATTGTTTTCAACATTCTGAAAAATGTTGAGAAAAATCGAATTGACAGTTTTTTTTATAAAAAAATAAAAACCAAAAAAAAATTAATAAAAGTTGGTAAAAATTGATTTTCGAATCAAATATCTTTTCAAAGCTTTGAGATATTGGCGTTAAACTACTTTTAGCATTCAAAAAATATTGTTGTCAACATTCAGGAAAACATTTTGAGGAAAACCGAATTGACAGTTTTTTTTACAAAAAATAAAAACCTAAAAAAAAAATATCTTTTCAAAAATTTGAGATAATGGCTTCAAACTAATTTTAACTGATAAGAAATATTGTTTTCAACATGAGAACAAAATTTGAGAAAAATCGAATTGACAGTTTAAAAAAAAAAATAAAAACCTAAAAAAAATTATAAAAGTTGGTAAAAATTGTTTTTCGACGTAAATATCTTTTGAAAAATTTGAGACATTGGCTTCAAACTAATTTTATCTTATAAGAAATATTGTTTTCAACATTCGATAAGATTTTGAGAAAAATCGAATTGACACTTTTTTTTACAAAAAAATAAAAACCTAAAAAGAAACGGGTTGGTGATAATTTCGCCCAAGATATAATCCCCAAAAGTAAAGCCCCAAATCCATAATCCCCAAAACGAAATCCCCAGCAGCAAAATTCCCAAAGAGAGAATACCCAGGGCGAAAATCCCCAATTGAATATCCCCAACACAATTATGTTCAAGTAGTGAATCATGCGATTAAATCGCGCGCGCAATTTAATCACATGATTCACTACTTGAACATAATTGTTTTGAATCGTGCTGTTGTCATGTGTTCTTTCTCCTCTGTCCTTCTGTCTTGTATTAATATCTTGTGTTGTTATTAGGGATGTTGCGAATATTCGCATCCGCATCCGCAATTGCGGATTATTTGCAATAATTCCAACATCTGCATCCGCATCCGCATAAACTGATGCGGAATTTGTCGCGGATGCGGATGTTTTTAAACGCTTTTTTTCAAATTTGTAGTTGCAATCGAAAAATAGCAACAGCACGGCATACTATGTCATGATCAACAACAACGACCCTTTAACCCTTAGTAAAACTGTTAAATTCAAAAATCTCGGTCCCAAGTAGGCGATAACAAAAGCAACAACAAGTGATATGCAATGGTCACAGATTGGAGGATATAAAAGCTCTTGCTAGCTAAGGGGCCAGAGGACACAGTTTATTTTTATATATTTAGTGAAAAAGTGATACCGATACAGAACATAAATGCCGCCACCAACGAAAAGCATCATCTGGATTTATTTTAATTTAAACAAAAATGATCCTGACAAGTCCGATTGTAAAATATGTCGTAAAACATATTCACGAAAAGGACGCACGATTTCTTCATTGAAAAACCACCTGAAGTCAAAGCACCCAGAGGAGTTTGTTTTATTTGAGAGTGCGAATAATGAAAATCTTTAAAAAAAAAGAATGATTTTTATTTATAAACATTAAATTTTGAAATAGCTTGTTAATATACGATCCACTAAGAAACAGATTGCAGTCTGAGAAGGCTGCAATCTTGCTTTTTATTAAATATAACTAACCCATTTTTAAATTTAATTATTAAACGCAAAGATAATTAATAAAATTTTCCTTTATTTACGGACTTAAAATTATTGGTTTTATTCAATAAATTCTAAAATCCGCATCCTTATTCGCATCCGCGGATATAAGTCTCAAAAATTCCGCATCCGCATTCGCATCCGCGGATGTCAAAATTTTTACATCTGCAACAACCCTGGTTGTTATCACCTTATATAGTCTAGTCGCCAAGGTGCTGTGTTCTCTACTCTGTACATTTATGTGCTGAGTAGTGTGAAATGTAATGTAATGTAATGTAATATTAAATTTCATTTATATTGCATGAAATGCTATCCAAAGTTTTGGAACCAAAAACATCATCTATTTCAATTTTTATTCCAAAACAAAAGAAATACTCGGCACTACAAAACAACACTTAGACAGCACTAAGCAAGCACTACGAATACAATGATTCTCTATCAATACTAAGTCAGACTGAGAATTGTATGCCTTCATAGTGATTTTTTGTTTAGAAACTGTTTATCATTATTATTTATTAATATCACAATAAGAGAATTTCACGAGAGTTTTTCTAAAAACTGCATGCATAAATGAAGATATGCACGGATACTGGGGATTTGGAGATTTCGTGGGGATTTTGGTAAAATAAATAATTTAGTTGGAGATTTTGTCCATTTGTCTGACGACTCTGGGCATATTATCAAAATGGATTAAATTTGTTTGGAGATATTTTCCGTGGGGATTCTTTTTTTTGGGGATTCAATACGACACCCAAAAGAAACAATACTAAAACTTGGTAAAAATTTACTTTCGACTCAAATAGCTTTTTTAAAGATTAAAAATATTGGCTTCAAACTTATTTTATTCCACAGAAAATATTGTTTTCGATATTAAGTAATTTTTTTTTATAAAAATCCAACAATCCGTTTTTTCATAAAAAAATAAAATCTACAAAAAATAGTACGCAAATTTGGTAAAAATTGATGTTCGGTTTTCGATATTGACTTCAAATTAATTTCATTCATCCAATTTGTATTTGTTTATATAAGAAATAAAAACTTTTGAGAATTGCTACTAAAATTGGTTTGAACATATGCAAAATATTGTTGACAATTTTAAATTTTTTTAAAATAATTTAACTGACACCTTTATTAACAAATCATAAAAACCTACAAACCTTTTAAGCAAGACAAATCGACAGACGGGATGGGAAGTTATCAGTGTGGGTCACATCTCAGCCTCTTTTTGTATTTAAAGCCGTTTTGGTATATAAAGTTCAGCCATTGAAATAAAATCTAACAAATATGAAAATATTTCGAAATTTTTTAAAATTATTATAAATATCTAAAGTGAGTATTGAAGATAGAGATAACAGATTTCTAAAACCATTTGGTATTTTATTCCAAGCAACTGCGATATTTAATGGTTTGCGTTTTTAACAGTATACAAAATTTAGGTTAAATGTTATGTTCAATCGATGCAATTCAGATTATTAACTTGTTGAATTTTTAAATGTCAATACAATTTTTGGATATTGTGACTTTAAATAATTTAAATTTCAATACAAACCAATTTAACATTTTAAAATTTTTAGTTTGTATAAAATTTTTGGAATACAATACATTTTTCACTTGCGACACATAGGAACTTTATGGCAAGTATTTCATTCGTAAAACATTTCGAACTCGAGATTTTAATACAACATGACATTACGATGGTAGACAAGTCGAAAAAAGTGGTTCCTCCGATTCTGTCCGTCTGTCTGTCTGTCCTCTCTTCTACAGCCCAGACCATCAGGTCGATTGAGTTCAAGTAAAAGTTTTAATCCTATTCGAGTGAGGCGTTTTTTTTTTCATTTTACTTAAGACTTAATATAACAGTAGTCCCCATAAAATTTTGT
This sequence comes from Eupeodes latifasciatus, assembly GCA_920104205.1. NCBI lineage: Eukaryota > Metazoa > Arthropoda > Insecta > Diptera > Syrphidae > Eupeodes > Eupeodes latifasciatus. The sequence continues at coordinate 39,929,568 of OV049926.1, forward strand.
TCGTCAAAAATAAAAAAAATCGAATTTATTAATAACGAACCGATAGATTTTTTTAAAATTTTATCAACATTTTTTTTTAATATGGCTTCTTTCAATTAAAAAAACTAGCTTGCATTGCTCCGGAAGGGTACCCCTAAGGAACCGTTATTTTGTTTTTGAGTTTTTCTAAGAACTGATAAACCGATTAAAATATTTATATAGCCTTAATAATATTTGATGATCAAAAATATAATTGTTTTTCGATATCTCGAAAATAGGTCATTTTTTTACAAAAATAAAATGAAAAATGTATAATAATATGTTATTAAGAACTGCATACTTAAAAAATATTTTGAAATCAAAATTGAAAAATTTCATTTATACAAAATTATTTTAAAATAAAACCGTTCCAACGATTTTTGATGAAAGGATAAATTAAAATTTTTTTTTTGAGAAATTAAATGACATTTAAATTTTTAAGACATTAGCGCAAAATTTTAGACTATTAAGTGAAATATTAAAGTCAGTTTTTGCAATTTCCTAAACTTAAAAGATGATTTACCTAATTTTAAACAATTTTAACATTTTACTATCTCTTAACATTTTGCTAATGTTAGAATCACGGAATGGCTACTTTAACTTTTAGAAATTTGCTAAATCCATATGACATCTGTACTAGCATGCTTATACTCGTATGAGCAGTAAATGGAATGGCCCAGTCGACAATTGGGAGTTTCAATCAATAGGTCAGTTTAAGCGTATTTGCTTTGTTTATTTTCATGAACTGTCACTTTTTAGACATGAGAGGATGCTCATTTTTCTATAAAACCCTAGTTAATTTCTTAATATTTATTAAATTGCTTATTAGTAAATTGTTAAACCTTTAACAATAGGTTGTTTAAGATTTTGCGCCATTCTTCAATTTTAAAATATAAGCACTATTTGTACATAAATGGAGTCTTTTAGTACATCTTAAAACAATGAAAAGCAGCTAACTTGTCAATAACTTATACATTTATAATCAATTTACTGTTCCTTAGTTTATTGTCCGATTTTTCAAATTGCAAATGTTAAGATTTCTCGACTTTTCAAAGAGATGTAAAGAGATGGCGTGTGCGTGTGTACGTTCGTTCAGTTGTTTTTGTAGTCCATATCACAAGAACCAGTAAACATATCGAGTTCAATTAAATTTTGTTATACAGTATTAACACTGAAAGATGCAGAAAGGACTTTGAAAGAAATTGAATGAGTGGTTTTTGTAATATAGCAGTTTTTAAAAAATTTTAACATTTTAGCTGACCCCAAATATCTTATGAACTAATACCACTAGCGACTTTAATTTAATTGTATGTTATAATAAATTAGTACAATTTTGAAAAACAATTCAATGAACGTTTTTTATTAATCAAAAAAAACTGAAAACGAATATTTTGCACATCGACTATTTAACGAATAAAAAACGATATAAACTCCAAAATAACTGTATGCAACGAAGAATAACGTTTTTGACATCTGGTAAAATTTTGAGAAAAATCGAATTGACAGTTTTTTTACAAAAAATAAAACCTAAAAAAAATAATTTTCTAATTAACGGAAGTAAATATTATATTAGAAAAATTAAATATGTATTTTTGTATATGTATAAGAAATAATAAATTTCAAAAAATTGGTAAAAATGGGTTTTTGACTAAAAATCTTCAGAACGAAAACAGATATGGAAATCAAAATATGCAAATTATTGTTGCTTCAACTGTAAGTTAATTTTGTAGAAAAATTCAATTGACAACTTTTTTACAAAACACAAAAACCTGCAAAAACAACAAAAAACTGATAAGAAATGGTATTCGACTTACGTATTAGGAGAACAAAGAAAAATATTGAATTCAAATTTTTTATCTCACACAAAATATGTTATTAATATTTTGTTAAAACTTTAAAAAATCGACAGACCTCCACAGATGGAGAGTTATCAGTGTGGGTTGCATCCACTTATTTTATACAGGGTATATATTTTACTGCACAAACCTACATCCTAAAATTTCTAGTCGCTAACAATAGTATAAAGTAGGTAAATTTACATTTTACTTAGCTATTATTATCAAACATTTAATATCTTCATGTTAAAGAGCAAATTTATCAATGAATTCTTAAAAAAAGCTTCTAATTCAAACAAAGTCAGCATAAAATGCTTCCCCAAAACTATTTCTAATCAAGATTTTTCTAACTAAAGACATTTTAGTCAAAGTACTCGTATGTATTATTTAAAGAAACAAAAGCTAAGCTATAAAACAAATAAAATCATTATCTATGTTATTTGGTACACACATACATAAAATACCCCAAAATTCTCCGGGTGTTAGAATTCCATTTTGATTTTCATGCATAGTGAGTTAAAGATAAAATCAAAAATTCATCAGGAATACCAAATGAAGTGAGAAATTCATCTATGTTTTATACGAAAATCTTATATAAAACAACATGAGTGTGTACTACTGCACTCGTTTTCAAAAACCAAAATAATTTTCCCTCTCCAAATAAATTGCTCTAGGTTTTTAAATTATAAAGATAAGAATTTGAATTTGAAAAACAAGTATTATACGAAACGTTGATAGAATATGCATATATAGTAGAATGTACATAAATGTTTTCTACACTTCTGTGGAAGATACAAAGATACTCTTTCCAACGAAATTTGTAACTGTAAAATTTCTTAATCATTTGAATACACACTCTTGCTATGTGCATACATACATACATAGACATACATGTGTATGTATGTATATAATTGATTTTCATTTTTATTCATAAATTTTGTTAATGTGAGCTTATGAATTTATAGTTTTTAGTGTATGGGTAACTCACACGCAACTTAGTACATTTACGATATACCTTATCCTATACTTATTTTTGAGTTCTATTGTTTCAAAACTTTTATAGTAATTGAAAACAAAAATCAATAAGCATTGTATGATAGAAAAATAAAAAATTATAAATGTTAAAAGTAAAAACAGCTTTTTTCAAGGCATTTTCTTAATACGAACAAAAAAGGTACAAGGTAAAAGGATGATGAAGAAGTTAAGGACAAAAGATATTTAAGCTAAAATGCAAATAAGTTGAAATTCAATTTCATAAAGTTCAAGTTCAATACATTTATAGGTATATCAAAAAAATATGTACATACATTATCATTATCAAAACAATATCAAATGCATTGAAGAACTCACTTGATTTAATTGATATAGGCGTAAGAGTCAAGACATTATAATTTTTCCAATGGTGACAGCTGTCTTCTTCTTTGAGAATATTGTTTTAGGGTAAAATTTGTCGATAAAGTAAATTTTTTATAAACTTCGTGACTTTTCGACGTTGACAGTAGATTTCAGCCATTTTTGAAGCTACGAGTATATCTGTCAAATTGACTACTTTTGTGACGTTTTCCCCATAACATTTTCCCGATCTAATAGGTCAATTTTCAGCAGTTGCTCTTATTAAAAATTTAAGAAATGAGAAATAAAGACAAATCTGTTCGCAGTTTTGTTCGCAGTAGAGTATTAGCTTGAGTTATGTATGTGTCATACTCTGCTTAGATACACTACATGATTTGGGATAAGTGCAAAGTTGGGTATATGCAAAATCGCTTTTTCATTTTAAGAACCTTGATTTAAAAAAAAATAAGATGGTCTAATTCCTAAAATTAGTTTGGCCTTGTGTCACTTTTTGAAAGTGCAATATGACTAACTTTAAATGTTCAATTATTTCAGGGCATATTTAAGATTCTCAAATCCAAAATCTCCAAAATTGTCATCAGCAAAATCTTCAAAATTTTTGAATTTGTTTTGGAAGTTTATGAATAATGAAATAAAAACTTGTCCTTACAGACGAATAGTCTGTTCTCATGCTAACGACTTTTCAAATCACATTCGACGGGTTATACGTGTAACTCAACTTTTTCGTACTACTTTCAAAATGCCTTCAATCGTGATACGTAATTGCCCAAGATTTTGATATATTGAACTATTTTACTTACTTAACTCAAATAAATTTTAATATTAATACTGACAAAATTGCAAAGCTTATATCAAATACTGACTATGCTTGTCTACTTGGTCCTGAGGGTACGTAAGATTAAAATCACTCTTGAGAAATGTAAAAGTTTTGTTACACCAACAGTTCGAAAATAGTATTAATAAATTATTGGAAGCAACGTGCCGAAAGTCTTATGAAATCTGATTCAAAAAACATGTTTCCGAAAATAAAACAGATTTACAAACAATGTAATAATGTTAAAATACATAAACTCAAAAAAACCATTATCATCGTAACCACTACTTTATGAAGCTGGGATTGATAGTCAACAATGCCCAATCATCTGTGAATCTTATATCGTAGATCTTGAAGCAGATAAATTCAATCTTTATCTTATAGGATCTTATTCATGCTAGAGAACTTCCTAGCACCAAAATTGAGGAGGTTAATACCGAATTGTCAAGATTTTGCAGTATCGAAATACTGACACTCCTAAGATTTACTGATAATCTTAAGGCCAATCAACTTACAGTAGAACGGACCATGCACACAAGACGAACTGACACAAATATTTCGTAAGCTTACCAATAAAATATCAAGCGGTTTAGAGAACATTCCAAACATTGTCTTAAAACATATTCCTATCGAAATCATACGCCAATATTGCGTTGTATTTAATAACTTGCTAAATAACTGTTACTTCCCGAGTTGTTCGAAAACTTCTAATTTACTTCCAATAATAAAAAAGAAAAAGAATCCTTCTGATCGTTCTAGCTATATGCTCATAAGTCTCTTGCCTAATATCGGGAAGATTTTTGAACTAGTTATTTGTAAGTCCATCTAGTTCGTGTGCGAAGAAAAGGAGTTAATACCACGAAATCAATTTGGGTTCAAGGAAAACCACTCAGCAGTGCACACAGTTACAAAACTCATTTCAGATGTAAACTGGAATCTAAACGCAAAGAGATGTACAGCTGCTGGTTTAGTAGATATCGAAAAAGCTTTCGACACAGTTTGGATCAACGGGCTTTTATTTAAACTCATACGGTACGAATTTCCACCACATCTTGTTAAAGTTATTTCATCTATTGTGAAACATAAAAAATTTCTTGTAACCGATAGACAAAACACTACAACCAAGGTTTATAGTATCGCCAATGGTTTGCCACAGGGCTCTGTTTGGGCACCTCACTTGTTTAGTTTATATGTTTCTGACGTATTAAGGGAAATCGATGACTCGATAGCGTTTGCTGACGATATCACATTGTATGCAAGTGGATCAAGAATTGCAGATATTCAAACAGAACTGGAAAGAAAATTTGATAAGCTGCAATCATTCTGCTCGGAGTGGAAGCTTAAAGTAAACAACACTAAATGTGAAACCATACTGTTCCGCAGCCCAATAAGACGCAGAACTTCAGACTTGAGACGAAAATGGAAAAACCTAAAAATAATAAACTCGGAGGGCCTCCCCATCGAATCAAAGACTGCTGTGAAGTACCTGGGTATTCATTTGGACAAATTATTGTACTATCATGATCATATAAACATTCAATTACAAAAGGCAAGAGCGGCATTAATGTCGCTTAAACGCCTTTTCTTCTCCAGCTATCTGAGATCCGATATTAAGATTATTTGCTATCAAGCATTTATATGTACGTCCAATTCTGACTTACGCTTCGCATGTTCGAGAGAAAATGTCTATAACTTGCATGCAAATGTACAGAAGCTCATATTCTGACTTTCGGCATAACGTTTCTAACAAGAAACTATCGGATGCTTCCGGTGTGTCCACAATTGACAATGTCATTCTAAAGGTGCGTGTCCATTTGAGAGTACTTCTGCTAGTTAAATCTCGAGAGCAACTCTCGGGAGACTGTCCATTTGCGAGCCAATTTTTAGAAGTTTTGCTATCGCGAGCTCTCTGCTAGAATATTGAGAGTTTTCTTGCTGAGAGTACTCTCATAATCGTGTCCACTTGATAGATTTCTTCTGCTAGCATATTATCAGTTCGCCATGTATTTTATCCACACTGCATATGATGAAATTGTTTGATTTCAAAATCTATTTTAGTTAACGGGATTTTTAGTCGAAAACCAATTTTTACCAATTTTACTATAGCATTTCATAAAAATTTTTATTTCTTACATACAAAAATACAAATTGGATGAATGAAATGAATTTGAAGTCAATGCCTTCTATTGTTCACGAGATATCGAAACCGAACATCAATTTTTACCAAATTTGCGTAATATTTTTTTTTTAATTTTATTTTTTTTTTTTTGAAAATATGTATTTTTATTAAAAAAAACTACATAAAATAAAAAAAGTTTGAAGGCAATATTTTTAATTTTTGAAAAGCTATTTGAGTCGAAAGTACAATTTTACCAAGTTTTAGTATTGTTTTTTTTTAGGTTTTTATTTTTTATAAAAAAAACTGTCAATTCGATTTTTCTCAAATTTTGTTAAAAAATATGTTAAAAACGTTATTCTTCGTTGCACAAAATTGTTTTAGAGATAAAATCATTTTTTATTATTTATTATTTATTTTATTTTCGAGGTGACAAATTTTTTGTTCAGTTTTTTTTTTTGATTTATAAAAAAAACCGTTAATTGGATTTTTTTCATAAAATATACTTGTTTGGTATCACGTTACAATATATAATATAAAATTTAATTCAATTCTCTAGCGTTTTTGGTTCGTGAGATATTTGGGGTTAACCAACATTTTCACCTTTTATTTAAACTGCTATGGTAAAAAAACCACCCACGCAATTTTCTTGAGACCCCTTTCTGCATCTTTCTGCATTATTATCTGTATAACAACATTTATTTGAAGTCGATATCTTTACTAGTTCTTGAGCTATGGACGACGAAAAAAACGTCGCGAATGTAAAAATTTTCAATTTGACAAATCGGACCCATTACAATAACTTCCTATGGGAAGGTAAAAATGTATTTTCAAATCAAATTTATATGAAAAAAAGACATAGTTTCCACTGCTTTTCCATGTTTACTCTCGACAGCTACTCGCAAAATACGAACTGTGTTGGTATTCCGCGAGCTTATCTCGGATAGTGGTAAACACATGTGTCCACTTGCGAGTGACTTTCAAAAAGATCGAATGTCGAGAGTAATTAGTCAAGTAATTAGCTACTCTCCAGACTATGTCCACTTGCGAGATCGCTCTCGAGAGCAGCTTGAGAGCGACTCGCAGCACGTTTACTCTCAAATGGACACGCACCTTAAAACTTGTGGGGAATCATTTTGAGAGGTCGGCCAACGTTGTTAATAACGATCTTGTTTCTGGGTTATTTTAACCCCGAATACTTCAAAAACACACTTACGAGTGGATTTATACCTCCCGGGGGTTTCTTGTTTCGGGATGCACATGGCTATTTGTCCGACCAATACCATATGGCAAGAAGAGCTTCAGATCAAAGAATACTAAATGAACCTTCTGAATTAGTAAATGGAAATACGGACCTAAGATACTGCGTAAGCATACCTCAAAGAGACGAACAAAATTTCGATAGTTATAAATTCGAAATATATTCGTTTCTTGGTCGTTGCAGACGCGTATTCCTTTTTACCATAACGTCCTGATATATGATTTCTAATCGGTCGAGAAGGCAAGCTGGATAATTGGAAACAATTGTCAATCGTTTATCGATTTATATTTCGAAAGGTTAGGGATCATATACCAGGACACCTTCTAATCAGTTAGTTTTTAAGTAATGTAAGTATTTTTAAGAACTAGTTTTTAAGAAAAATAATAAAAAATAAAGATTTCAAAAGGTTTTTTTAAATCCTAATTTTTTCTAATATGGAAAAAAACATAGACACAGTTAACAACAAAATGAATGTCAATAATAATTAATTGTACTAAAATTTTCAATATTTTCTTCTGCCCATTCATTTTGAAAAATTCCTTCATAAACCCCTTAACGACCTATTGTAAGGTAATCTGTAAATCCTAAACTCTTTGAGTCTATTATTTGTAAATAATTAAGTTTTTATGTTAAATAAGTGATCGTCACTAATCAATATAACTTTACAAAGAGAAGATCTATAGTTTTTTGTATGGAACTAGCAGAAAACTGTATTGATTCATTTTAAAGCAAAAAAAAAAACAGTTTGACTGTATTTTTACTGACTTCAGTAAGGCGTTTGAAAAACTTTCATAACGAGTTTTGCTTTTTAAATTAAGAAATCTGGGTTTTAGCTAACATTTCGTAAAATAAATGATCATACTCTCTACTCTTCAGTAGTTGCGAATCAAAAAAGTGCAAACTCAAAACTGGAATTCCACAAGGTAGTCATTTATGTCCTATTCTTTTTAGTTCACTTATAACCGATTAACCGTCTGCGTTGAAGCACTCTTAATGCATAATTTATGCCGACGAGGTTGTTCTTTTAATTTTTAAAGATGTGTTCATAACTCCCTTCTTCTTAACATTGATACAAAAATATGAGACTATGAATTTTACGAAAGAGCTTTCTTTTATTGTTTGTTTGACGAAGTATCATTATTTCATGCAAATGATATGTCTTCCTTGGTGTGTTATTTATCTGAACCTAAGATTCTCACCAGCTCAATAAAAAATAAGCCTTATATAATTCTTGGCTGGATTAAAAGGGAATACAAAAATTAAAAGATTTTTCTGTCTCGTATCTAAATTTAAACGAATTCTGTAATTCTGTAAATAAATAAAAACTATGAAATTTGCAAACTACAACTTGGCAAATTTTGTAAAATGACTTTAGTCTCTCCCATGAAAAACTTCAACTGACTTTAAAGTCAAAAGAAAATTACGGTTTAGGTTAGGTTAAAGTGGCTATCCATGATGGAGTAGGACATACTTAGGTCAGTTTAATGGCCACTTAAATCTTGAGACCTTCATCTAAGCTCAATGAAACCAGTTTGAGTCCCTTACGAAACGTGAAAGACTGATTATGTTAATATGAATGAGATCGTTTAGATCGATATAGAAGAATTCTCCTAGATAATTATTACGTTTTTGAGCTAGCGTACGGTATGTCCAGAGGAGGTGAAAAACTGTTTCCTCCTCTTCTTCATCCATACAGCTTCTGCAAAAGTAATTTGAGAATACGACTACCCGCGTGGCGGGCTTTCCTATTAGACAGTGGCCGGTTTTGACACCGATTATCGAGCTGATATGCAATCTGCTTAGAGATAGCAAGCACCTTGTGCGCTTAAAAGCTAGTGTAGACCAGATGTTTTTTTGTAAACTGACACGTTGTGATGTTATTCCACTTGATAGAATGGGCTGTAATTTACCATTTCCGGCGAGTTCTGGCCTTACAATTTCCTGAGATGTCTCTATGACCTGGCACAGAGTAAAGGTGAGTATTTATCTTGTGCACCATCTCCATTAGAGATGATCAACATTAATGGACTGTTATAGAGTTTGTAGAGACAGGGGCCAGACATTTGATATTACACACCTCCACGAACTCTTTTTTTTTGTTTTTGATCCTATATAAAAGTGGACTTAACACATATCAATTGGTCAACGGGATCGTACAATTTGTCACCGTTAAACTCTTCTTATAAGATCTATGCTAAGCTAGCTACATTGAACAAAGTTCTTGAAGCTAACATATAACAATACTATTGATTAAATTTCGACGTAACTTTTGCTCAATATCCTCTTTCTCCTTTTGTGAACAAAAATTCGTTCAACATGGCCCGATATCGATCGCCATTGACGGTAACGGCCACTCCTTGCTCATTTTCGAAGACAAATGGCCCAATTATGCCTCTGGACCGAAATCCGCACCAAACAGTGACTCGTTTTGGGTGTATCAGCTTTTCAATGTATGCGTGCGGGTTTTCTGTTCCCCAAATGCTAAAATTTTGCTTGTTTACATACCCGCCAAGATCAAAATGAGTTTCATCTGAAAAGATGATTTTTTGGTAAAAATGGGAATCTTCTCTAAGCCTTGTTCCCAACGTTGTTCAAGCGTATACATAACTATATTCGATCAGTGGAAGGATAAAACTAATTATCTGTCAAATCAGACATGAGCTAAGTGTTACCATTCACGAAATAAGCACTAGTTAAAAAAAATATAAGATGGCGGACCCTTTAGTTGTATCTAAAGCGACATACAAAAAAGTACTACTGGTCTATGAAATCTGCATTGAATATTGCTGCATCATCATAAGGTTTGATGGCTTAATGTGGTACGGAATGAAAAATGAATCATTCATTTTCAAAATTCCGCTTAAGATAAAACGCTAAAAAGTGGTCGACAGTATTTTCCATCAAACATAATAAAATACACGCACTTGTACCACATTTTGAGGCCATAATTGTAAAACAAAATATACTACCTTACGAAAAAAATGTAATTTCATGCATAGACAAAATTAGACAAAAAGTATTTATGTATCCGTATTAAAAGGATAAAGGTTACAAATCATAATAACAAAAGCTCAAAAAATTTAGTCTAGGAATTCGAAAAATTTGTTACAGTCACAGTTGTTGCTAAGTAAATGCAAAAACCATAAAATTTTGTCTATATTTGGATCCATCCCATAAAATAAAACTACATCTGGCCCAAACTCCATTTAATCCAATCTCTATATGAATTTCCATTGGAAGTCTTAAAAAAAAGTAAACTTTTTCATTGTATTTGTTTTAACCGTCAAAACAAAATCTAGTTCTTCTTTTTCATATAAACAAGTCGAACCAGCCCAAGATAAAACATCATTCTCTTCCCTTATTCAACACTCATCAATCCAAATTCACTTTCTTCATTCACATCCACCCTAACGAAGACAAAACATACACAAGAAAAAAAAATAATTTTTCAAGTTAAATTGAGCAAAACTTTTATGCTCATCATCCCTTATTATAATAATACCTCTGTACACTATGTATACGTACGTATTTGTGTAGAAAATGTTCCGTTACCTTCCGCCATCATCATCATCATCGTCATCATCCTGACAAAAGTTAATTTCAATTGTTTCCCTCTCTTGACTGAAAGAAACCATGTTAGCGTTTTGTTGCAAAAGGACCAAAACCACACACATACACCTATTACACACCTATACTATATATATCCCAGTTCTGAATCTGAACTATAAAAAGACCTACATCAACAACATTTAAGATGATGATGATGATGTTGAAGGCGAGGGCGACCGACATGACACAACGACTATGAAAAGCGACGCACAACGACGAAGAAGACGTTGAGGATGGCTGAAACGTGGCAAAGAGGAACACTTTCGAATTTCAATGCCACAGAGAAACCAAAACCAAAAAATAAAAATTAAATAAATCCTTAAACTCACATCCGGATAAAGTGCCATCCTAGATAGTTTTGAAGTTCTAATGCAATCTTCACCAATGACCGGAATAATTTTCCAAGATGTTCTTTGAGCAGTCTTATAGTTTAGTCAGCTATATAGCCTTTTAACTGGGTTTATTTGAATGCCCATCTTCTGGTGTCGTACAATCGGCCATACGAACATACGACCACAAAAAATCCCTGTTTCCCTTTTGAGTCTCTCACCTCATACACATAGTCAAAATCGCATCAGCATTGCCTCTACCTCTATCCACCAATTATTACTGTAGTCCTTTTTCAAATGGAAAGGACACCCAAATTCGGTCACAAAACCGAAATGCATTCCTTGGAAGATGGCATCCAAATCCATTTCATTCAACAAACATTTCACATTCAAACCCCCTTTTTCCAGTGGAATCTTATGGAAATGGATCAAATTTCCATGGGAAACTGTCCCAAAAGCTTACTTTCACTTTGAATCTTCCCTTAATAGGGTGACTCGAAGGAAACTATTGCGCAACTCTCTCTCAATATATCTCTCACATCTGCTTTTTCAGACTTCACCGAATAGAGAGTAACTTAGGCGAGAACTTGGCAGGGTTATGGACAAATTGGGAACAAGTTCAATACGATACATTCGTTTGGTCTTTGGTTAGTTTAGTCAAAGGTACCGTTACAGACAGTTAACTGATTTTGGGTCGAATTTAAAAAAAAAAAACAAAATACACACACTCGGCGGTGGCGGCTAAATTGCGTAACGTTCTTTAACGTATCCTAGTCCGCAACAAATACCTTATAGGCTCGCAATCTGAATAGTAAACGTGCGCGTACTATAAAGGACCTCCATTAATTTCATTGTCGATCCAACACAACCCTTAAGATTCAATACATTGTAGTCGTCGTCGTATCTATATAAAAGCCCCTTTAAGTCGCAATAGTGTTTATGGGTGCTAATCTACACAATATGTGGATACTTCGCAAATAGCACTGATAAACACAGATTTAGAAATAAATTATCTTCGATAAACTCGTGTGTGTCCTTTTTGATCCTGCCCCAAGAAGAACCGCACAGCACATCAGGGGCTGCTGATTCGGGTGGTGTTTAAGTGAATGCTCTGTTGTGTGGGATTTAAACACGCATCACTATACTACGAAATTCACCGGAACAAGGATTTGCTGCGGTAATCTGTGTAATTATATGTGTTGATCTAGAAGGGTGGCAATTTCGTTCCCGATATTCGTACCCGGATTTCGACCACTCTGCTCCGGGTCCTTCTCAGGACGTGTGTCACTGTTAATTACGTGTACCTTTTCAAGGGAATCTGTTTCTGTTTTATGTAAATGTGGACACGGGTTGTGGTTGCGGGCTGCTTGCGGGTATAGTTTCGTGTTTGCTTGTTTCCGTTTCACGAATGCCATCAGCGTGCGTCGTCGTCGTTGTCATATTATGGTCGTTCTCGTTGCGTTGTCGTTGTCGGTGTAACTTCGCTCCTCTGTTATCAGTGAAACGTGAGAATTAAAGGAAGTCCGATTTCGTTTGTCACCTGATATATTATTTTTGGAGAGTTTGAATGTGGAATGTGTATGCGGTATACTCCTGGTATACTAGCGTCGTCATGTGGATAAAATAAATGTTTGCAAATAAATCAATGAGATGCTCACATGACCAACAGACCATCCAACCATCCAACCAATCAACCATCTAACCAGTCAGCCAAACTCCCTTACTCGAACTACATTATATTTGTTGCCAACCAATTTATCTAGTTGCACACGAGAGTCCTTACATTTCGGGCAAATACCTTCACTACATCAACTAAATACATCCCTCTATTTCCTCATCATCAACATTCTAACTTGATCAAAAAGCTTGTGTGTCCTGTATCCTGTTGTTTTAGTTCTGTTTCGGTTTCTGTTTCTGTTTCTGTCCTAGATTCATGAGAACCGCCCGATTGTTGTTATACGAATACTTTGTCGTCGTCCTGACTCAACGATAATGATAACGCTCTGATGATTATGCTCCTGTATAGTAGGTACACTCCAACTCCCGTAATGAAACATTACTTTGTCTGTGTGAAAGTGTAGGTGGTTTTTATAATAAAGGTTGGTCGTGTCGGTTTTTGGTATTCCATTCTATTTCCTTTGTCAACCAATATTCCAAAAAATAAAAACCCTGTGATTTTCGAAGGATATTACACTAAAGTCGAAGGATATCTAAAGTTTGTTATATTTTGTTATTCTCTGTTATGTGGTTGCTCCCTTTTATTGCGCCATTCCACGAGTGATTGTGTGAGTATTATATTATGGTGCTGAAATAACGAAGTCATACAAAGAATAAGAGAAGAAGAAAAATAAGTGTCAAGAAAAAAAAAGAAGAAGAAGAAGGAGAGAAAAAATAATAAATATTTCATTTTGTCAAGTGGAAATACACAAAAAGTACGCAAATAAATCTAAATACATTACCTACGATACGACATACCTTTGGATATACATACATAGGTTCAAATATACAATACGAATATTAAAACATATCTCTGCCCCGCATCATACAGCACATAGCATCAGCTTCTCATATTAGATTAGATATTATATTGAAATCTCACGCATCAAGCAGGTTGGCATTATAATCTTTCAACAGCAGAAGCTTAGCTTTTGGCAGGTGAGTAATTTCAAAAAATAAATCATATTTTTATATTTTGTTGTTGTTGTTGTTGTTGAGTCATATAAGGAGGGCAAGGACACATAATATAATTATGTATATTTGGAGGGCGTTTTCTCACAACCTTAACATCTCACATCGCCCATTGCCGGCACTGGTCGTAGATTTTGATTTTGATTAGATCCAATTTTGTTGGAATATAATTTTCTTATTGTTATGAATAATGTGTATATGTTTGTAGAGGTATTTAGCTACCATATATTCATTTTCAGATTTGATTGTTGATGGTGATTAAGGGTAATTGATAGGAAAATGGTGCCAGCAAATTTTTTCGTTTTTTTTTTGTGAATGAAGTTGACAAAGTATAAGTTAAGGACTTCTGAAGGATCTTTCGATGTCCAAAAGTAATGTAGGAATGTAGGTTAATAAAGTTTGTGAATGATTGGACAGAAGTTAGCATGCAAAAGTTTAAAAATAAATTCTTAACAGGTTACAAAAATAGACTTAAATTTAATTAATTTTTTTTTTGGCAGTTATAAGAAATATTTTGTAATCTAATTAAAAGGAGAAACAATAGCTGAATATTCTTTTTTATTAATGAGTAATCTTTATGGAAAGTTTTTTGATATGGAAAAAGAAATTCGAGCTTATGATATTTAATTCTTTTATGTTGGTAAGGAAGAAGACGCACCTTAGTGATATGTTGGTATTATTTTACGTATTGTCAAACTTTTCAAAGTTTTTGGTTCAATTTTATTCTTGAAAAGATGTTAATTGGTGTTGTGCTAAAAATAAACAAATAACTTATGTGTCTTGTACAATGTTTAGTTAACGAACATTTTAATTGAGTGGAATTAATTTTTGTTTTGAATTGTTTTTTTTTTATGAAAGTTAAAATTTCGCTTTGAATAGAATATTTTGAAATTAAATATGGTATTGAAGTTAGATTATATTACATTACATTACATTTCACACTACTCAGCACATAAATGTACAGAGTAGAGAACACAGCACCTTGAGCGACTAGACTATATAAGGTGATAACAACACAAGACATTAATACAAGACAGAAGGACAGAGGAGAAAGAACAACATACAAAAAGAACACATGGCAACAGCACGCGGTAGGTTTCGAGACGGTCCCCCATCTTTCTACTAACCACGCTCACTGATGCTTGATTTCGGTGATCGATGGGAACCGAAGCTTTATCAGTGACTAGGCCGTTGCCTAGCTAGATTGTATTTGAAGAGTTTTCAAAAGATTATTGAACATTTCTGTTTGATTATACCTAATCATTAAAAATGACGAGTATAAGATATATGAAAGCAAAAAGTTAAACAAAAGCTTGTGAACATATAATTATTTAAGAAATAAACCAATAACATAAT
The DNA here is from genome assembly GCA_920104205.1 of Eupeodes latifasciatus. Classification (NCBI taxonomy): domain Eukaryota; kingdom Metazoa; phylum Arthropoda; class Insecta; order Diptera; family Syrphidae; genus Eupeodes; species Eupeodes latifasciatus. The sequence goes on from OV049926.1 coordinate 39,944,947, forward strand.
GAGGGGTTGTATTCAAAAACTATCGAATTTTCGAGATTCGTTTAGAGATTTTGATGATTCAGCAAAAGCAAAATAAATAAAACGGATTCATTTAAAAATTTACATAAATATTATTTTCTTGTCTTAAAAAGTAAAGTTTCCATTTTTTTAAGTTTTTATATTTTAAAACCTTTCTTTAAGAAGTAAAAATCAATTTTCAAAAACTGATCTAAGATTTTGTGTGACGATATTTTAGTGATCAAAGATATAAGTGAATTTTGTATGCAAATTAAAAATTTGTATCTAATTTTTTTTCCAAAAATGAAAATATTCGGCGACACTTTTGATACGTTAAAAATATGAAGAAAATTCGAATCTTAAGAGAATTTTTCAAGCAGCTTCTATTTATATTGATTAAGTTTTTAAAATTAAAAATTTTTGGAATCATTGAAATATGTTTGATAAATTCCTTTTAAAAAAATTATTAATTTTCCATAAGATGTTATTTTAATCGGTCCGACTTGTCAAATTGAAAATTTTTACATTTCTCGACATTTAAAAGTCCCTAGAATCTTAATCAAAATTTTTTAGAGAGATGTATGTTTGTGCGTTTACGTATGTACGTTCTTACGATCGTACGTTTGTACGTTTGTACGTTCGTACGCCCGGGAAACCATTTTTCGTCGTAAGCAGAGTAAGAGTAAGCAGAGATATTGACTTCAAATAAACTTTGTTATGCAGCAATAATACAGAAAATTGCAAGACAGGTTTTTAAAAAAATTGAATAGGGTGTTTTTAAGCACAAAAAATGATTTTACCTCCAAAATATTTTTGACATCTGGTACAATTTTGAGAAACGTCGAACAGAAAGATTTTTACAAAAAAAATAAAAACCTTTAAACAACATTATTATTATTATTATGAATATCTTGAATAAAGATTTTGGCTTCAAACTAATTTCGTTTTTTACAAAATATTATTTTCAACATTCAGTAAAATTCTTATAAAAATCCAACAGTCAGCTTTTGTTTCATAAAAGTTAAAATCTACAAAAAATACTACACAAAACTGGTAAATGTTGATGTTCGATTCTAGATATATCGTAAATAAATAAAGGTATTGACTTCAAAATGATTTCATTATGCGATAAATTTGGTTGTTAACGCAAGAATATGGTTTTAGAAAAATTCTTCTTAAACAAATTTGTATAAAAGAAATAAAAACTTTCAAAAAAAGCTACTAATTGTATCTTAAATCAATGTTTCATAACCTGTACTATTTATAAGTTTAACTTGATGTACAGCTGACATACAAATAAAAAAGAGGCTGGGATGCGACCCACACTGATAACTTCCCATCCCGTCTGTCGATTTGTCTCGCTTAAAATTTTTGTAGGTATTCGTGTTTTGTTAAAAAGTTGTCGAATGAATTAATCTTGAAAAATTTTAAATTACCAACTATTATATTACTATTATTGATGAAATAGTTTCATTTCAAAATCAATTTTTGTAAACGAGAATTTTTAGTCGAAAAACAATTTTTACCAATTTTAGTAGCATTTCGTAAAATATTTTATTTCTTATATAAAGAAATACAAATTGGATGAATGAAATTAATTTGAAGTCAATACCTTCTATTGTTCACAAGAACCGAACATCAATTTTTACGAAATTTTTGTACTATTTTTTGTAGATTTTATTTGTTTATGAAAAAACTGACAGTTGAATTTTTATAAAAAAAAAAAAAAAACAATATTTTCTGTTAGATAAAATTAGTAGCCAATATTTTTAAATTTTGAAAAGATATTTGAGTCGAAAGTAAATGTTTACCAAGTTTTAGTATTGTGTCGTCTTAGGTTTTTATTTTTTGGAAGAAAACTGTCAATTGGATTTTTCTCAAAATTTTACCGAATGTTGAAAACAATATTTCTTATAAAATAAAAATAGTTTAAAGCCATAATCTCAATTTTTTGAAAAGATATTTGAGTCGAAAATCATTTTTACGAACTTTTAGTAATTTTTTTTTATCTTTTTTATTTTTTGCAAAAACTGTCAATTTGATTTTTCTCAAAATTATACAGAACGTTGACAACAATATTTCTTATAAGAAAAAATTAGTTCGAAGCCATAATCTCAAATTTTTGAAAAGATATTTGAGTCGAAAGTGAATTTTTTACCAACTTTTATTAATTTTTTTATCTTTTATATTTTTCGTAAAAAAAACTGTCCATTCAATTTTTCTTAAAATTTTACCAGATGTCAAAAACGTTATTTATCGTTGCATTAAATTATTTTGTCGACATTTCTCGACGTTTCAAGGTCCCTAGAGTCTAAATACATTTTTTTTAGAGAGATATCTGTGCGTGCGTGTGTAATTACGTCCGTACGTTCGTCGTCCATAGCTCAAGAATCAGTAAAGATAGCGACTTCAAATAAATTGTGTTACACAGATAATAATGCAGAAAGACGCAGAAAGAACTCTCAAAAAAATTGAGTGGGTTGGTTTTTACCATAGCAATTTGAAAAAAGGTGAACATTTTGGCTAGCGACTTGAATTAAATTTTATAATATTATTAATTGTAACGTGATACCAAACATATTTTTGGAAAAGAATCAAATTAGCGTTTTTTTTTTTAAATCGACAAAATTGATAAAAAATAATTGTCACCTCGAAAATTTTACGAACAAAAAAAAAAGGATACAACGAAGAATAAAGTTTTTGACATCTTGTGAAATTTTGAAAAAAATCGAATTGACAGTTTTTTTTTTTATAAAAAATAAAACCCTCAAAGAAGTTACTAAAACTTGTTAAAAATTTACTTTCGACTCAAATATCTATTTTATCTCACAGAAAATAAATATTCTTATATACGAGTATCAGTAATTTTTTTTATAAAATCCAACTTTCAATTTTTTCATAAACAATTAAAATCTAAAAAAATAGTACAAAAAGTTGGTAAAAATTGATGTTCGGTTCCCGATATCTCGTGAATAATAAAAGATATTGACTACAAATATTAATTTCAATCATCCAAAAATTGGTTTTCGACTAAAAATGTCGTTAACAAAAATAGATTTTTAAATCAAACTAAAAGGTTTTTCAATTGGCGCGGGTAGATTTTGGCGCCCCGTGGCCGCCATTTTGTTTTGGTGATATCTGTCAAACCTTTTGTTTATTATTCAGTTGTTAATGCCAAATCATCATGGCAAGTTACACGATTGAACAGCACGTTCAAGTGATAAAACTTTATTATCAAAATGAGTGTTCGTTAACGCAAACGTTGCGCCCATTGCGCCCATTTTACGGTAGACGTGGTAGCACTTCACAGTCGACTCTTAAACGTCTGGTGGCCAAATTTGAGATGACCGGTTCAGTACACAATCAGCAAACACCTGTATGTTCAAGGAACGCAAGATCGGTCCAGAACGTCGCCGCGGTCCGTGTGAAATTTTGGCCGAAAAATCATTTTTAGTGCCGAGGCGCATTTTTGAATGAATGCTGCAAGCAAAATTGCCGTATATGGGACGACACCAACCCACGCGAGGTTCACCAGATGATAATGCATCCTCAAAAAGTTACCGTTTGGTGTGGATTTTGGGCCGGCCGGCGGCGGCGGCGTAACTACATATATATGGATCTAGACGACATGTGGTTCCAGCAGGATGGTGCTACGTGCCACAAAGCAAATGCCACGATTGACATTTTGCATGAACGATTTTAGGGTAAGGTTATCTCTCGCAGGTGTGATGTGAATTGGCCACCAAGGTCATGCGATTTGACCCTTCTAGACTCTTGCCTGTGGGGTTTCTTGAAGGTCTATGCTAATAAACCACAATCGACCGATACCCTAAAGGTGAACATAACACGGAATCATTGAAAATTGGACCACTATGGTCCGTGCCACCGTAAGAAGCCGAGGCGGGCATTTGAATGATGTCATATTCCACACTTAATGACATACATGCGCCTTTCAAATAAAAAAAGTAATTTTGTTCATACCGCACACACAGCTTTTATTCCATTTCAACATCTACCCGCCCTTATTGAAAAACCTTTTATTTCATCATATGCAAAATATTGTTTGTAATTTTGAAATTTTTAAGAATAATTCAACCTGCATTTTTTTTAACAAAACATGAAAAGCTACAAACTTTTAAGCAAGACAAATCGATTGACGGGATGGGAAGTTATCAGTGTGGGTCGCATCACAGTTTTTTTAGTTGGAACGTTCCCACATACAGTTTTGTATTGTTCTCCAGAATTTTACTTAAGTGTTTTTTGGCTAGCTTATAGAAAAAAGGAATATCAAATTACATAAAAGGTCTTTAGAAGTATTGTTTTATGTTAAAAATATTTGTATAGTGCTATCGATTTCAATCAAATTTTCTTTTACGTATATAATATACAAACCGTTTTATTATACTATTTTTATTTGAATGCACACAAAAGTGTGCAGAGAAACTAATAACTATGACGAGTTAAATTTAATGTGTTTAAAAAAATGTTCAACAAATATCAAACTACATGAATTATTAATTAAAATGAGGTAAAGTCTCGACGTGAATTTTAGCGTTTTCAATTCATAAAAAAAACTTTCTATTTCTTAGACAACAATTTCATGTGTTTTTCTATTACCCTCTAATTTACTTTTCTATACAAAAATATTCTATTCTCCATACCTCTCATTTTAAAATTAGCAAAAAGAAAATTCATTTCCTAAACTTATAATTTGCCTGTCTTTCTTAATTCAGAAAAATTATTTTTACCAATGTAATTTTCCTGTATAACCAAAAAATGTAAATCATTCAAAGTCAAATTTCCAAAATGCACGTAGAAAGTTGGCAGACCTAATAAGATTTTAAATTCATTTTTATATTTAAATTGCGCAACATGGATTAGCTCCTAACTCTAAATTTAAAATATAAAAATATCCCTACAGCTAGAAATAGAAAAAAAGCCAGGAGGAAGAAAAATGACAACGACACACACACCTAAAAACAAATTAAATTTTTTCATGGCTGTGCGTTTGTTGACTTGATTTTTATTTTTGCTCACTGCTGGCAGCAGGATTTAAAAAAAATGTGTGAAATGAATTTGTCTGGATTAAATATTTGTTTCCGTTCCGCATAGATACTTTGCTGAGTATATTTTGTTCTATTCGTTTTTTATTTTAATTTTTAGTAAAATATGTAGACAGATACAAATATATGTGTATGTGTGTACACATAGTGATATAATGCGATAGTTAATTTTTTTAAAGGACAATAATGAATGGATTAAGTACGATCAAACAATGGGCTGGACGTTCAAACGTAGGCATATAATCTTCGTTTCTATTGTTTTAATTTCTATTGAATGTGACAGATCGGAGTTTTATTAAACACTATGTGGTAAATCCTTACGAATTTGAAATGCGATAATTATTTTTAAAGAAATTACTTAGATTTAAAAATGAGTTCTGTTCTAAATATTGTTTGGTTCATAATACTGTATTCAGGATACTGTTTGTTGAAATAATATCCGTTTTTTATTATCAAAATGATCCAATCCGGATCAGACCATGATAATTAAATAGCTTCGATCATCATATTTTCTTATTATTTCAAGTTTGGTAGCTATGTGGAATTCTTTATTTCAAAGTGACATTTCAAAATAAAAAACGAGGCTGGCATGCGACCCACACTGATAACTCCCCATCCTGTCAGTCGATTTGTCTTGCTTAAAAGTTTGTATGTTTTCGTGTTTTGTTAAAAAAGGTGTAACTTGAATTATTAAAAAAAAATAATTACCAACAACATTTTGCATATGATGAAATAGATTTCAAAATCTATTTCAGTTAACGAGATTTTTAGTCGAAAACTAATTTTTATTAATTTCAGTAGCGTTTCCTAAAAGTTTTTATTTCTTATATAAACAAATAAAAATTCGATGAATGAAGTTAATTTTAAGTCAATGTTCTTTTAACGAGATATCGAAAACCGAAAATCAATTTTTAAAAATTGTTCGTACTATTTTATAATAATAATTATATTAGTTTGAAGCCATAATCTCAAATTTTTGAAAAGATATTTGAGCCAAAAGTTACTTAAGCCTCAATCAATTTTTACCAATTTTTAGTAATGTTTTGTTTAAGATCTTCTTTTTAAAACAATATTTTTTATAAAATAACATTAACTTGAAGCCAATATGTCAAATTTTTGAAAAGATATTTGAGTAGAAATTCAATTTTTATTTTACGTTATTCTTCGTTGCACGAAATTATTTTGGAGATAAAATTGTTTTTTGTTCGTAAAGTTTTCGAGGTGACAAATATTTTGTTTTCAATTTTTTTTTAATTTATAAAAAAAAAACGTTAATTGGATTTTTTCCAAAAATGTATTTGTTTGGTATCACGTTACAATTAATAATATAAAATTTAAATCAAGTCACTAGCGATATTGGTTCGTGAGATACTTTAGGTTAGCCAAAATGTTCACCTTTTTCAAATTGCTATGGTAAAAAAACCATCCACTCAATTTTTTGGAGAGTCCTTCCTGCATCTTTCTGCATTGTTATCTGTAGAATAAAATTTATTTGAAGTCGATATCTCTACTGGTTCTTTGGCTATGGATGAAGAAAAAAACTTTGCAAACGTACGTACACACGCACGTACAGACATCTCTTTAAAAATCTTTTATTTCGACTCTAGGGACCTTGAAACGTCGAGAAATGTCACCATTTTCAATTCGAAAAGCGGAGCGATTACAATAACTTCCTATGGGAAGTTAATAAAACTCCAAGTGCATATTTTTGCACTTATTTACTGTACTTTCAAGAAATTATGTTTTGTTTTGTTAAACATTTCCATTATTTTATCGATTACATACAAAATAAATAAATATTAAGCATTTCGTTTCCTAATTTAAAAATATTTTATTTAAAGCTAGATAAAAATATTAATGCAGAAACACTGTTTTTATTTAAATTCATTAGCAAGGATAACCTTTACAACACAAAATTTGACCTTGTGTGAAATGGAGAAACTAATTTTTGAGTCTTAAAAATAGAGGTTCAAGCATAAACCAGGATTTGTTGTTGTAACGCCAAAAAATAGATGATTCGATCAGATCCGGATCACAGGGAAAACAAAACACGGCAAATATATTACAAAATTCTGTGTGTGCGAAATACAGAATGACCAAAGAATTGTAAACAAAAATTCTGTATTTTAAAATTCTTGTTAATCAAAAGTCTGTGTTTTAAAATTCAATAAAAAGAGTGATAAAGTAGATTTTTTTTCAACCAATTTACAGTACTTGGAAGTACTGATGTAATAACTTTTATGAATAGTCTGTTAGTGAAGGTTTTTCGAGATATTAGATATGATGTTAATTTGTTAAGTGCTATTGTTTTGACATTAAGAATTTTGATTAATTATTTCTTAAATATCTATTTTATATTGCTTAATTACACATGCATACCATTGTGTTAGTTATTATTTATCTACGACGAAAAACGTGTTTTAAATTTCAAGAAATGATACATAATTCGAGTTGTTACTATCTATCTACAGAAAATTAAAGAACAGAACTATTCTAAAATATACTTAAAATATAAATAAACAGTATTATACAAATTATCATAAAAAATTTTAAAACACATTATTTTGACCTTATCCCTTTAAAAATATATACAAAATATACTAGGCATAGTTCAAGTCCCACCAAAGGAGGTGGTTCGTTTTAGGGTGCATGGCGTATATCTATGAGACTAGCACCAAATGAAAGCTTAATCTATTTGCCAAATATTTTTAAACTTCACCGTGGTTATCTTATACAGTCAACGTCTGCGATGATCAGATGTGAATTTTTTCACTTTCATAACTTTTTATTGCGAGGACGAATCAAATCGTGGCATGTGAGCAGGATGGCGTTTTGATTGATATAAACGAGGATTCGTTTGTAACATTAATATGTTTTTATGTTTTATAAGTGATATGCTTAGTGTATGATAGCGTTATTATGTATCAAATTAAAGGTCACTAATTAAGGAATACAGACGTGCAAAAAAAAAAATGCAAAAATTTAGGTCATCACTGATTTTTTTAAGATATTTGATGTGGAACATCAATCGAAAATGTTGTTTTTAAACAAATTTTAGGATATTCTTTTCGACATGTATGGTATTTTGAATAAAGTTGTTCACATGAAATAAAACTATATCCTTTCATTTGATAACTAAATCATTATCCTATGACCTATACTTTTTAAAGTATACGTAATTATCTGAAAAAATGTAGGATTTTTCCAATTTCCAACGCTCAATTTCAAGCCCAATTATTTTTAAAATTCCCATTAATTAAAATATTTGGCATGACACTAGTGTCTTAGATGTGCTGTGTTTTTTGTGGAGCGGTAAAATTTCTTTGACGCATGAAAAATCTGTCAATATTGTGGAAATTGTTTTTCATGAGCTAAAAAATATGAAATTAATTTGACCGTTATTTATTAAATTTAAATCAAAAAACCACATAGGTACGAGTATAGCTAAATTATTAAATTCTTTTCAAAACCATCCGTTGAGGTAACAAACCGCATTCACTCTAGCGCATGTACTGGTTATGTCGTTGTGTCTGCCCTGGGGTTATAATATTTCATATACCAACAGCACATACATATACATTTTGAATGCTAAAACTTTTTGCGGTATGATGTGACGAAGGGTCAGTTGATGGTATTCATAATTATTGTCCTCGCCTTAGACAAGGTCATTGAAAATTTTTCATTTTTCATTTTTATTTAAATTAATTTTTTTATTTTTTTTAGATACATAAATGTTTGACCCATCTGTGAGCAACAACAAACTGGATGTCATGTTTTGAAAAACCTAAATTTGTGTGCTCTTTTATTTTACATTATTTAATTTAATTTTTCTACTTTCATTGCATTTCAATTCCAATTTCAAAACACAAACACATTCTATTAAATTTAATTGATAAAAAATTGAAAATATAGAATTTCGATTTGTTAAAATTTAGTTAATCTTTGAGAATAATAAAATATTTGTTTCTTATTCTAAAACTTGTTTAATTTGTTTCCAAAAAAAAACAACAAAAATAATTTTAAATATAAAATTGAAATATTGATTAATTTTTATAAAACGTTATTTAATTTTGTTTGACAAAAGAAAAAATACAAATTTTGATGAAAATAATAATGTTCTACAAATACAAAAGTTTCAAATAACATACTTTGCAATTTACTTCTAAGAGTTTGCAGCTACATAAATGAAATGAATTTATTATTATTTTATGTTAAAATTGAAAATCTAAAATCATTTATAAATAACTGTATTTTTTTTTGATTTCACTATTAGTTGTTAAGAATGTCTTTGGTTTTTATAAATACAATTTTTTTGAAAAAATCTTCAGAGCTAAGCATACGTTTTTTGAACTAAAAACATATGCACCTTTGTTTCGGTTTTAGAATATAAAAAAGTTAATGTCTTTTTGGCTTTAGTAAATTGAATCATCATCTATCAAAATCGGACAGAAACTTTGAAAGATACTTATTAACTTTTCGAGAGTGCTTTTAATGCATTCATATTACTAAATATAAAAGATTCATTCAGACAAATCTTTAAAAAATCCTTAAAAACTTAAGGAACTTTAAAAATTGATTCTGGAAATTCTGGCTTAAAAGGTTTGTTGGTTTCGTATTTTGTTAAACAAGTTGTCAGTTGAATTATTCTAAAAAAAAAAATTAAAATTACCAACAATATTTTGCATAATATTATGATAAAATAGTTTAATTTCAAAATCTATTTTTGTTAACGCGATTTTTAGTCAAAAACCAATTTCTACCAATGTTAGTAGCTTTTGCGTATTATTTTTTGTAGATTTTTTTTTTAATGAAAAAACTGACTATTTTTTTTTGAAAAGATATTTTAGTCGAAAATCAACAAATTTTTAACAACTTTTAGGAATGTTTTTTTAGGTTTTTATTTTTTATAAAAAAAACTGTCAATTCGATTTTTCTCAAAATTTTACCAGATGTCAAAAACGTTATTTTGCATACAATTTTTTTGGAGGGTGAATCATCTTTTTTTCTTATAATATTCGAGGTGACAATTATTTTGTTATTATTATATTATTATATACTTGTTTGGTATCACGTTGCAATATATAATACAACATTTAATTCAGGTCGCTAGAGTTATTGCTTCGTGAAATATTTTGAATTAACCAAAATGTGCACGGTTTTTTTTTAAATTGCGTTGGTAAAAAAACCACCCACTCAATTTAGTTGATAGTCCTTTCTGTATCTTTGTGCTTTATTATCTGTATAACAATTGAGCTATAGACGACGAAAAAAACTTCCCGAACTTACGGACGTACGAGTGTACGTACACTCGCACGCCAGACATCCCTCTAAAAATCTTTTATTTAGACTCTAGGGACCTTGAAACGTCGAGAAATGTCAACATTTTCAATTTGACAAATCGGACCGATTACAATAACTTCCTATTTGAAGTTAATAAAACAATTGTAGTTTTGTGAGAATAACTAGACCCAGACCTCGAAAATGGTTTAGAACTTATTTAAATACAATAAACTACTAAGTCACTCTAAAATTAATTTGCAGTGTAGTTCAATGTTAAAATAAAATAAAATTAATTTATAACATAAGATTATTGTTTTCAAGTTTAAAAAATAATTAGAAATGTTTAGAAAATCGCTTAAATAAGAAGTTCTTATTCAATTCTTTCAATATTTTGATTAAGTACTCTTAATTTTTAAACACAAAATTATGTGTTAAAAATTATTCTAAAATCACCAATTTTTGATTATTTTGTTTAATTTTTTTTTTACATTGTTTTTGTTTTCGTTGTTTTGAAAGTTCAGAGATTTTATTTTCAATAATCAGTCTTTAAATAAACTATTTATTGAATTTAATTAGGAGATTGCACTTATTACACTATGGGACTTCAGACTTTAAATTATGCAATCTCCATTCACCTTCCATTCTAGCAAAAAGATTGCAATCACTTTCTCTACCCATTCATTGTACAGCAATTAAATGAATGCAATCTAGAAGAATTCGTGTATTTTTTGCATTCGTTTGTATGTTCTGCATTCTTTTTGCATTATTTGCATTTTTGCGTTCTTTTGCATTCTTTGGATTCTTTGCATTCTCTGTATTCATTGCATTCTTTGTATGAATTCTCCAAGATTGAATTCAATTTATTGCTTTAAAATGAATGCGAGGAAAAACTGAATGCAATCTTTTTGCTAGAACTAAATGCAAATTGCATAATTTGACATATCAGTATTGAAGTCATTAATAATTGCATTAAAAAAAGATTCCTTTCATTTACAACCCTCCAAAAAATGTCCCTTTTTTCAAAAAATTGAAAGAAATTGTAATATTTATTCAAAATATTTCATTTGTATTAAAATAAACAAAAAAAAAGGTCAGAGTTTGTACAAGCCTTCGAAATCCTTACTATATTTTTTTAGTCAAATATTCTTAAATGTTTTCTAAAAAACTGGACGTTAAATTTATAACTATTCGGAATGTAAAAAACGGCTTCAAAGCATTTTTGTTTTCAATATTCGATTTTAAAAATGTTTTAGTTAAAAATTATAAATATAATATATAAATTTTTAACGAAATATATTTAATAATTATTTGAATTTTGTATAAAAATATTCAAAATTTCAAAAATCCAAAAAAAATCAAATTTGTTTTAAACCATAAATCTGCTTTTTTTTGCTTCATGACAGAATGACATCCAAAAACCTGTTAAATCTTCTCTGTTTCAATCTTAAAAATATTAAACAACTGTTCTAGTATTTTTATTCTTTTAAAAAAAATAATATTGAATATTCCAAATTTCAATAAAACACTCCAAAAATATACATACATATATAATTCTCCTGAAGGCACATACACACATATAAAAATAATAATACATAAATTAATCGAAATTGAATTTGGAAAAAATAAACAAACATGATTAAAAAATATATTTGAGGAAAAAAAAGTAGTTCCTTATCAAAATCATCAACATACACACTTATGTACATTGAAATAAGCAATATTTTCAACTCAGCTAATATTTACACACACCAAAAGATACACACGTTCTAAAGGAAGGACTCTTTTTTTTTTGAAACCGGAAATTTGTTTTCTATTTTTGGATCATACTGCCACTGGCTTTTAAAAATTATCAAATTATACACACATATTTAGTCCTGAATAAGCTAAAAATAGGCACGAATTATAATTATAATTACTATAAACCATGGGTATTTGTATACGTATATATAATATATCACGCTGACCAAACCGTGTATACCTATCACACGCTTTGGTCATAGCAAGATTTAATTGACATACTGAAACGCGTGGTGTTAATTTTAGGATGGGGTTATAAAATATTTATCATGAGGTAAAATTAATATTTTAGTTATTTATAAACAATCCACACACGTGGAAGAGTAATTACATACTTAAGTACATAAGATACTATACGTACATATACAACGATTCAAATATAATTATAGCTTATTGTGGAAATATACCATAATAATTTGAAATGCGTTTTTAAATTGGTTTTGAATTTATCATATACAATAGCAGAGGTTATTTTCGAGTATTTCTCATGATAAAAAATGTTTAAAATTATAAAATGAAACTTTTAAAACATTTACTTTCACCCTTATAAATGCATTATGCCACACGCGATGAGTTGTCCAGTCTACCTGTTTTAGTTATACTCTTGCAACTTGTATCATAATTTAAAAAAAAATATATTTTACGGAAAGTTTTGGAATTCAAAATTTCAGTCAAAAATGAAAACACAAATCGATCGGCATTCATTATAATCAACCAACACTTTATAATAGAAAAATAGTTTCAAAAACAGATTTATCAAAAATATCAATAAATGTACACAAATGGTCATCCCATTCTATCAATGTAATAATTGCCTATAGGTTCACTATTTGTGGTTAATACAAATAAATGTGGTTTCAAATTGTGGATTTTGAAAATGGCTGGTTTTGTCAGTTGACAAAATCAATTTCGAAAGCATATCAATTTGTACATACATATGTATGTTGGTTATCTTTATAAGATTGAAATTATTGTGTTTTAAATGAGTTTGTTGCTATTGAGTTACAACAAAACAATATAGAAAACTAAATTAATAGAAATAATGGAAATGTTTGTTGCTAATTATGTTTTTAATACCATTTATATCCTTTTTTGATGGGATTGTATCCTTTACTTTTGTACACTACTAGCACTAACTTTAATGCCATGGGCGAAATAATCTTGAAAGCGTGACTACCTCAATGGGGAACTGGTAATACATTGCTCTGGAAGGGGCTCTAGCAAAGTGGTTTTTTAACAGTTTGTTATTATTTTAATTTTAGTACCCGTAGCGTGATGGTTAGTGCGTTGGACTGTTGACATTTACACCACACTCTTCAATAATGCACTGAATAATGCATATTATCCAGTGCATTGGAAGACCGCTGTGGTTCATCCTCTCCCGAAAAAGGGGAAAGGACAACTCCAACCCGTCAAATCTTCGGTCGATAAGTCTTCTTCCGAGCATCAGCAAAGTTTTCGAAAAGATCATCAATAGGGCTCTGACTAAGTGGGCTGCGGACAACAAAATAATTCCGGATAAACAGTTCGGGTTCAAGGCGGGTCATGACACAATTCATGCTGCGTCTAAACTCGTTTCTGATATTCAATGGAATAAAACAAAACAACAATGCACAGGTGCTGTTCTGGTTGATTTGGAAAAGGCCTTTGACACCGTATGGTTAGAGGGTCTTTACCTAAAACTGAGCAGGCTTGGCATAAGCAAGCCATTGTTGTATATACTTTATGATATGCTTAACGGTAGAAAGTTTGTTGTCAAAAGTGGCAATGTAACTTCTACCACAACATTCTTAATTAAAAATGGTCTTCAACAGGGAGCGGTGAACTCGCCGATTCTCTTCAACATTTACACCAGCGATCTGATAGGTAGTCTTACAAAGGCAATTGCGTACGCCGACGATCTTATTGCGTACAGAACGGCCCGAAAGGTTGAGGTTATTAGAATTCTCTTGCAGCGTGATTTCGACAAGATTCAGCGATATTGCGACGACTGGAAACTGAAAATAAATGTCCAGAAGTCGGAGACAATTCTGTTCCGGACTCCGTTGGCTAGGGCCACGAGGGATACGTGCAAGAATTGGCGCAAGATGGTCATCGTTGATCTTCACGGGCAGCCATTAGCGAGCAGAAGTGTAGTGAAGTACCTCGGTATCTGGTTAGATCGGTATTTATATTTCGACAGACATATAAATGCTGCTCTGACCAGGGCCAGAGGAGCCTTCGCTCTGACGAAACGTCTGTTTTTTAGCAGTCGGCTTGACCCCAGAGTGAAGGTAATTTGCTACATGGCCCTCATACGGCCGATGATTGTTTATGGTTGTCCTGTGTGGTTCAACGTTGCCCCTTCCCAGATGGAAAAGTTTCGGGTGTTCGAGCGGCAGTGTTTACGACGCTGTACCGGCTTATATCGAACAGCCGAATCTTCCTACGTGCATTACTATTCCAACGAGGTCCTATACAACGGGGCTCGAATCAACAGAATTGACAATTTCGTGATAAAACTCGTTCGAGGTCACATTGCAAGAGCTATGTCTTCGACCAACAATTTAATTTTCGGGGCGTTCTATCCGAACGACGAGTATTTTGAAAGTGCACGCTTGAGCGGCTTCATTCCACCAGAGGCATTCCTCTTTTTAGATAGATGCGGTATGATACAGGATAGATTGGCAGTTCCGTTAATCTACCACGTCAGACGACGAACCGTGGATAGGCGACTCCTGTACAATCGGGACGTCATGGCACAAGGCGGAGCAGAGCTCCTTCGGTTCAGTAGGGCTGTGTCCGAAAGGGACCGAACTGATAGGGTGAAGCAGGAGAGCCAGTTTTGGTGGCTTCAATCGGCACTTGATAGTGAGTAGTCGGGATGGGGTTTTAAGCCTTGGCCGGCTTACATACTTGTTTTATAGTTTTAGGGTTTAGTTTTAGGTAGAATAGGCATGGTGGCACAAAAAAAAAACATACAAAAAAAATACAAAAAATACAAAAAAGAAAAATACAAAAAAATACAAAAAAAAAAATTAAAAAAAAAAACATGGAATAATCAAAAAAAAAAAAAAATATGAAAAACAAAAAACGTTAGATAGTTAGATTTGCTGCTGTGGTTGTTCTAGTTTTAAGTAGTTTATAGGTAGAATAGGTAGTTTTAGTTAGCTTTAAGTTTTATATTAAGGACCTTATTTTAAGTAGTTTTTAAGTAAAATAAAAAAGGATATTGACATTAGTTTTTTCTAAATTTTCTAATGAAGACAAAAATAAATAAAATGAATTGAAGTTAAATAGATCTTAGGGCCGAAAGGCATTAGCATTAAGTATTATTGTTTAACTTAGAGTGTCCGTATGGGACCAGTAAGTTAGTTGTAAGTTATAGATAATTAGGCTAGTTTTATGAATTTTTGTCTAGCTTTAAGATAGTCTTAAGAATGAATTAATAAAAATGAATTTGGAAAAAAAAAAAAAAAAAAAGTGCGTTGGACTGTCATGCAAGGGGTCTTGGGTTCAATCCCTGCCTGTGCCACCTAACTTTTTTCACGGGTACTACCTCTTGCGAGGAATTGACAAATCCTCCAAGAGTAATTCTTGTCATGAAAAGTGCTTTCTCAAATTAGCCGTTCGGATTCGGCATATAAACTGTAGGTCCCTTCCATCTCTGACAACATTACTGGCACACAGGGGTGGTTGAGAGTTGTAAGTCACTAGGCCCTGGTCCTTCATGGACTGTTGCGCCACCTAATTTTTTTTTTTTTATTATTTTAATAAGTTTTTATTTCTATTTTCAGTGGGCATCTTCATAGAAGTTTAAGGTAAAAAACTAAATTCTAATTCTAGGAAAAGAAAAATCATATTCTTAAAAACTTTTTCTTCTTGTTTTCTTAGTATTATTATTATTTTTTTTTTATGATAAATGTCCATGAATCATCAAGAAAAGAACAAATAAGTTTATTTCTTTCTATTTCTGTATGTTTCCTTGAATATTTCTTAAATACATTTAATTAAATGTCCTCCGGAGATGAACTAAGAACTATTTTTACATTATTATTATATTTTTTTTCTAACAACTTATCTTATGAAAATTTAGTTTCTTTCATTTTATTTGCTTGACTGTGTGTTCACAATGTGAATTTGAGTGGATTTTATTTTTGTTCGTAGAAAAATAAACAGAGCATAAGAAAGGACTTTATTTATAATAAAATATTTTCATTTTAATTCAGTTGGTTTGAAAAGATTTTTGTTTTGTATTATTATTTTTTGTTTGCTGGTCGAAGAAGATATCTACTGAAAAGATGGGAAGTATTCTTTAAAGAAATATAAAATTGTGACCGAAATTGTAACAATTATTTTAAAAAGGATGTATGGAGGAATCAAACTAATTTTTAGTGGTCAAAACTTTAATTATTCATGAAAATTGCGTATGAACATTAGGAAGGTATAACTTTGTAAAAAAAGGCAGATTTTCTTTTAATAACATTTGAAATTGGATTGAATTTTTGATGTTTATAGATGTTTGAAGATCAACCGAATATAAATCAATGATTTTTGAAAGTATGTCTATATGTGTTCCCGTAGATATAAATTCTTAGTTTTGAGATATCATCTTTTGTTGACCATTTATCTTAAGAACGATCAAAAATACACACTTTCAATAATAATAATAATAGATAAATAGATTAAGATGTGCAGAAATGTCAATAAAATAAATTGCAAAATCATTTTGACAACAAATATATGACCAAAAAATACAGGGTTATTCATTTTGCGGTTTCAAAAGTAAACGTAAATAAAACACATAAAGAATACTTTTTGATGATATTTCTTTATTATTATAAAGTTTGAACGTTGACATTATGTGTGAAAAATTACATCATTTAAATGACCACCACGCGAATAATTGTTGTAAGCATCGATTCTATTAAGGTAATTTTCGAAAACTTTTTGACAAATATTGTGCGGTATCTCAACCATAACTTGACGAATGTTCGTTTTTAAGTTCTCAAGAAATAAAGGTTTATCTGCATAAACACGGTCTTTTGCGTAGCCCCACAAAAAAAATGGCCAGTGGTGTCAAATCACATGATTACACGACGGGAAATAACGCTGCCAGGAAATGTCTCTTGCAATAAAGCTATATTCGCTCCAGTTATGTGGCATGTTGCACCGTTTTGTTGCAACCACATATTTTCCAAGTCGTATTCTTCAAAATCAAGAAAACGAAAGTCGGTTATCATGTGACCATAACGTTCCGAATTGACGGTGATAGTCGTTCCATTGTCGTTTTCGAAGAAGTAAGGTCCATTTATATATCGGGACCAAAGAGCGCTCCAAACAGTGACTTTTTGTAGATGTAATGGCCTCTTTTAAAAAACTCACAGAACCCCACATACGAAAATTTTATTTATTAACACTACCGCCGAAAGAGAAATGTGCTTCGTCGCTGAAGGAAATTTTGTTCGAAAAATCGCAGTCTACCGTCTGTTGTTCAAGCACCCATTCGACGTATTTACGATCATGTGAATGGTCAGCTGGCTTCAGCTGTTGTGTGAGCTAGGCTTTATATGGATGTAGGTGTAGATCCAAATGCAAAATACGCCATAATGTTCCGTAAGATAGTCCCAATTTCTTTGAACGATGAGGAATCCACACATTCGGGTCTTCGGCAACACTTTCACTTACACCAGCGATATTTTCAGTGGTACGAGCGAAACGATGATGTACAGACCTTACAATATCTGTAACCAATTTAATCTCTTTAAATTTCTTCAAAGTTTTGTAAACCATAATCTCCTCTTAAAACACGATATGTTGCTGTGGCAGAATCACCATTTTTGAAGTAGGTTTTATCAATTTGTATGCGTTGTGCGATAGTTAAGCGATCCAGTTTATTAAATGTCAGACTTTCAACTGACAAAAAAATTGGTTTAACAACTTAGTTTTACAGTTGTCGAATTGAAGCCCTATTGTTTTGAAACCACAAAATGGATAACCCATTACTATTGACTCCAAATAATTTCATACATAATTTTAATGACTAAAAAAAAAACAATGAATTGTTTATAAATGAAAATAAAAATATATATGAAATGGTAATACCTTCAGTTTATTTTTATATTACACGCAATGTTGTTTTCGATATGAAATTCTACTAAACATTGATCTTAGAATCAATAATCTTTGGAACAATTCATCATTCTTATGAAATAAGAACGTAACAACATTCCTTATGATTTTTTTCTTAAAATATTACTTCTATATTTCGACAAAAATTGTAACAGGAACTAGTTTAGAAAATAGTATTTTCCATTTAAAAATTTGTTTCAAAAATAAATTTTTACCATGTCGCAAACATTAGAATTTCAACCCAGTTACGTTTCTATGACAATAAGCTTTTACTTTTAGACCTGCAATTCAAATTAAAAAATGCAAAGCGGGAGTGTACAACCTAGAGAAGTAGTAAAACTAACTTTGACGAAATGACAACGCGGTATTTGCACAGATTTTTTAAAAAAAAAGGTTCCGAAACCCAGAAAACAAATTTGTTTCTTCGATGATCCACGTGATACAAAATAAGTTAGTTTGTATGCTACGTCTCTGAAACAGCTGTGTTGCCTTTGATGATGCTGATGGAACATGTAGCCAGATTTTATAAAAAGTGAAACAGAAATCATTGTTTGGGCGATTGGGCTTTTTGCCCAAAACCATAACGCTCAAATCCTAAAATTTCATAGCGCCCAAAACAATTTTATTGACATTTTGTTGTTCTACGATTTGGGCAAAATTACAGTTTGCTTCTTATTGCCCAATACAATAATCCTATAACACTAAAAATATCATAATGCCTAAATCAATTTTAAAATACCAGAACGCCGAAATTACTAATTGACATATCGCCCAAAAGTTGTCATAGATATTTCAACACTTTGGCCTTCTGACAAAATTTTTGTTTATTTTGGGCACCGCGAAATTCTGAGTTTTAAATTAAATTGCCCAAACGTAAAAATTAAACAACAAAAATGTCATTTCACTTTAAGCGAAATAAAACGAAATGGTTTGCTTGCTTACAGTGCGTATTAACAGTGAAATATGCATGGGGGGGCGGCATGCTGCCCCCTCCAACCCTCTGCTTAAGTTCGCTATAAGATTTGGAATAGGTGCAAAGTTGTGTCTGCCAAGTTTCATTAAATGCAAAGAAACTTTGCATACACCCAACTTTTGTTTGTGAATTTTTCTAAGTGATATTTTTTACGGGCGTTTCTCTTTTTAGGCTTTTTGTCATTTTATGACTTGGGTTTCTAAGGTGATAAGACATAAGAAACGATAGAAATCATAATCCCTATGTCATAAAACGTAAATTCAAAATTCTTTTGGGCAAAATAACAACTAACAATTAAGGCGTTCTTTTATTAACTTCCCATAGGAAGTTATTGTAATGGGTCCGATTTGTCAAATTGAAAATTTTGACATTTCTCGACGTTTCAAGGTCCCTAGAGTCGAAATAAAAGATTTTTAGAAAGATGTCTGTGCGTGCGTGTGTACGTACGTGCGTACGTTCGCGACATTTTTTCGTCGTCCATAGCTCAAGAACCAGAAGAGATATCGACTTCAAATGTCATTCAATTTTGTTACACAGATAATAAAGCAGAAATATGCAGAATTCTCAAGAAAATTGCGTGGGTGGTTTTTTTACCATAGCAGTTTAAAAAAAAGGTGAACATTTTGGTTAACCCTAAATATCTCATGAACCAATGACGCTAGAGACTTGAATGAAATTTTATATTATATATTGTGACGTGATACCAAACAAGTACATCTTTAGAAAAAAAATCCAAATAACGTTTTTTTTTATAAATCAAAAAAACTGAAAAAAAAATTTGGAACCTCGAAAATTTTACTACTAAAATATGATTTCATCTCCAAAACAATTTTGTGCAACGAAGAATAATGTTTTTGATATCAGCTAAAATTTTGAGAAAAATCTAATTGACAGTTTTTTTTATAAAAAATAAAAACCTAAACAAAACATTACTCAAAGTTGGTAAAAATTGAGTTTCGACTCGAATATCTTTTCAAAAACTTGAGATTAAGGCTTCAAACTTATTTTATCTTATAAGAAATATTGTTTTTAACATTCTGAAAAATGTTGAGAAAAATCGAATTGCCAGTTTTTTTTACAAGAAATAAAAACAAAAAAAAAATTTTTTTTTAAAAGGTGGTAAAAATTGATTTTGGACTCAAATATATTTTCAAAACTTGGAGATATTTACTTTAAACTACTTTAATCTTTCAAAAAATACATTACATTACATTACATTTCACACTACTCAGCACATAAATGTACAGAGTAGAGAACACAGCACCTTGAGCGACTAGACTATATAAGGTGATAACAACACAAGACATTAATACAAGACAGAAGGACAGAGGAGAAAGAACAACATACAGAAAGAACACATGACAACAGCACGCGGTATAGGTTTCGAGACGGTCCCCCATCTTTCTACTAACCCCGCTCACTGATGCTTGATTTCGGTGATCGATGGGAACCGAAGCTTTATCAGTGACTAGGCCGTTGCCTTTCAAAAAATATTATTTTCGACATTGAGTAAAATTTTGAAAAAAATCGAATTGACAGTTTTTTTTACAAAAAATTAAAAACCGAAAAAAAAATTTAACAAAAATTGTTAAAAATTGATTTTTGACTCAAATATCTTTTAAAAATTTGAGATAATGGCTTCTAACTAATTTTAACTTATAAAAAATATTGTTTTAAATAATAGGAAAAATTTTGAGAAAAATCGAATTGACAGTTTTTTTTACAAAAAATTAAAACCTAAAAAAAAACAATACTAAAACTTGTAAAAATTTGCTTTCGACTCAAATAGCTTTTCAAAAATTACAAATATTGGCTTCAAACTTATTTTATTTCACAGAAAATATTGTTTTCGATATTCAGTATTTTTTTTATAAAAATCCAACAAGCCTTTTTTTCATAAAAAAAATAAAATCTACAAAAAATAGTACCTACTCAAATTTGGTAAAAATTGATACATATAGACAAACTTTTAAGCAAGACAAATCGACAGACGGAATGGGAAGTTATCAGTGTGGGTCGTATCCCAGCCTCTTTTTAAAATTTTTTTTTGGGCGCTACGACATTCGCTTCGCGGAGTTTTTGGCGATTTGTTTTTTTTTTTTTTTTGTTTTAACTTTTAAGGATTTGTGACCAATTTCGGCCTTTATGACATTTCAGCATTTGGAAGTTATGAGCGAAAAGACCTAACACCGCTATGTCTTTCAAACAGCTGTGTTGTATTTGATGAATTTTTTTGAAATTAATTTTTTGGAAATTTGGCTTTTTACAAACAAATTTGATATTACAAAAATTACATACATACGTAATTTAAAAACTGTTATAAATAAGTAAAATACTTCTTTAACTGCACAAGAAGTCAAATTTATACAAGCTTTTGTTTTTTTTGATTAAATCGAAGTAACAGATAAAGAAAATATACCTACTGTGGCGTATGAGTAACATTTTGTTCAATAGTATTTTAGTATGAGTTGTATGAAGATAAAGATATTGTTAATATTTAGTTTTATAACAAGATAAAATTGATTGCTTAGTAAATCTCAACAGCTACGTAATTATTAAATAAATGTTATTACATCTACTTTTTAGAACGATTCGATTATTAATATATTAATTATGATGTTTGCTCGTAGTTCCAACCTAATTCCTAAATTTGTTTGGTTCAATGAACTCAAAAGACTTTCTTGAATGTTTAACTTTTTCTCCTACAATCATCTTCTGGCACAGTTTATCTAATCAAATAATTAATATTCTATGATTATTATAATAATTATTATCTTCTTTGAAGACCTTTTCTCTAATTCCCATGTTAACCTCAAACTTAAACTAATATTATAAATAAAGTTTAAATTTGTTTTATAATAAATTATTCCATCTGTAGAAATTTAATTTACTTCAAATAACATTTATTCCGACTTAAGTCATTATTTGCACGCGATGATGATTTTGATTAATATCTTTTTCTTAATTTAAGTTAAATCGCACAATGAGTTAGGTATAGCCACTTTTCAAATATGTATATACATAGCAACATACCTACATAAGTTGTTTAATCTTATTTAATTAAGTGCACAGATTTATTGTCCTAAGTCCAACACAATATAATCGAGCTAGCCAAAACGAAAGGCCATTTCGTTTTTCGTTTTTCGTCTTTAACCATCAACCTCGCTATACATACATATATAGGTATAAAATAAAGTGTCAACGGACTTTAATTCAAATCATCTTAAAGACAAAAACTGTCTTCTTTTTTTTCTCATCCAATAAAAATTCTAAAGTCTTTGCGGCAAAAAAGCTTAAATAAATGGAAAAAAAGTAGATAGTCGTTCAAAAGGACAAAGGACTATATTTAAAGATAGATGTTGTATAATCTCACAATATAATTTATCATCACATAGAAATGACTGCGCATTGTGCCTGCCATTCCAACTCCATTTTTTGGCCAGACATCCCACTGCGTTTGGCAGTTAAACTGTCTACTTAAGATATTTGAGATTTTTGTAGGTTTTCTTGTTAGCTTTTTTTCCCTCAAAAACTGTTGGAGAATTATTATTGGAGATTTTTTTGTTATGTGGTTGATTTATTTTTATGCAAAGAACTGAAGCAATAAATCAGGTTTTAAATTTAAGTTTAAAGATAGACACTTTTGTGGGATTTCTCAGTACTAAGCAATGAGGACATAATATGACATATTGCTTAGCTATGATTTCGTTCTTCCTGAATGGTTCGCTGACAAGTGTTGTGATTTTGTTGAAATATTTAAAAGGGCTTGATAAAGTTTATTTTAATTTAAAAGTTAAAGATATGTTATGTTTGAATTTAAATAAGGCTTTGGGATTGTGTTTACAGATTTGAGGAAATTTAGCATGTTAAATAATGCGCGAGTTAACACCCTACTATAATACTTATATATAAGATAACATATTTTTCCTAACATTATATCTGTTAACACACCTAAACTCACACAGATATAAGGTAACATTTATTTCTTAACTATATATCATATAAGTCTATATTATTAAGGTACTCAAACCAAACAACCAACACATATTCACGTACATGATAAGGACTCTCTTTGTACCTGCCTATCAACACAGAAGAAAATAACATAAATACCAGGAACGAAGCGATGTACGATCACTTCTACGATGACAAGCGACGAATGAAATATATTTAAATTTAATAAGATTAAGTCAATGCAGTGTAGTAAGTCAAAAGAAAATATTTGTATTAATAAAGGACATAGTTCCATAAAATATTTTTTTATATAATAAAACGTAAATAGTTTTATTTAATTGGCGATCCTGCCAGGAGTTTAACATACTGTTTTACTCTAGTGAGCGGACCAAAAGGAAACATTTGAAAACCAACAGATCTAGCATAGCAGACGAGTAAGTAAAGTGAATTCCAGTGACATATAGTGTTATACAATCAATAGATACATAATATCATAAAATAATTCAGTGAACAAAATAAGTTAAATCTACGAATCTAAATTAATTCAGTGTATGAAGAAATTTAAAGTCTTCGATAGTCGTAGACCCGCATTACAAGCAGAAATGGCAACCGAAGACCAAATGGCTCGTATTCTAGCAAGGCTTGAAAATTTAGAAATAAATAATCAAACATTGTTGCAAGAAAATAATAATTTAAAAATAGTCTTGAGGCAACAAGACAATATTAATAAAGAGCTCCAATCAAGAGTCAGATCGCTCACAGAAGAAATCAAAATTGTACCTGATGTACCCACCTTGAAAGAAATTACAACAATAATTTCGAATGGTAATGATATCCATTTAGATGCATTTAAGGCATTGCCAGAATTTAGTGGTGATAGGAAAGAATACAGATTATGGAGAGAAGAATCTACAAGAATAATGAACAGTATTAAAGGATTCGAGACACATCCTAAATATTACACAGCCTTAACAATTGTGAAAAATAAAATTAAAGGAACAGCGGCAGAAGTCTTAACAAATCATAATACTATTTTTAATTACGAGGCAATTCGTAATCGACTCGATTATACATATTCCAACCAGGAACCTCTCTACGTGCTGCAGGATAAACTCCGACAAATCAAACAAGGAAGATTATCATTGAGTGAATATCACGACAAAATAAACCAAGCTTTGAATCTAATTATAACAAAGATCTCAATGAGTGGAGATTCAAAATTAGTGACAGAAAGATTAACAGCTAATGCTAGAGATGATGCGGTGAGAATTTTTATTGATGGAACAAGTGATAGTTTCACAAGGGGAGCTTTATATACAGCCAAAATTGCTGATCTAGAACATGCATTCTCAATTGCATTAAAAATTGAACACGACAATGCTCACAGAGGACTTCACCTGCAAGACAGAAATCGAATACACAGCGACCCAAGAGAATTAAAAACTGAACGCCGATCAAATTATGACCAGAGGCCACACCAACAACAACCTCAAAATAACAATTTTCAACAACGAAACGGCGGCGGTCAACAAAATAACAGCCAACAACACAGGAATCTGTTTAGAGAACAAGGTCCAAGACCAATGGAAGTCAACAATAGACAAACAACGATTGCACCACGTCATTTCAACAATAACTACAATCAACAGGGACAACGTCCAAACTTCAATGAATACCAGGGGAAGAGAGATCGCGAAAACAGCGGGAACTTTCATCAACAGAAACAGCTAAGGGTGAACAATTCACAACACCAACCGTATGATGACCAGGAGAGCACATATGCAGAAAATGGAGATATGGTAAATAATAATTTACGTTTAGATCATTTAAACTAATAGGCGGGTTGCCCATTCTTACATTAACTAGTAAATTAAGTAATAAAACTTATAAAATAATGATCGATTCAGGTGCAACCCATAATTATATTTCTAAAAATTGCGATTCCAGCATAAGTACTGCAATCAAACCTATTAAAATGAGAACTATGCACGGTTTCTCGATAGTAGATAAAATTAAACGAATTATTGTAATAAATAAAAAACTCACATTCTATGAACTTGATAAAATAGAATCTTTTGACATGATTTTGGGAATACAGGGTTTAAGGGAGTTAAATGCTGAAATTAACCTAAGAGATCTAACCTTAATCACCATGTGTAGTGAGACAGTAGATCCAGAATTAAATTATGTTATAGGAGAAGTAGATGATGAATATAGACAGGAAGTTGGTGAATTAGTAAAAATTAATACTGGTGTAGGCCCACTGCCTTTCACTAATACTATTGAATGTACTATTCGAACAAAGACAGACGAACCAATTTACGTTAAACAATACCCTTACCCAATTGCAGATAACGATTTTGTCAATAAAGAAATTAATAAATTATTAGGAGAAGGAATAATTCAGAGAAGTAATTCTCCTTATAATAGTCCTATATGGACAGTGCCAAAAAAGGGCTTAGATGATAATGGAAGACCGAAACGACGTATGGTCGTCGATTTTCAAAAACTTAATACAAACACCGTTGCTGATAGATACCCAATTCCAGATGTCAATATGACAATACAAAATTTGGGTAATGCAAGCTATTTCACTACACTTGATCTAGAATCTGGCTTCCACCAAATCCTCATCAGTAAAGGAGACCGTGAGAAGACTGCATTTGCTATAAATGGCGCAAAATACGAATTTGTACGTATGCCATTTGGATTGAAAAATGCTCCCAGCATATTTCAACGCTGTGTAGATGACATACTGAGGGAATTTGTAGGAAAATTCGTACACGTTTATATTGACGATGTATTGATATATTCTTCCACGCCTGAAGAGCATATGCAACACATACGACAAGTATTTGATGTACTAAATAAAGCTACTCTTAAAGTATCAAATGAAAAAAGTAAATTTTTTCAATCCGAAGTTGAATATCTCGGACATATAATAAAAAATAACAGAATTTCAACAAACCCAGAAAAAATCCAGGCTATAGAGAATTATCCTATACCTAAAAACATTAAGGAACTTAGAGGATTTTTAGGGCTCACGGGTTATTACCGTAAATTTATTAAAAACTATGCATTAACAGCAAAACCTATAACCATTTATCTTAGAGGAGAAAATGGTGGAACAAGCAAAAATAAAAGTAAAAAAATTTTAATTAATTTGGACGAAATCGCCATAGAAGCGATAAACAAATTAAAAAATGCACTGAAAGAAAGAGTTGAATTATATCAACCAAATTTTAATAAACCATTCGAGCTAACTACAGATGCTTCAAACATAGCAATAGGGGCTGTACTTAGTCAAAATAGAAATCCTATTTTCTTTCTCAGTCGAACATTAACCAAAAGTGAAGAAAAATATTCCACTAACGAAAAGGAATTACTAGCTATAATATGGTCCTTACAGAAACTTCGTAATTATATTTATGGTATAGCCGATTTGACTATATATACAGGTCATCAGAGTCTGACATATTCAATTTCAGAAAAGAATCCAAACACTAAATTAAAGAGATGGAAAGCAATAATTGAAGATTATGGTGCCAAAATTCAATACAAACCAGGTAAAGAAAACGTCGTAGCCGACGCCCTTTCCAGACAAGAAATAAATTCAAGTACAGTCAGCACTATGCATTCACAAGAAAGTTCAAGTGAAGAAGTAATAAAAACTGTAAACAGATCCTTTAACTCATATGGTGAACAGATTGAAATAAAAGAATCACAAACCGATTCAAACATAGAAACAAAGAATATCTTTGAGAAACGAATTCGACACGTGGTCACGTTCAAAAATAACAATGAACTCATATCCTTGTTAAAACAGATCATAAAACCTAATAAAATTATTGCTATCCACACCACACCAGAATGTATTTTTAAATATGGTGGCCTCATAAAAAAATCTTTTATGACCACACGGTTTATTTACACTCCAGTAAAACTTGAAGATATAATAAATCGTGAGCAACAACTAAACATCATATCCGAAACGCATAATAGAGCTCATCGAGGCTATAAAAATAACATAACTGAAATAAATGAAAAATACTACTGGCCAAACAATAGTAAAGATGCAAAGGTTTATAACAAAAGATGCACAGCATGTCTTTTCGGCAGGTATGACAGGAACCCTCCTAAAGAACCATTAAGCGAATCAAGTATTCCAACACAAGCTGGAACACACATACATATGGATATCTATTTTAATGATAACCATACATTTCTTACTGTAAAAGATAAGTATTCGAAATATATAGTAGTACGTTATTTAGATAACCGTATTCATTTGTATAATAAAATAGAAGAAGTTTTGGTAAATATGTTTCCCAACTGCAAACGTCTTATGACAGACAATGAAAACTGCTTCAATACACCCATGATCAAAAACATGTGTGAAAGATATGGAATCAATAAAATAACAACACCAGTCTACCGATCAACTGCGAACGGTCAGGTTGAGCGTGCCCACAACTCAATTTCCGAACTTAGCCGTATTTTCATGATACAAAACTGTACCAATTTCCTTGAAGAAATATTCAACACAGTGAAAGAACTAAATAATACTATTCATACTGTAACTGGCTACAGACCAGTAGATATATATTTTAATCAAAATAAATTTAACAATAACAGTGATATAATTAAAAAACTAGAGTGTGCATCAAAAAAAGTGTTAGTAAGACTTAACAAAAATTCAAAACATATTGAATACAACGAAGGTGATCAAATATTGTGTATTATTAAAGGTCTTAGGAAAAAATCGAATGCTAGACACATCCGACATATAGTTAAAGAAGACCAAGGTGAAACAATATTAACAACTAAAGGAGTTGTAGTGCACAAAAACAATATTAAATCATACCGTTTTGATAAAAATGAGGACATTATTATACCAAATATTACTCGTGAGTGTAATAATGCATATTCACGGAATGATAAAAATAAGAAACGTGAATCACGAAAGATTCATACTGACGAGAACTGATGACGTTTGTTTATATACGCAAGAAGATTATCTATTTCATATAATCAATATAACTCAGATCTTAGAACCTTATATTAACATAATGAACTCGGAATATAAACCTTCTAATGAAGAGCAATTATGGATAGATAGGATAGAAAATTTAATTAAACAAATAAATCCACATCCAAATTATAGAAAACGAAGAGCATTCAATTTCATAGGCAAAATGATAAAATATTGCTATGGCAATCCAGACCATGACGATCTGATAGCTATCGAAACAAATCTGAA
This sequence comes from Eupeodes latifasciatus, assembly GCA_920104205.1. NCBI lineage: Eukaryota > Metazoa > Arthropoda > Insecta > Diptera > Syrphidae > Eupeodes > Eupeodes latifasciatus. The sequence goes on from OV049926.1 coordinate 39,973,382, forward strand.
TAATTTAATAAATAATAATAATAAGCAGAAAATTATAAACGAACAATTTGATGGAATGTTTAAAAATAGCATTAGAAATGATTTACAGCATCTAGTTATAGAGGATACTTATGTTAATATGTTAACAATTCTGAGAACAATAAATGCAGGGAAACAAAATGAATTTTTATCAGAAAGTATAAATATTAAAGATATAGAAAAAATTATGTCAAAGGAAACTATTAATATTCCAATCATAAACATTTTAGAATATTCTACAATAATTGTTACTAGAACTGAAGATTTGATTGTAGTAACATACAAATACCCATTATTAATAAAAAATTGTGAAATGTTAAAAATAACCCCTATTTCAAATAAATATGGAAAATTAACTATAGATGAGAACATTGCAAATTGTACTAATATATTTATAAGAATAACAAAGTGTCAAAACTACCTAAATAAAAACATTTGTAAAGAAATACAAAAAGATGAATGTACTATACCTATATTAAATAATGCTAAAGCAAACTGTAACATATCACAAGAATACGATAAACCTGTATATGAAATAGATAATGGCATTTTATTAACTAATGGAAAATTTATTATAAATAATAAAAATATTGAAGGTAAAAATATAGTAGAATTTTCCGAATCAATAACCATAAACGATAAAAATTATACCAATTTTAATTTCAAACTAAAAGAAGCAATAATAAAGCAACATAATCAGAGTATAAGCATAAGACACATATTAGAAACAAGTTCTCCTTATTCATTTAATAATATCGATAAACTATCTAAATTTATAATTCCGTATGAAGAGAATTTTGTAGAACACACATTTTATACTATAGTGTTTGTAATAATAATCATAATATCTGTATATTTACTCATAAAACTGGTAAAATTTGTTCAAAATTGTAAGAAATTAAATAATGAAAAAAGATTTCAAAAAATTTACCAGGAAGAATTAGAATTAAGAAGATTGAAAAATATGTCATAAACCAGGAGGTTTATATTTTTAAGGGAGGGGGGAGTTAACACCCTACTATAATACTTATATATAAGATAACATATTTTTCCTAACATTATATCTGTTAACACACCTAAACTCACACAGATATAAGGTAACATTTATTTCTTAACTATATATCATATAAGTCTATATTATTAAGGTACTCAAACCAAACAACCAACACATATTCACGTACATGATAAGGACTCTCTTTGTACCTGCCTATCAACACAGAAGAAAATAACATAAATACCAGGAACGAAGCGATGTACGATCACTTCTACGATGACAAGCGACGAATGAAATATATTTAAATTTAATAAGATTAAGTCAATGCAGTGTAGTAAGTCAAAAGAAAATATTTGTATTAATAAAGGACATAGTTCCATAAAATATTTTTTTATATAATAAAACGTAAATAGTTTTATTTAATTCGCGTGGCTTTTAACTTAAACCTATGTCAAAACTTTTGCCACCAAACTTTTATAATTATGTACTTTCAATTTTGCAATCATTAACAAAATGAAAATAATATGACTACTGATTGTAAAGTTTAAAACAAAAACTCTTAAGTTCTGAGACACATGTTCAATATTCCAAGAAACAAAAATGGAAGGTTTTTAATTAATTTGAAATGCATACCAATATTCTTAGACTTTGGCATCTTTAGATGAAAAGCGTGTAGGAAACCTTATTTTATATTTCACTTTATTATATGAATTTTTTTAAAACTCGAACAAACATTTCATACAGTGTATTAATTTTAATTTAATTATTTTTGCATGTGCGTTAGAAGAAAATGTTAAAGGTTATAATACTGGGTACATTGAATTTGAAAAATTTGCAGTAAATTTATATTTTAGATGATGTATGTATCTGTTGTTTGTTTGGTGTATGTACGTAGTTCTTGCTAAGTTTCTATAGTTAGGAATTAAAAATCGAAGTTGTTTTTAGAGGGTTCTTAGGAAGAGTGTCAATATTTGGTAAAAATACAATGCGATTCTCATTCTGCGAAGCAAACAAACATCACTATTAGAAATCATATAAAAGTGTAAACTCTGAAAATTTACTTATATTATATATTTGGAATTGGAATCGATAATTTTTAATACTGAAAACGAGTATTAAAAAAATCAATAAAATTGTTTAATCATAGTAAAGGTTAGGGTGTGATTTCAATAATGGAAACCAATAATAACGAAATGACTATAATGAAAGCAGGTCCAGCAACATATGTTTCTCATTTTGACTCAAATATATTTTTAAAAATCAAAAATGTTAGCTTCAGACTAATTTCATCTTATTAAAAATGTTGTTTTCAACATCAATAAAATTTGTATACAAATCTAACATCCAGTTGTTTCATAAAAATTTAAATTTACAAGAAATACTACACAAAATTGTTAAAAATTGATGTTCAATTCTCGATATCTCGTGAATTAATAAAGGAATTGACTTCAAAATGATTTCTTTCTGTGCTAAATTTTGTTGTAACATATATTGAAATAAAATTTATTTACCATATGCAAAATATTATTGTAAACTTTAAGTTAATGTTTTAAAAAAATTCAATTGGCAACTTCATTTTACCAAACACGAAAAACTAAAAAAAAAACAACAAAGAACTGATAAAAAATGGTTTGCGACTCTAGTATTATGAAAACAAAGAAAGATATTTGCTTTAACTTTTATATCTTACACAAATTATTTATACTACTATTTTGTTAATGTTTAGACAAATCGACAGCTGGATATGGATGGGAAGCTATTAGTGTGGGCGAATCCCAGCCTTTTTTAACTTCCCATAGGAAGTTATTGTAATGGGTCCGATTTGTCAAATTGAAAATTTTGACATTTCTCGACGTTTCAAGGCCCCTAGAGTCGAAATAAAAGATTTTTAGAAAGATGTCTATGCGTGCGTATGTACGTACGTCCGTACGTTCGCGACGTTTTTTTCGTCGTCCATAGCTCAAGAACCAGAAGAGATATCGACTTCAAATAAATTTTGTTATACAGATAATAATGCAGAAAGATGCAAAAGGGCTCTCAACAAAATTGCGTGGGTGGTTTTTTTTACCATAGCAGTGTAAAAAAAGGTGAAAATTTTGGTTAAACCTAAATATCTCATGAACCAATGACGCTAGTGACTTGAATTAAATTTTATATTACATATTGTTACGTGATAAAAAACAAATAACATTTTTGGAAAAAATGCAATTTACGTTTTTTTTTATAAATCAAAAAAACTGAAAAAAAATATTTGTCACCTCGAAAATTTTACGACTAAAATATGATTTCATCTCCAAAACATTTTTTTGCAGCAAAGAATAATGTTTTTGACATCTGATAAAATTTTGAGAAAAATCTAATTGACAGTTTTTTTTTATAAAAAATAGAAACCGAAAAAAAAACATTACTCAAAGTTGGAAAAAATTGAATTTCGGCTTCAAACTTATTTTATCTTATAAGAAAATATTCTAAAAAAATGTTGAAAAAATCGAATTGACAGTTTTTTTTACAAAAAATTAAAAACCGAAAAAAAAATTAACAAAAATTGTCAAAAATTGATTTTTGACTCAAATATCATTTCAAAAATTTTAACTTATAACTTATAAGAAATATTGCTTTCAACAATAGGAACAATTTTGAGAAAAATCGAATTGACAGTTTTTTAGAAAAAATAAAAACCTAAAAAAAAAATTATAAAAGTTGGTAAAAATTGCTATTCGACTTAAATATCTTTTCAAAAATTTGAGACATTGGCTTCAAACTAATTTTATCTTTTAAGAAATATTGTTTTCAACATTCTGTAAAATTTTGAGAAAAATCGAATTGACAGTTTTTTTTACAAAAAGTAAAAATCTAAAAAAAAAGCAATACTAAAACTTGTAAAAATTTACTTTCGACTCAAATGGCTTTTTAAAAATTACAAATATTGTCTTCAAACTTATTACAGAAAATATTGTTTTCGATATTTAGTAATTTTTTTATAAAAATCCAACAATCCGTTTTTTAATAAAAAAATAAAATCTACAAAAAATAGTACGCAAATTTGGTAAAAATTGAAAGATACAGACAAACTTTTAAGAAAGACAAATTGACAGAAGGGATGGAAAGTTATCAGTGTGGGTCGCATCCCAGCCTCTTTTTTGAATTTAAATTGATGAATATTAAAACCAAGCCTATTTTTCTTTTCCAACTTATGTCGCCTCAAAAATATCCCGTGCAATTTAAAGACAATTTTCACAAAAGTGAATTTTGACATTTTTTACGAAAAGAATATAGTATTTTTTTTTTCTTTCGTAAATTTCGGACACTATACTACTTCGGAAAGATATAGACATATGTTGAAAAATATTATAGCAAGTACGTTTAACATTTATTTAGAACCTTAAGCTAAGAGGTTAATATCGTTTCCCTTTGTAATTATTACGAATATGTTCATTTAAAATATCTCAGTGAATATACTTACTTACTTAAGGTGGCGCTAAAGTCCTGTGTGAACTACGGCCTCACCCAACAAACTTCTCCAGATCCTAGCTCCCTAGCTAGATGTTTCCAGTTTCGCGCTTCAAGTTGGTTGAAATCTTCACCCAACTGCGTGCGCCACCTAATAAATGGACTTCCTCTACTGCGCTGTCCTGTGGGTGTGGATTCAAAGACTTTCCGGCCGGAGCATCGGTTTCCATGCGCTCTACGTGACCCAACCATCTTAGTCATTGGACTTTCTTTTAAACTTCTGGCTAAGTCTATGTCGCTGTACAGCCCGTACAGTTCATCGTTAAATCTTCTCCTCCAATTCCCTTCTATGCATACGAGACCGAAGATCACACGAAGAATTTTTATCTCGAAACGACCCAAGGTGCTTTCATCCGCTTTTGTCATAGTCCATGTTTCTGCACCGTATAGCAGGACGGGGACAATGAGGGTCAAAAGGGCTTCGCTACTCAATTGCTTTCTTAGATCAAAGAAACAGCGGTTAGCAAGAGTTATTCTACGTTTGATCTAAGCACTGTTGTTGTTTTCTGCGTACGTTACTAGCAGAGTTTAGGTAGACGAAGTCCTTAACTACCTCAAAAAGTTACGTTTGTCAATGGTGACGTTTTGACCGAGCATGTACTTCGTTTTGCCCTCATTAACCGTTAAATCAATTTTTGCCGCCTCTGCCTCATTTCTCATAGAGCACGTGAGCAGCTCTCGTCCTTCTATGCAGCGCCGCTTTGCGTGCCTGTTGCGTCGATAGCAATATGGTCAATCTGGTTGACTGTAGATTGATCTGGAGAACTCCAAGTTCCTTTGTGGATGTTGCGATGTGGAAAACGCGTATTGGCTACCATGACGTTTCGCCCCGGAGCAAAATCTATAAGCCTGAACCTGTTGTCGGAGGTGTTTTCGTGCAGGCTGGGTTTTCCCAATTATCCCACCAAAGATGTTCTCCCTTTCTAGCTTGGCATTAAAATTGCCCAATAAAATTTTAATATCGTAGCTTAGACACTGCTCATATGTTTTGTCTAAGAGCTCGAAGAACAATCCTTGGTGTTATCATCCTTCTCTTCTCTGGGGGCATGCGCGCATATAAGGCTAATGTAGCCGAATTTAGCCTTAATGCGGATGGTCATGTGGCTCTCGTTGATGCACCTATAGCTCAACACTTGTTGCCTAAGTCTGATTCCAATGACGAAGCCGCATCCAAATAAGAGCTGTTGGTTTACTCGGTAGCAGTGACCATAATAAATATCGCAGTTTTTCATTCTTTTTTTGCCCGGCCCATCCCATTGTATTTTCTGGATGGCTGTGATGTCTGCTTTATAACAGTCTAGGGCCTCCGCTAATTCTTCGGCTGCACGTGGTCTGTTAATGGACCTAACATTCCACGCGCATGTCCGAAGTTCCTTGTCCTCATTTGTTTTGCGTGGGTTGTCAACAGTAAATCCGTCCGTATCCGAGGCTTGTTGGTGCAACTGGTTTTTCTTTATGTGATCATGAAGTCACCCTGACGCACGACCTTCAACCTGAAAGACCAGGTCCTTGGTTTAACTCCATGGGCGAAAGCCGTCATAACCGTTCCTTACAACCTAACTGGAACTATAGACGCCACCGTTGATTCCATCTTGGGAATTCCTCCGCTACCGCCTGGATGAAAGGAGAGGTGCTTTAGTGGAAACACCTCTCCCCCTCTCTCGTTTGCTATCATATCATCAACAAATTTCCACTGGGGTTGGAACCCAATCTTTCTATAGCTATCTATCTTTTTAATAAAAACCTATGAAATAAAAATTATGTTAACATTTCTTCAGATCTTCAACACTTTAAGAACTTAACAAATTTTTCTCCAATCAAAATCAAAATTAATTTACTTACAGAAAAATCATACGCAATTCATTCTTAAAGGTTTATTTATAGTATTTTGCATGTCATCTCGTCGTCGTCGTTGTCGTTGGCGTCGTCGTCGTTACAATAAAGATAAAAGAAATGATGACTAATGAAAATAATTCTGAAATTGAATTATGAGTTTTCTTCTCATGATGAAAATTACATAAATATACATATGTTGACATATACAACACTTTATAAGATTTGTTCATACTCATATATAATATGTTTACAATCAACATGTCGTATATCCTTCCTAACTTTCAGATTAACTTTTTATGAATATCATCACAGAAAGAAGAAATGTTGTAGCCGTCTGATCCAAAAATACATACATTTGATATACTCGTACGTATAATAATATTGTATTTCTTTGTATACGTAATGTATAAGGTATGTATATACTTATTCAAAACTCTTTGCTGGCATGAAGCATGGAAGAACAGATGATTCAATCAATATTGTTAAATTTTGGTTCTGTTTGATTTCTCATTACAAATCTTTGATTTGTATAACTGAACAAAATAATGAACATTAAACTTATGAACGGGCAATTGTATAGTCATTTTATCTGATTTGTAGATAAGTTTTACGTATGTACAATGTACATGTATACAAAATTATATCATGATGGATGCATAATGTTTGCTTGACAAACTTTTACTAAAAATCAAATTAAGAGCCTAGAAATTTCGAAATTAGGGTTATTGGATCTGGACTTTTGCTACAAAACGTCTAAGAAATAATATATGAGTCTTTATTATAAATAAATTTTATTACAGCTATACCTAAATAATTGTTATTTTTATAAATTGAAATGACGGATTAGAAATTGTATGATTCCACGAATATTTTTATTGGGCTTTTCATAAACCATATTCGATGAATGGAACGCAGCATTGTTTGCCCGATTCTGAAAAAAGGAGACCCTCTTAAATTCACTAACTATAGAGGCATCAGTCTACTTAACATCGCTTACAAAATATTCTCTGCCGTAATATGTGAAGTTCTAAAGCCCATCGTCAAAAACCTGATAGGTCCTTATCAGTGTGGTTATAGACCAGGAAAGTCCACAGTCGATCAAATATTCACATTACGGCAGATGCTGGAAAAAACCCAAGAACATCAAATCGACACCCACCATCTTTTCATCGATTTCAAGGACGCATATGACAGCATCCACAGGGACGAGATGTAAAGAGCCATGTCTAGTTTTGACATCCTTGCCAAACTCCTTCGTTTGTGCAGGATGACGATGGAGAATTCACGGTGCTCCATAAAGTTTGGAAACAATTTAACAGAACCTTTCGATGTCAAAGAAGGTTTAAGAAAAGGTGATGCGCTGTGATGAGATTTTTTTTAACATCGTACTTGAAAGAATAGTGCAGAGCTCCCACGTCAACACTATAGAGGCACTTTATTTTAAAAGTCTGTCCAATTACTAGCATATGCTGATGACATTGACATAATCAGAAGAACTCAGCGTGATGTCAATGGGGCTTTTGTGAGTATTGAGACAGATGCGGCAAAAGTTCCTTGAATGTAGGGGTGTTAGCTGATTGTTTACTGAACCGGTCGTCTCAAATTTGGCCAGCAAACGTTGAAAAGTCGACTGTGAAGGGTCACCACGTCTACCATAAAATGGGCGCAATTCGCGCAACGTTTGCGTTAACGAACACCCATTTTGATAATAAAGTTTTATCATTTGAACATGCTGTTCAATCGTGTAACTTGGCATGATGATTTGGCATAAACAACTGAATAATAAACAAAAGATTTGACAGATGTCACCAACAAAAAAAAAATGGCTGCCACGGGGGCGCCAAAATCTAGCCGCACCAATTGAAAAACCCTATATTTCAGCATAGTTTCGTGCGTTAATGTCATTTTAAGAATACCCTAATGATAGTCAAAATTAGTGCTCTTAAAAAAAGATTATACTGAATATCTAATTATAATTGTTACTGGCGGATCGGCTTGAATGAACTGTGAATGAGATATTACCGCGGAATAGTTAGTTTAAGGTACTCGCAAGCCTTGTAACTACCTCTAGACTAGAAATCATGTCATAATGTTGTTCCGTTGCGACGTGAAGGACGGACTAACAAACAATCAAACAAACTGAATTTTTTCCGTTTATAACATTAGTATAAATAAAGTAATGCTAAGATTATACCTACTATGGGGACCTCTACAACGCACATTAAGTATTGCTATGGTCGAAAATGCGTCATAAGGAGGTCCTATATTAGGTTTTAATAAATATTTTACAGTACATTTTTTCGCTGAATTGGGAAAAATTGTACTTCATTCGTTTGAGGACCCAAAGAGTGATTTTTAAACTGTTGAAGCTTTGGCAGTTACAAAGCAAAGTTTTTACCATATGCTGCCTTTTGAAATTTGTTTGTACTGTTTTTTTTTTAAGAAATGAATATACAAGTAGTTTTCGAGTAATTTTAAAAAAATGCGCTTCCCTCCTCTCACCGCTTAATTGTTTTTCTCCCATTTAAATGTAGTATATATCTTTTAGGAAGTATTTAAGGGATTTGAATGATGCCCTCCAGTAAACTTGATCTAAAAATTTTTCAAAGTCAATACCTAATTTCCACAGACTAAATACTCTAACTTTTGAAATGTTGATAGTTTGCCCTTACGACTGTGAGGTTTTTATTTGAAAATATACATAACAACTTTTAATATTGTCCTTTTGATTATCTTACGACCCTCATAAATATTCAATTGACAATAAGATCATAATAATTTTTGATCATTTACCATTTTTTAAATATGCTCCTTTTTTTATGATCAATATTCTTTAAGTTAAAAATGTTTTGCCAAAGTATCAAAGAATTAACGTTCTATGTTGTTGTCAACAAATAGGAAACTTCTTTATTAGTGAATTTGTCCATTATGATAAAAAGAGGCTGGGATGCGACCAACACTGAAAATTTCACATTGTTGACCTCAAAAAATTTGAAAATAAAATTTTTGTAAAAAGTTTAATATTTACTTTAATAATTTTCAGAAGTCAAAAGTTGAAGTAATCTATTTTCGATCGAGATGTGAGAAACTTTAAATCAATTTAATACCATTTTCTTCCACATATCAAAAACAAAAATCTATTGGAGAATACAATATTTAGCTATCGGTTTTTTTTTAAATTACATTTAAATAAAGTATTCAGAATTTTTAGTTTTTGGGAGAAACCATATTTTTCAGTGTTTTTTAAAAGTTGCTTTAACAATTTTTAATAATATTATTATTTGTAAAACAAAATTTATTTGAAGATCATATGGAGAACGTACGTCCATACGTCTCTAAGAAGACATCTAGAAATATCAAAATTTGCAAATTCGATAAATTGAACGAACATTTTTTGATATTGATCAAACTCATTGACTTAAGAGTTTTAAATGGGAACACTCTTTTTTTTTTAAATAAATGTATTTATTAAATTATTTTATTAATGTGTGCAAAAAGTCAAAAGCTCGGTTTTTAAAATGTTAATTTTAATAATTTAATCTTAAGAGTATGAATAAAGTTCAATGGCATATTTTGATTAAGCGTTTTACGCACAGATTTTTTGAACAGATCAGAAGTATCGACAAAAAGTTTTCCGCTAAAAATTTATATCCCTTACTTCTATCTCTTAAGTTCAACTTTCGCCCATGTTAATGGATGATGACATCAATTACATTGGAATATTACACATCCTACTTTCACCCTTCTTCTTACAAAATGTTGACATTTTCAAAAAATTATAAATCTCTGATAACAGTGTTGTCAAAAGATTCTATTCTAAAGTGGCTCTGAGATAAAAACGAAGACGAAAAGAAAAAAAAAACAATATCTTTTTATTCTTTCATTATTAATTTATTGATAAAAAATGTTAAATAGCTTGTGTATGACTCTTTATTTGTAAAATAAAAGACAAGACATTCAAATAAATATCAATTACCGTTTCTTTTATTATGTACTCAGGGACCTCTGTGCATACATAGAAGCGAAATCGAGTATAATTTTACTTTATTTTTATTTTTTCACACAGACTAAGCAAAGCTACCTAAATACGAGTATGAGATGAATTTATTTATATTTTTTTATTTTATTTTCTTTTTTTTTCTTTTACACATAACGAGACTTTGAATGAAATCATAAAACGAATCTTTACACACATCACGCACTGACATCAAAGCCGCGAACAAGAAAAATTATATTCACCCCAATAATTTTAACAGCAAAAACCTATACAAAAAGATTCATATATTAGGCAGGGTAAATGGTACTCCTTATACTTTATACAATGATGATATGATGGGGATGATATGGTTTGATATGTTGGGGGTTGCTAGTGAAGTTGGAGTATGTACTTTACTCATATAGAAAAATAAAACACAATTTACATGGCAGTCGAATGTTTGGCAAATAAATCATTCAATAATGTCATGATTGTGCTGTGCTAAGATGTGTCTTTAGGTATAGAAGTTATATTCCCATTACTTATACATATTATATATTTTATATACATATGTATTTGAATGTACATTTATAACAGTATAGCGGTGATTTGATTTTATCAAGTTATGAATAGAATAAAAGGGTAGCAATTGAATGGAGTGCAAATAGGGTTTTGAGGGGTATATTGTGATGATAGGTTTTAACAATAATTCAATTTAAAAGATCAAGGAGTGTAGGATGTTTAGGTGGTGTAACTTAGGGCTTGAAAATGTGTCAAAAACATGTGTGAATCAAAAAGCAATACGTCATTTAGTTGTGTTTGATGGGAAAATAATTTGTATAAAAAGATCTAACTTCATAAAGCTTAAACTATACTATTGTTTGTGTACATTTATGAGAATTTACAATGGAACATTACACGAGTAAAAAACGTGTCAACTTTTTTTTAATAAATGAAACTTTGGTAGTCCCGGTAGAAATTTGTTTGAAAGTTTTTCTGTGTTTAGAGTCACTGTATCGAAATTAAGCTTGGATTATAGCTTATGTTTGAAGATTGCAAAGTGGTAGCAAAACATTCATTTCGAGTCTTTATTGATAAACCGAAAAAGATCTAACTAATAGAACCTTATTGCTATTGAACCATAAGATCCTGGATATTTGATGAAAGAACTTATTATTCATAAAATACCAGAAACTTTTACAAAAATGTTAAAATTCGGAAAATGTTTGTAGGAAAATCCGGAACAAAAATTAATCCCATTTTGACCAATAAAACCTCAAAAACTGATGACAACGTCAACTATACGTTAACAAAAAAAAAAACACAACAAACAACAAAGGTCAAAGTAATATTCCCAAAAAATTCTTGATGATTGATGATGACTTAAGAATAAGATATCTTCAGCATTATTAGAAACAAATGAGTTATCCTTTCCAAGAAAAAATATAAATAAATAAATCCTTTTTTAAACCCGTAACCAAATATTACTCAAAATGTCCACTACAGCCCATCAGATCCTTAATGAAATATTGTGACGTTTGTTAAAAATGTAAAAAGTAAAAACACAAGAAAAAGGAGGCGTAATAAATAAATTTTTTGTTCTTGAATACCACCCCCTTTAGACATATTGTAGGATATTTGTTATTATTTTTTTCTTTTGATTATTTTATACGAAGAAGGTATAATAAATGTTCATTAATATAATTTCGTTTTTTTTTGTTTTCCGTAGATACTTTATAACATAACCAAAGGGAAAATAAAGAAAGCGATAACAGAAACGTCAAATCATTATATTTTTTTTTTCTAATTTTTGGGAAGGATTTATTGTTATTTTCTTTTGATGGTTTGTAATTAATTCTATTTTTTAATTTTCTTAAATAATGAATCGTATATTTTAAGAAAATTAAATTTTGCAACCATCAGCTTCATAGGTATATTTTTTCTCAGAATTTTTGTTTTAGAAATTATCATATTAGAGACACTTTTCAAGCTTAAACACTTTGACCCGTATTTATAAAGAAAAAATAGTTAAAATTAATTATTTCAGATGCCGTGTTTAGGAAAACTACACAACGGAATACAAATATTCCGGACTCAAATGGAACGGTAGGCAACTGCCTTTAGTTTGAGTTCGGAAAATTCTTATTCCATGGTGTAGTTTTCCTAAACACGGGAGCTGAAATAACTAAGTTTATGTATATTTTCTTTATAAATACGGGGTTTAAGTTTTTAATAAAATTTAAAGGGTGTTGCAGTAAGCTATTTATATTTTAAGATTTAAGTAGTTCTTGTAAAATTATTATAAATTATTATATGCATGGAAAAGAACAGCGTTCTAATGTTAATCGTGGCTTCTTTTATTAGTTCGTTATCAACATGTCCAATTTTTTGAGTCTGCAGAACCTAGGTAATTATTTTGATGGGCACTTTTACGTGTTAGGCAGTTATAAAAGTACTGAAAAAGTGCACATAAGCATTTATCACTATTTTTTTTATAAAATAAATGTTTAGAAATTCATTAATTAATAAATATACATATGTAATAAATAATATTGTAATGGGTTTTAAGTTTAAGGCGGTTTCGTTTTAAAATTAAATAAAACAAGTTGTATATGAAATATCAATAAGGTTTTTTTAAATGACGTTAAGTGTAAAATATAATACAGTTGAACTGGCTGCCTGCCGGTGCATACAAAAGGTCCAGTTTTCGATAATTTTAGGGCATAAATCAGGGGGAATTTGACCGATGGCATCGATTATGTTGCTTATGTTTGCTTCTTATTCGCATCTCACACGATCTTGGTGGCCATCTCATGTCGTCTCAGCGAAATATAACCATGCCATGACACCGATCGCCCATCCTGTTGAAACCACATGTTTTCGGTATTCATATCATCCAATCCAGGCCACAAGAAGTTGGTGATCATCGGCTTATAGTGATCGCAGTTAACAACGATTGCCTGGCTAGAATCATTTTCGAAGAAGTACGGGCCGATGAAGCCATCAGCCAAATCAATGCATTGGCACCTCATGAATCTCACGTGGATTTTTGTCGTCTTAAACCTGGCAGTTTTACTTATTCACGTAACAATTCATAGAAAAATAGGCCTCATTGCTAAAAATGACTTTTCGACCAAAATTGGAATCAAGTTATAACAGCTTAAAATCCAAATAGTGTACAGACGACGCGACGACGCTGCGTATGGTCGTTTGGTTTCAGCTCCTAGGTCAATTGGATTTGGTATGGGTGCAGGCAAAAAGCACGGTTCAATATTCGGCATGTCATGTATTTCGACAGGCCAAGTTTTTGTGAGCGACGCTGAATTGACTGCCTTGGAATCTGCTGCACACTTTCACAAACAGCATCGGTTTTTTAACAGATCTTTGACGTACAAGTGCTTGTGAACAACTATACTGAGTGGACTTGAATTTTTCCACCAAACGTTAAATAGTCGACTTAGAAGGACGACGAGCGAGTGCATCGTTGCTGCTAGAGAACACCTATTTTAATAATAAAGGGATATCATTTGCAAGCTTTGCTTGACCCTGTAACTTGGCCATGATGATTTGTTTTTAGTGACTGATTAAAAGAAGATAATTTGACAGAAAGTAAAAGAGAAAATATGGACCACACGCGATGTCAAAATTATTCTGTCACTATTACAAAACCTTTTGGTAGATTAAGATTCTTAAAGTTGAATTTTTACACATGAAATATACGAAAGCTCTAAAGGAAGGGAAGTCTTTCTCTTTTTAAATCAAAATTCGTTAAAATTATACAAAATGAAAGGCAGTTAAGCGGGAAAGGTAGATAAGAAAAAGTATGTACCTTATAAGATGAGTCCTATATTTTTTTTTTTTAGAATTTTGGTTCTCAAAAATGCAAATAATTGTGGGAATGTGGAGGTCAGGCGCTTAAGCGAGAAAATTCTAGTTCAGGCTGAATTTTACTGAAGGTATGTTGGCTTCGTATCAGGTCACAAAAAACATCTGGCCTACCCTAGATTTAAAGCGTACAAGATGCTTGATATCTCTAAGCAGATCGTATATGAGCTCCATAATAGGTGTCATAACCGGGCACTGTCTAATAGAAAAACACGGCTAGGCGTATTCTTAAATATTTTTTGCAGAAGCTGTATGAATGAGAAAGAGGAGAAAAGAGTTCTTTACATCCTCTGCCCTGCTCTATTCTTCTATAACGATCTCAATCATATTAACATAGTGAGTCTTTCACGTTTACGTAAGAACTCAAACTTAGCTTAGAAGAAAGCCTCAAGATTCATAATGGTATCACAGTTGGCCATTGAACTGGCCTAAGTGTGTTCTACTCCATGACGGACAGCCACTTTAACCTTACCTTACCTTAACCTAACCATGTTGGCTTTGAACAAACTCTGATAAGTGGTTTTATCACAAAAAACATGACTTGTAAAACGGTGCCAGGGTCAAATAAACAAACAAAAAATATTTTTTCGGATATCATAAGGTTTGATATCATCTCAAATTCGATAATTCTCTATTTTGAAGTACCAATATTTATGCAGAAAAAGAAATAGATCTTGCCACCGAAGATGATATTTCCTTTAAAATTAGTGACATTTAAGTTTTATGCTACACAATGCTAAATTCGTCATCGTGGTCTTCAAAAGACTGTTCTTGCATAAATTCGATTGCGTTATTGTCTATTGAAGTTTATTAAGTTTCGCATGAAAAAAGTATGTAGGTTTTAGAGATAATTTTTGATTAGGTACTCTGTTTCTAAATGAAATACAAATATATTTATTTTTATTTGTGGTCAGGTATTTTATAAATTCTAAGTTACCCATCTACAAAATTTAATATAAAATTTTCCTACGAAAAAACAAAACCCTAGGTGACCCATCCCCTTGAATCACTTGATGTTTTTAACAAGAAAAACATTTTATTGAAGTTTCTGAAGTTTTACTTTGAAGTAAGTTAGTCCTTTTTCTATTTCTAAGAAATATAAGTCATAGCTTTTTTCCTGGTATATTTAATTTATATGACAGTTTTGTTGTTTTAGTTAAAAGTGATTTTTTTTCGAACAACCCTTTTCTGTATGTAAACATTCATTGGCAATTTTTGTCTTTCTAAAAACACACAAAATAAATTTACATAGGAAAACAAAGATAAAATAAATAAAAGCCTTAAAATTTTGGAATAAGTTTTTGTCCTCAACAATCTACCTATATGTAGAAAGCTATTTAACTTTCGATATGGATTCTTAAAGGTGATTCAAGGATTTGCAAAAAAATACAAACTAGAACCAAAAGGTAATAAATGATGTCTTTGAAAATTTTGAAAACATCTTTGGTTTGTTATTCAATAGTTTAATATTTGTTTTTATTTTTAATGTTTGCTAGAATAAATTTAAGTTCTTAGGGAAAAATGTATTTAAACTTTTATATCATAATTCACTTGTTTCCGAAATAGTTAAACGATATCTAAAATTAATATTTTGTGTATGAAAAATTTAAAGTGATTTTTGTTTCAAAACTATATAAAAATTCTTAAGGATAAAGTGAATGCTTACGACCCTATTTGTGTACTTTATTTTATTTGTTTTTGTTCGACTTTATGGTGTCTTTTTGGTTTGCTTGTTATTTTTGATAGAATACCAACCCACTATATATTTATATAGATAAGCATATATGTATGTGTGTGTACTTTTCATGTATTATGTATGTCCTTAATTACCCTTAATTTAGTATTCTAATGACTTTGCCCTTACCTTCAATTCTATGTATGAATGTTTATAAATGTGAAAAAATGCAGAAAAGACGGAAATGGGTGTGCTATATTTATAATATATCTATGTTTTTAATGGTTATGTTTAATGGAATGTTTTTTTTTTTTTGTAAGTTATTACCCTTACTTAAGTGCCATGCCTTTATTCACATTCATGATGGGTATTTTTATACTTTTTGCTGTAATAGGTTCTAATTTGTATTTACTTGAGAATTTTAGCTACTTTAACAGCCTTCTTTAGCTATACATTTATTTAACTCTCCTATTTTTTGAGTAGGGTTGACACACTTTTAAGAATTTAATATGAACAAGAAGATTTTGTTAATAGAATTATCATTTAAAATTATTTAGCCAGTCACATATGTACATTGTACATACAGCCACATATGAACGGCAAAAAATAAAGTTGAAAAGGAAACGATCTTGAGAATTAATTTGGGGAAGTAAAATTCACTTGGTTGTTCTTGCGATATTTTCCAATAATGACTTATTTTGTAACTTCTCATTGAAAGTTCTTCTAAAATTAGTTTCTCAAAAACTAGTAAAAATATAAAATTTTAAATAAATTTTCTTCTTTATACCTAGGTGGTAAAATTATTGGTCCGTACTTTCTTAGAAAAATTTCAGTCAATACTACAATAGCTATAGAATAATTACTGACTTTTTGAATTAAACAACCTTGATGTAGAAAAGCTTTAGTTTCAAGAAGTTTTTAAAACCGCAGAGTTATACATTACAAAGTTGTAAATTGACCTCCAAGATCGTATGATTTAACGCCGCTACGCCGCCGTGCCGCACAGTGGATCGATTTATACATGCTAGACGTTTATTAATGTATATAATACTAAATAAAATGTAGTACCCGTGGCGTGGTGGTTAGTGTGTAGGGCTGTCACGAGAAAAAAAAAGTTTTCACGGGTAACTGCCTCTTGCGAGGAATTGACAAATCCTCCAAGAGAAATTCTTGTCATGAAAAGTGCTTTCTCAAATTAGCCGTTCGGATTCGGCTTAAAACTCTAGGTCCCCTCCATTTCTGACAACATAACTCGCACAAAGGAATGGTTGAGAGTTGTAAGTCACTAGGCCCTAGTTCTCAAAGGACTGTTGTACCATCGAATTTATTTTAATTATTACTTAATTTAATTTAATACTTAATAAAAACATTTTAAATTGATTTTCTAGACCAAGAGATATAGAATAGTAAAGGTCCTTACTCAGTTTTTAAATTACATTTAACTATAAACTAACCCTAAAAATATTATTTTGTTCAAATAAAAGCAACATTTTAACAATATTTATTATTAACTAATTGATCGAAATCAGCTTCAAATTTATTAATTTTGGTCAAAAAAGGTTTAAAGACTTAACCGGTCTTCCTTTTTATAGGAAACCTAAAGTTTTAAATACTATAAGAGCAAGATCCGCAATTGCAAATATTCAAATTCATGTAAAACGTAACTTGACTTCAGGGGTGCAGTTAAGCTAAGAACTGGGAATTTTCACCTCATTATTTTTCTGAGTCGAATATTAATATAGTTAATAAACTAACATTATGAAATTACTACAAGTTTCAACAGTGGTCATGATAGCTTCATGTTAAGTAGAACAATAAAAATGCACTGGCGTAACTATTCCGACCCGAAAACAACGACGACGACGATTAAATACTCAAGATGTTCACTCGGACGTATACGTACTTTTTTTTTGTATAAGAATTGTAAATGGTGATTTCTTAGCTGTTATCTTTTTGGCAACACTGGTTTAAACAGCTGACGCACGTTTTGTGTTTTGTTTCACTGTCAAACATCTTCAGTTTGGTCTATAATTTAACAATGAATCGTTTTACAAACGAACAACGCTTGCAAATTATTAACTTCCCATAGGAAGTTATTGTCATGGGTCCGATTTGTCAAACTGAAAATTTTTACTTTTCTCGACGTTTCAAGGTCCCTAGAGTCGAAATAAAAGATTTTTAGAAAGATGTCTGTGCGTGCGTGTGTACGTCCGTCCGTACGTTTGTGACGTTTATTTCGTCGTCCATAGCTCAAGAACCAGAAGAGATATCGACTCAATAAAATTTTGTTATACAGATAATAAGGCAGAAAGATGCAGAAAGGACTCTCAAGAAAATTGCGTTGGTGGTTTTTTTACCATAGCAGTTTAAAAAAAAGGTGAAAATTTTGGTTAACCTTAAATATCTCATGAACCAATAACGCTAGAGACTTTAATTAAATTTTATATTATATATTGTAACGTGATACAAAACAAATATTTTTTTAGAAAAACATCCAAGTAACGGTTTTTTTATAAATCAAAAAAAAACTGAAAAAAAATTTGTCACGACTAAAATATAATTTTATCTCCAAAACAATTTTATGCAACGAAAAATAATGTTTTTGGCATCTGATAAAATTTTGAGAAAAATCTAATGGACAGTTTTTTTTATAAAAAATAAAAACCTAAAAAAACATTACTCAAAGTTGGTAAAAATTTAATTTCGACTCAAATATCTTTTCAAAAACTTAAGATTCATGCTTCAATTTTATTTTATCTTATAAGAAATATTGTTTTCAATATTCTGAAAAATGTTAAGAAAAATCGAATTGACAGTTTTTTTTACAAAAAATAAAAACCCAAAAAAAAATTAATAAAAGTTGGTAAGCATTGATTTTCGACTCAAAAATATTTTCAAAAATTTAAGATAATGGCTTCTAACTAATTTTATCTTATAAGAAAAATTGTTTTCAACATTAGGACAAATTTTGAGAAAAATCGATATTACAGTTTTTTTACAAAAAAATAATAACCTAAAAAAATGTATAAAAGTTGGTAAAAATTGTTTTTCGACGTAAATATCTTTTCAAAAATGTGAGACATTGGCTTTAAGCTAATTTTATCTTATAAGAAATCTTGTTTTAAACATTTGGTACAATTTTGAGAAAAATCGAATTGACAGTTTTTTTTTACAAAAAATAAAAACCTAAAAAAAAACAATACTAAAACTTGGTAAAAATTTCAAAAATTAAAAATATTGGCTTCAAACTTGTTTTATTTCATTGAAAATATTGTTTTCGATATTCAGTAATTTTTTTATAAAAATCCAACAGTCCGTTTTTTATAAAAAAAATAAAATCTACAAAAAAGAGTACGCAAATTTGGTAAAAATTGATACATATAGACAATCTTTTAAGCAAGACAAATCGACAGACGGGATGGGAAGTTATGAGAGTGGGTCGCATCCCAGCCTCTTTTTTAATTTTATTATCAAAACGGGTGCTCTGTTAAGAAATTGTTCAGCGACGAAGCTCATTTTTGGCTCAATGGGTACGTAAATAAGCAGAATTGTCGATTTTGGAGTGAATATCAGCCAGAAGCATTGCAAGAGCTACCAATGCATCCAGAAAAAGTCACAGTTGGTGCGGTTTATAGAACCGTACTTCTTCAAAGATGTTGCGAATCGCAACGTAACTGTGAATGGTGACCGCTACCGTGAGATCATATCCAACCATTTTTTTTGCCCAAAATGCAAGAGCTTGACTTGCATGACATGTGGTTTCAACAAGACGGTGCCACATGCCACATGCCACGCGCCACAATGGACTTATGGAGAGGCGAGTTCGGTGAACATTTTATTTCACTTTTGGGACCGGTCAATTGGCCGCCTAGAACTTGCGATTTAACGCCTTTAGACTATTTTTTGTGTGGCTATGTTAAAGTTCATGTTTATACAGACAAGCCCGCTTCAATTAACGCAATTGGAAGACAACATTGAAGGATTTATTCGTGACATACGGGCTGAAATGTTGGAAAGAGTATGCTAAAATTGAACTAAGCGGATGGACCATTAGAAGCGCAGTCAAGGTCAACATTTGCATGAAATAATCTTCAAAAATTAAATTATATGGACTGTACTATCGATTCAAACAAATATTTCATGCATTTTTTTTAATTGTATGTGTTTTTTTTTTTGAAAAACTTTCCTATAGTTTTTAAAAAGTCACTCTTTCTTATTTAATTCTAAGACGGTAAATTTTTTATATTTTTATTATAATACAAAGACTGTAACTTTTAAATCGTGTCGTACGCACAAAAAGTTCAATGCTACAAGATCAGAAACATAACAGTGCGATACAAAAACTTGAATACTTGTTTCAGAGCAACTGAAAAATTTGTGACGTCACACCATTAGTGTCAACACAAATATTTGTAACTTCTTAAATATATGAATGTATAAGGTGGGTAAAAGGAACGGAACGTGCGTTGGGGGGAACAGAGAATATTCAAGCTAGCATTCAAATTTCATCCACTGTTACATAAATCACTTTTTAGTGGTTATACCCATAACAAAAATGTTATTACATGACTTAGATGCCCTATAACCTCCAAATTGTTTAAGACAAGATTATATATCTTTGACTTTTCTAGTCATAATTTTTGTATTATAAAAATTCACCAACTTAAGAAATTTGGATTTGACTTTTATACGTCTAGTATGTATGAAACGATCCACTGTGCGCTGCCGGCCGCTTGGCTACTTTATGTGCGGATTTGTGAAGTCGCTAATCTTAATTGACGTGACATTTACTTTATTTGAAAGATAATCTTCTGGCATTATCATTTAAATGTGATACACATTTAGGCATATGACTATCCCAGCTGGCTCAGAAGTAATCTTTATCTGGAGGTCCAATTTTTTTGAAGACTGTTTCCAACATTGGTGGCCTTATATCGTTAATAACTCGCAAATGTTGTTTTCTAAATGTTCAATCGTTTCGGTCTTATCGCAAAACTAGGAAATGTGTAAAGCTCCACAGAAAATAGACAACCATTTCGGACAATTCACGGATCCATTACGAGAGGGTGACCAAACGTTACCTTCTTGGCAAGAGCCAAACGGCCATGAATCGCACGATAGTTTCGGCCAATTTACGGGTCTGTTACGTGAAACTATGTGGTTACCAAACGTTTCCTTCAAGAAATGAATTGTTGCAAGAGCTGTATGACAAGTTGGGCCACCGTCTTGTTAAAACCCCCACTATTACATATCATGGTTGTTCAATTGATAACAATTCGGATCAACGGCAATCTTGTTGTGGCTTTATTCACGGAATTTTGGAAGTAATTTTCAGGCGTCAATCAAGTAATTTTTAAATGCAAAACCAAACTTAAAATAACTTAACAGTGAACAAAATGGACGTGAGTCAAAATAGTGACGAAAACTTAAAGTTGTATGCCTCACCACGTACCACGTACCTCGTATTTGTAATTTTGTATTTGTTGCGTCTAGTAAAAATCCAAACTTAAAAAACACATATTCTATTCATTTCATAACACTACAGCTGCTGTAGTAAAACTTCATTGACGCACATTTCAAATAATAGATATCATAAATCAATACAATGTTAAAGCTTTCTGCAAACCCTTACTTTAAATTAATTTTTATTGTATTCTTTCCTTGTAAAAAATTCGTTTTTCTTTCTTTTAATAAGAAAGTGTAATAATCAAGTTATTGTAGTCATCAAAAATGGTGTCGGTTTCAAAAACATCGAATCAGCTTAATTTTTCAGAACCTAAATTTATTTTTAGAAACTTTTTCAATTTTCATTTGAAATTAATTGAAAATAAAGCACTTCACCTTCCCACAACCCATTTTATAATTTTTAATACTTACAAAAGAAATGAACCCAACAAACAAAAAATAATATCATGTTTATTTTTGAAGTCCTAAACTTTATTATAATAATAATAAGGAATAAAATGTCAATATTCTTATAAGCAAAACTTTACCCTAAACTTTCCAAAAAAAAGGTAAATAAAAATAGGTATTATAATTCGGATGAAATAACTGTAAATGCAATATACCCAATCCAATATACGTGTTTATACTCGTACCTTGGTTGTCAAATTAGTCTAATTTGGCATATTCAATGAAACTTTTCACCCGTTGTGGTGTCACATTATAATGGCATCCTTTTTCTCTAAGCCCGACCGCAATCATTCTGTTAAAATTTTGTGACCGGAAAAAAAATGTATATAGAAGTATGAAACGAAAATAACATTTATAATACAGAAAACATGTTAACCAAAATGGTTTTGGTTTTTTGGTGATTCAGATGAAATTATGAGTAAAGTAACATGATGTCAAAACCATATACACATTTGTATGAATGTTAACTCTCGTAGATTCTATAGGATATATTTATATCAACCTTTTTTCTTTATGTTGCATATATGTAGGTTAGGTACGCATAAAATGGTACTATTTATACGAAAATTCGACCTTTTTTTTTAATAAAATATCGAAATTCAAAACCATTACCTAAACACATTACCATATCAAAAGGTGAAAACTTTTAAATTAACCACAAACTAAATTTTTGTTTAATATGATAAAATGTACATAACCTATATTTAAATGTACACATAATGATGTACATATAGAGATATCGATTTATTTTGCCTGACATGGGATTTAGTTTCGTAAAATAGTTATTAATTTGAAACTATGGGAGTATCTGTAATAGATAGTAGCAATCTTCATATGCATACACCTTGAATCTCGAGATTGATTGACTTGATTCTTTCAGTATTTAAATGATGAGTTCATTAAAATGTGTAAATAATTTGGATATAACATTAAAATATTCAAATTAAAAAAAAATCCCTCCTTTTAAGATTATGTGATCAAAATTCAATTTGATAAACAAAATAATATGCTTTAGAAGTTCTCCCTTTGAAAGAGTATTAAAATTTAATTGCTCTTTAAGGTCCAGATCAGTTGTTTAGTGTCCCTGCAAATGAAGTTAATGGATATATTTTTAATTTAAAGGATAAGACATTAAAATCATGGAAAGATAATACAAGTTAATTTGATTTTTTGACATTTTTGATGGTCAGATTATAGAAAAGTTTTTATTCTTCCTTATTTAAAGCAGAAAGATTAACATACAACCTTTTTCCCATTAAAAGTTAAAATAAATAAGAGTGCCCTTAATACAAATTTTATTGCATATCTCAAAAACTTAAAGATCATTCAGAAAGCTGTTCTTTATATTTAAATATGTCATTTTTGATTATTAACGTTGACGTTGAGATGTTAAAACAAAGATAATTTTAATAGATTGTGTTTTTGACCGGAGTGTATTTATATGCACATCTCAATTATTTAAATATTCTGATATGTATAGTGTTAGGTACAGAGTACCTACACACAAAATGAAACGCACTCACACAGTAAACAATATAATGTTGATATAGATGGTGTATTTACTATATACGCAAAGTCCTGAAATAATAAATTATTCATGAAGTATCTAGTTATCTCAAAAAGGTTTATCGATTTTGTTTCTCTTACTTCATTCATACATAGATTTAATGTATGTATATCTTAGACAGAGAATTATTATAGAAGAACTCAGGCACGGATTCAAAAAAAAAAAAAACAAATTTGGAAGGGTGATTTATATACTGTTTGTTTTAAAAACAAATTCGAAATATGGTACAAAAGGGTTTAAACTTAAAAAAAATGTATTTTGTGATAGAATGTTAGCATTTGATACTCGTAAAATTTATGTGACATAGAAATTAATATACCAAGAAAAGGAAGGATGGTCAGAAAACATGTCTTTTGCAATAAAACTTTTCTGTCTATAGACAGCTTTCGAAATCATATAAAATCAAAACATTGTTTATATAATTTATATTTAAAAAATTTAAAGTAATCATTTATTTTAGTTTTGACTTAAGTAAGATTTTTGTATTTAAATAAAGTAAATTCAATAACTTTCCATAGGAAGTAATAATTGTAATCGGTCTGATTTGTCGAATTGAAAAATTTGACATTTCTCGACGTTTCAAGGTCCATAGCGTCTAAATAAAAATTTTTTAGAGCGATGTCTGTGCATGCGTGTGTACGTACGTTTATACATCCGTATGTCCGTACTATTGGGAAGCTCTTTTCGTCGTCTATATCTCAAGAATCAGTGGAAACATTGACTTAAAATAATGTTGTTATACAGATAATAATACAAAAACATGTAGAAAGGACTCTCCATTGAGTGAATGGTTTTTATTTACCATAGCAATTTAAAAAAAAAAGTGAAAATTTGTATAACGCAAAATATCTCACAAACCAGTAACGCTTGCATCTTGAATTCAATTTTAAAGTATATATTGTGGCGTAATACTTAACTTATAATAATTGTCACCTCAAATATTTTACGAACAAAAAACGATTTTATATGCAACGAACCTTTTTCAAATTGGAAGATATTGGCTTCAAACTATATTCATCTTATAGAAAATATTGTTTTTGACATTCAGCAAGATTTTTATAAAAATCCGAAAGTCAGTTTTTTTTAAATAAAAATTAAGAGTTCGCAAATTTAAAAATTGATGTAAAATCGATGCTCGATATCTCATGAATAAATACAAAGTACTGTATTTGTTTACATTAGAAATAGGAACTTTAAAAAATGATACCAAAATTGGTAGAAATTGGTTTTTGACTAAAACTCTCGTTAACGAAAATTGATTTTGAAATCGAATTCTTCCATCATATGCAAAATATTGTTGGTAATTTTTAGTTAATCTTTTAGAAAAATTCAACTGACAACTTTTTTTTCATAAAACATGAAGACCTACAAAAACAACAAAAAACTAATAAGCAGTGGCGTCTTTAGGGGCCCAGGCCCCGCAATTATTTGGCCCCCAAATCCACCAACTCAAAATGAATGAATCTACTCGTATACAAGAATTATATAGAAAAAGAAATAAGGTTAGTAGACAGTAACAGAAAAACAAGTTTCATTTTACTCTCCGTTCCGTTGAAATTCTCCTCCTCAACATCTTAAACTTCTGGCGACATGAATCTTTAATCATACACCTGCACACGCTGTCAACATTATTTTAACAACTCTGCTTTCGTTCTACTTTACAGTTCTGCACACATGTTGACTTTTCAACTCACTCCATAAACAAACACAAAGTTGTCCCATGATGATTCATTTATCGCAGATCATTTAAAAAAATGTGGGAACTCAGGAAAGGGATACACTTCCTATTTATCAGCAAATATTTGCAACGAATTCATTGATATAATGGGAAAACAAGTCCTAATGAAAATTTTAGGTGAAATTAGATTAGCAACATATTTTTCCCTAAGTGTTGACAGTACACCCGACCTTTCTCATATCGACCAGTTAACTTTTGTAATTCGGTATGTTAAAAATTGTGTTCCCATCGAAAGGTTCTTAAAATTTACACTTATTCAAGAGCATAAATCTGAATATTTGGCTGACACAATCTTGACATTTCTGGAAAATCATGATATTTCAATAATAGAGGATTTTAGAGGACAAAGCTATGATAATGCGTCTAATATGTCGGGAAAATATTCTGGTTTGCAAGCAAGATTAAAGGAGAAGTGCGAATTTGCTACCTTTGTACCTTGTGCAGCACATTCTCTTAACTTAGTAGGCCTTCATGCGGCTGGTTGAGTGCAGGAGTCAACAAGTTTCTTTCAAGTGGTTAAAAAAATATACAACTTTTTTTCTGCTTCTACCCATCGCTGGAATAAATTGAATGTATGTTTAGGTTCACATAGAGTTCTTAAGAGCCTTTTTGAAACAAGGTCTGCACGAGCTGATGCAGTTAACGCGCTCCATCATGGTTATAAGCAAATTACTGAAGCCTTGACATCTATCTCTAGAGATCCAGAGCAAGCTCCAGACACAAAAAGCGAAGCGCTAAGCCTGTCTAAGAAAATGTCAAAACTGGAGTTCCTCATTTTAACAGAAATTTGGAGCACAATATTAGAAAGAATTCATAAAACCTGCCAATTTGCTCTGTTCTTTCATAAATGATATACCTACCTAAGGGAGAATTTTGATAAATTTGAAGTGTGTGCCAAAATTCAGAATCCGGATGCTAATTATTTAGACTTTTTGCAATAAAAAATAGTACGAAGTTCGTGTGCCAAATATTTTGATGGTACACCTAATTGGGAAAGAAAAGTTTAAAATATCAACTTTTTTTTTCCAATTATTGACACTATTACTTTGCAATTAAAAATACGATCCAATTGCTATCAAGAAATTAATGCATTGTTTGGCTTTTTTTGTCGATTGCAATACATATTTGACTTTAGTGGAGTTGCAAAATTCTTGCTAACAGTTATCAAAATGCAGAAGAACTTGAGGTAAAATGCTTGCACCTCGTACAATACATAAAAGAATTCAATAAAGATGTAAATGAAGATCTTATTACAATATCAAAATTGTACAGTCTAATTACAGTGGATGAAATTGGGAACACATTTCCAAATGTAGAAACTGCCTGTAGAATTTGTTTATCTTTGATGGTTTCTAACTGCAGTGGAGAGCGTTCATTTTCGAAATTGAACCGGATAAAAAATGAACTTAGAAGCACATGATTTTGCAACTGACAAAGTCAGAAAAGTATGCCTTCAATAATATTTTATTGTACCTATACTTAAACTTACATATACATATATCTAAAAAAAAACCAAATCAAAACAAATATAAAGAAATAAACTTACATAAAAAAAACAATAAAATTATCAAAAATCAACTATAAAGAAAAATGTTCAACTATTGAAGGTAAATAAAAAAAATGGTTGCCTGTAAAGTCGGTTTTACGGGCGAAGATTTTACGTGACAACGTCTTTTTCTCGGTAGAATATTTATTGATATGAATATAATTAAATTGCACAATAGGAACAAGGAATTAAATGAAAATAAGAATTGCACAAATTTTTTAAACTAATAATTTACTTAACACTATCAACATTTATCAATAGTATGACATAACCTATAAACTCAGTTTCTCAACTTTTGTGTCAATCTAACAATTAATCAATCAATCATAGTTTACGATAATGAAATATCAGTGTACAATTATTTACCTTTATTGTTGTAGTTGTTGTAAATGACGAATCTAAGCACTCCACATTTTCACTACAGACACAGCTGACGATACTTTAACCACACGTGTGAACTTGTATTATGACGCTTTCTTGTTTTTCCAACGCCAAGAACGTTCGAGAAAGACAAAGACAGAGACACAAGCATGCGCCGATTCAATGCGCCTAATTCTCTAGTGCTGCGCGCGCGGCAGACCGATCATAGTTGAGTGGGAGAGAGACGCAAGGCATTCGGCGGGCCTCTCTCTCGTTCGGTGACTCATCGTAACGTTACCGGGCGTTACACTTTTTCATAAGTGACTCCCAGCCGCAACCTAATTTAAGACGTTGTCACGTCAAAAAAATTTAAAAGTCGTCTGTTGGCGCCAAATTCCGCTACAAAACATCCGTTTAATCCAGCTAATATAAAAACTTTAATCAAAACATTCGATTCGATTTTTATGATAATAATATTTATTTCTCTTTCTATCAACAGCTTTTAGAATTTAGATCTCTTCTATCATCGGACGGTACTTCGAGAACTATTAGAAATTCAAGACCAGTTCAGTGTTTGAATACTAATCGCACTGTACACTTTAATAGATATGAAAGAGGCGGTTGTGTTTCTTCGTGTAATTTACAACCGGAACACCAAATGTCAAATATTTACGATAGTGACGAAAATGATTAATATTGGTAATTGTCATCTTCGAATCGTACCATATTTTGCACACTTTTAATTTAATTTTTATAATTTTAATTTAATTGCCATTATAATAAATTACGATGGTTTTAATTGGTGGTGTTAAGTGATTAATTATATATTTACTATAAGAAATAGGTGCACAGCCTTAAGAAAATAAGCCATTTACGAGTATATTTACTTTGTAAAAGGTTCTAAGAGCTTTTTTCTGGTAATATCACACAAATTTAGTCACGGTAAAAACAATTATGGGATATAATATACAAAGAAAAATCAAAGCTGTCTAAGATTTTGCCACGGCACGACCTTAAATCTAACCCCTACCTTCATATCTTAACAAAGAATTTCCATGTCGCGTCGGTGGTTTACGAAAATATTGCCAAGGCATGGGGCTACCACTTATTAAAAAGAAAAGTTTTTGGAGTGGATAAGAAAATTTAAATGTAGAAGAAAACTATATTTGGACGTGGAACAATCGATTAATTTTGTACTTTTATTCTTAGGGGATTATTATAACCCTTCTTATGCAAAGACACAATGTAAACATTAAGAAAGGGATAGAGTTTGATAGGTGCACATTGCTTTTGAATTTCAATAACTGATAGAGTGTGGCAAAGCATTCCACATTCGTGGAGTAAGGCTAAAGAACCAATATCTGTACTTGACAGTATGACCTAAGTTGGACTCCAGGCTATACTGATCATCATTTCTGGATTCGCGAGGGTTAAATTTTTTGAGGGGAGCAATACAACTTGCTATTTTATTAGAACTTATTCCGTTAATATAACGGTCAAATAAGGACGAGGCGAGAAACTTTACATCAGTGCGTGTTTAAGCGATTTTAATGATTAATTAACATCTTCACTAATAAATTTGAATGTTCTTCGTTAAATACTGTTAACGAGACTTAAGTAAGTTAAAGCTGTGAATTAAACTCAAAATCTGGACTTATAAAGGTTGATTAAATTTTAAGGGCAGATGGTGAATGTGGACCACACCTAAACGTCAAGTTTTTTTCTGCATTTCATTTGACATTTCTTAGTTTCAGAAGCGTAACAATTGCACCTCTCGCGCTTGTCCTTGATGAACATACATATAGACTTGCATTTAGACGCCTACAAGGTACAAGTAAATAAAGAACTTAAGCCTCTTGACTATTGCAAGCGCCGTCAATGGCCGGAATCGTGGCAAAAAATGACAACAGAGGATAAGCTGTTTTAGAAGAAAGATGAGGCACATGTGTACATCTCAGTGGATTCGTGTTGGTGTTCGCTATCGTGATATAAAAACGAACTTTTTATGGCCCGAATTGGAAGATACGGATGTCGACGTCAACTGGACAATGGGGAAAAAGTGGAAAAAACTCATTGGTATTAAAGCTGTGTTTTTGTATATGTTGAAAGTGTGTCTTTCAGTAATTATGTTGTAGAATCAGGATGTGAAAGCATTTCTTTCAAAAAAAATGTCAAGATATGGAAATTTGTATTCAAAGTTGAAAAATTATGAAAACTGATGTAAATTTAAGTATTTCTCAAATGGTATAAAATTATAACATAATAATTTTCTGGAATTTTAAGTTCAAAAATAGTTTTAAACTACTTCGTCTGTTTGCCTCTGTGGGCGGACATACGAGTATGTATAGTAAATATAAAAAAATATCTGTTTTATGTTTTTTTTTTTAGTTCTTTTTAAAAACAAATTAATTTTAAAATGATTTTTTTTAACCTAAAGAATTAAAAAAAAAATATATTATACCTACTTTTTTTGGCCCACAAATTCCATTGGGCCCAGGGCCCCCAAAAGTCTTAAGACGCCCCTGCTAATAAAAATTAGTTTTCGACTCAAGTGTTAAGAGAGCAAAGAAAAATATTGACTTCAAATTATTTATTTCACACAAAACAATGTTTTGAATGTTTTGTTAAAGTTTTAAGTAATACAAATGGACAGACAGGATGAGAAGTTATCAGTGTAGCATTCAAAGCCTCTTTTTTAAGTTTTGATTTTGTATAAATAAATTAAACAATGTAAAAATTTATAATTAAAAATCAATACTATTAAGATTGACATTGCACAATATTTTTCACTTCGTTAAAATCTGTAATGAAGTCTCACAAATTTTGTTTACTAAAAAATTTTAAAAGTTGTTAAGATCAACATTATCAAAACGTTAAAAAGGTGAGTCATGAGATTTTCAAAATCAACAGCAATTAAAAATTGGAATTGGAAAAAAAATTGGAAGACGTATTGTAAAACAAAATAGAAAAAAAAAGCTGACGCCTACGACACAGGTTTATAACTTCCCCTTGGGACCTTAAAAAGTAATCTTTTTGTATAGTCAAGTCAGCCACATGATTGTCATTGAATAGATAAATATGCAATTAAAATTTAAAGTTAGAGCTGTTTTCTACCTTTTCGCCAAGAAAAAAATATCAGTTCATTTTTTTTTTTTTTAAGTTTTCTCAAATGTTAACAAAACATAACATTTTGTACAAAATGAAATAAGTTGTTTTTGAGATATTTAAGATGGATATAAACTTTTAGAATTTTTTTTTAACAAAACACTTGATTTTTGTTTCTTAAGCAATATGAAATTATTCAAAGGATAATATATTTTTTTTTATTTATAAAAAAGTTTAGTCTTTTTTAAAAATTTTACTATTTACTTTTTATTTATATTTCGTGTTTTGTTAAAAAAAGTTGTTAGTTGAATCATTCTAAAAAATTAAAAAATACCAACAATATTTTGCATATGGCTTGATTTCAAAATCAATTTTTCTTAAGTAGATTTTTAGTGGAAAACCGATTTTTACCAATTTTTGTTGCATTTTCATTTTTTGTGAAAAAACTGTCAATTCGATTTTACTCAAAACTTAACCGTATATTGAAAACAATATTTCTGATAAGATAACATTATTTTAAAGCCATAGTCTCAAATTTTTGAAAAGAAATTTGAGTCGAAAATAAATGTTTACCAACTTTAATAATGTTTTGTATAGGTTTTTATATTTTGTTAAGAAAACTGTCAATTCGATTTTTCTCAAAATTTTACTGAATCTTCAAAAACAATATTTCTTATAAGATTAAATTAATTTGTAGCCATGGTCTCCAATTTTGAAAAGATATTTGAGTCAAAAGTCAATTTTTACCAACTTGTTTTTACCAGATGTCAAAAACGTTATTCTTCGTTGCATACAATTTTTTGTATATGTATATATGTAATATATTATATTTTTGTTCAGTTTTTGTGGATTTATAAAAAACCGTTAATTGGAACTTTTTCCAAAAATCTACTTGTTTGGTATCACGTTACCATATATATATAATATACAATTAAATACAAGATGCTAGCGTTATTGGTTCGTGAGTTATTTTGAGTTAACCAAAATTTTCACCTTGTTTTTAATTGCTGTGGTAAAAAAAACACCCACTTAATTCTTTTGAGACTCCTTTATGCATCTTTCTGTATTATTATTTGCATAACAAAATTTGGTTGAAGTCGATATCTCTACTAATTCTTGAACCATGTATGACGAAAAAAACTTCCCGAACGTACGGACGTACGAACGTACGAACACACGCACGCAAAAACATCTATCTAAAAATCTTTTATTTCGACTCTAGGGAACTTGAAACGTCGAGAAATGTCAAAAATTTCGATTCGAAAAATCGGACCGATTAAAATAACTTCCAACGGGAACTTTATAATAATGATTTTATTTAAATCTAAATCAAATTCGCTAAGAACTTAAAACTAGGAAAACATTTAAAACTAGTTTTGAAGTTATTCAATAATATGGCAGTTAGTCTGTTTATAAATGAATAAATTGGGTGGCGCAACAGTCCGTGGAGAACTAGGGCCTAGTGGTTTACAACTCTCAACCATTCCTGTGTGCGCGTACTGTTGTCAGGGATGGAGGGAACCTACAGTTTAAAGCCGAATCCGGAAGGCTAATTTGAGAAAGCACTTTTCATGACAAGAATTACTCTTGGAGAACTTGTCAATTCCTCGCAAGAGGCAGTACCCGTGAAAAAACTTTAGATGACATAGGCAGGGATCGAACCCAAGACCTCTGGCATGACAGTCCAACGAACTAACCATCATGCCACGGGTACTACTGTTAGTTAGTTAGTTAGTCTGTTTGCATTGAAATATTATTGGATATCATAATTTAAGAAAACAAATATTTTCGAATTTTTTGTAAGAATGTGTAAAATTATTGAAGCCATTATTTCTGTGTGTTGTATTTTTAAAGATTTTCCAGTGCTCACAATAAAATAAATTATTCAAAAAAAGATATCTACAACCCAATTTTACATCCTTCCATTAATATATATCTACTCTAAGAAAAAATACTGTGGTACTGGTATATTGGACTTTTATAAGAGTTTACTAGGATTTTACGTATAGAAAGAAGAACCAATATAATTTTCTATCAATGAATCTGGACTGGATTTGAAATGTCTATTTATACCTTCGTCACAAAGTGAATTATTTTTTCCTTCATGGATGAATGCAAATTGTTATAAATTTTGTTTTGTTTTTATTTTTATATATTTTTTTTTCTTCTTAAAATAGAAATGTTATTTAAAAATAAAATTGAACCAAGAACAAAAGAAAATCCAATTTTTTGTTGGTTTCATTTTGCCTGGGGTGGAGTTACAAAAATGGACACAAACCAAAGATTTATTGAGATTTTCTTAAGTCTTTATTTTTGTGTTGTCAACTCTGTATATTATTGTGGAATTGTTGATGTTTTCTTTATATTGAAATGTATATGTATATACCTACGAGTAAAATAGTCCTTGAAGTT
Organism: Eupeodes latifasciatus; assembly: GCA_920104205.1. Taxonomy (NCBI): domain Eukaryota; kingdom Metazoa; phylum Arthropoda; class Insecta; order Diptera; family Syrphidae; genus Eupeodes; species Eupeodes latifasciatus. The sequence goes on from OV049926.1 coordinate 40,005,917, forward strand.
TTCTTTTCTTATTCAACTTTCTGTCTACATCTATTTTTGTATTTTTATTTTTTCTAATGGTTACTGCAAAGAATTGCCAAAGACTTTCTACAGTCTGAAATCTAGTAATTTTTTGAAAAGAAAAAATATAGTAACAGTGTTTAAATATGGAAAAAATACATTTTCGAATATTATGTGTACAATGTACATATTACAATATTTCTTAAAGGTATAGCAACATCCATATAATGTATGTTTTTTTTTTAACTTGATGTTTATTTTTACCCCAACGGTAGACATATAGATAAAAATACATCATCATGAGAATGATGAATCAAAAGACTCCGCACCCAATTTTGAGGGTGGATAAGGGTTTTTTTTTGAGGTAGGGTCAATATTGGGGTTTAAAACTAAAATAATATTTATTTTTAGCCAAAACCTAGAGGATGTTATGAGGAAAAAATTGAAGTTTCTTGTATGCATAAATATGTATGTATGTGCCCTACATTATCCATATAAACATACATACAGAATATAAACAAATTTCATTCACACACATATAAAACCTTTTTGTAATCTTCATACAGGTAAAAAGTGAAAAAAAGTAAACACCAACCAACATCCTTCGAAAAATAAAAACAATTGGTTTTTACGTGGACGGAAGTGAAGCTTCTTATGTTTATTTTTGTGCAAATATAAAATATAATGGAAGAACAACTCATTCTCCCTTATTTCCATTGCAAAAAATATTGTACGTATGTATATGTACCCTATTATAAAAAACAAAATAAGAAAAACAAAAAAAAACAAAAACGTTTTCTTTTGTTCTTAACAATGTGCCAATTTTAAAATGTGCAAACATGAAATCGAGAGGAATTCAAGGACGTTTTTATTTTTTTAAGTAAAATTTAACAAGGAGAAGTAATTTTATTTTTTATTTTGAACCATTGTTTTGTTTTATCGAGTTTTTAATAAGAAAACAATTGCATTTAAAAATAGCACCAACAAATGCAATTAAATTAGGAAATTATTTTTTGTATATACAGAATAAGGAATGTTAAAAAGAAGAGACATTTTTTTGAGATTAGGGAATTAAGGAAGTTATTGTATAAATAAACGTTTAAACCTTCAGTCTCAATAAAAATGTATTTATTAATTTTTAGTAAAAAATATCTCTGCACCTAACTGATGATGATATATCTTTCTTTGTACTCATAATACTTAAGTTATCAGTAGTTTTTGTTTCTTGTAAAAATGTCAACATAAGTTTGTCTTTACTGTCTGTTTTTGTTCCAGAGATTTTTAGTTGAAAAACAATTTTTACTAATTTTATAGCATTTTTAACTTCCCATAGGAAATTATTGTAATCGGTCCTATTTATCGAATTAAAAATTTTGACATTTCTCGACGATTCAAGGTTCCTAGAATCAAAATGAAAGATTTTTAGAGAGATGTCTGTGCGTGCGTGTGTACGTTCGTTCGTATGTCCCTACGTTTTTTTCGTCGTCCATAGCTCAAGAACCAGTAAAGATATCGACTTCAAACAAATTTTGTCATACAGAAAATAATGCAGAAATGACTCTCAAAAGAATTGAGTGGATGGTTTTTTTAATATAGTAATTTAAAAAAGGTGAACATTTTGGTTAACCCAAAATATTTCATTAACTTATAACGCTAGAGACTTGAATTAAATTTTAAATTATATATTGTAACGTGATACCAAACTAGTAAATTTTTGGAACAAAATCCAAATTACGGTTTTTTTATAAATCAAAAAAAAACTGAACAAAAATATTTGTCACCTCGAATATTTTAACAGAACAAAATATGATTTTATCTCCAAAATAATTTTGTGCAACGAAGAATAACGTTTTTGACATTCAGTAAAATTTTGAGAAAAATCGAATCGACGGTTTTTTTTAGTAAAAAATAATAACCTGAAAAAAAAAATAACATTACTAAAAGTTGGTAAAAATTGATTTTCGAATCAAATATCTTCTTAAAAATGTAAGGTATTGGCGTTAAACTTATTTCATCTTATATAAAACTCAATAAAATTTTTATAAAAATCCGACAGTCAGTTTTTTTAATAAACATTAAAATCTACAAAATATAGTACGTAAAATTGGTAAAAATTGATGTTAGGTTCTCGATATCTCGTGAACAAATGAAGGTATTGACTTTAAAATGATTTCATTCTTTGATACAATTTTCTTTGAAAAATCTAATCTGTATTTGTTTATAAAAGAAATAAAAACTTTCAAAAAATGCTACTAAAATTGGTGCAAATTGGTTTTCGACTAAAAATCTCGCTAACACAAAAAGATTTTGAAATCAAACTATTTCATAATTCGCAAAATATTGTTGGTAATTTTTTAGAATAATTTAACCGACTACTTTTTTAAGAAAACACCGTAAGAGGTTTCTAGCATCATTACGTCATCTTCAAAATTTTTAACGAATGCAATACCTGCTTAAGTAATTCGAACAAATTAAACGAAAATACAATATTCGTACATTAACTTGCTGCCTTTTAAACTATTTATTATAATTAATGGTAAACTAGAGTATAATTTTTGTTTTGTATATATAATATTTATTTAAAATTCTGCTTCGTCTTTTTTTTTTATGTTAAATACAAAATTCTCAACTTTTATTTTTGTTCTAAAACAATATAAAATCCTTTCCCTTTTTTTTCTACTGTTACAGACTTTCTTGCCAGGTTTAAATTTCGTTTTGCAAAAGGAATTTCTATGTAAATGTTGTGTAGAAAAAAAACATCATTTGCATATCAAAATATTATAAACCTTGTTCACTTTATTTTTTTTTATGTTTTTCGTTTTTTAAATCATAAAGGTTTCAAAAAAAAAAAAACAAATAGAATCAAGATGTAGGTCAGCTATACTCAGTTTAAAAATGAATGACCCTAAAACCTCTCACATCCAGGCATGAAAAAGAATTTTTTTTCCTTAAATATAAAACGGGCTTAGATTCTGATTTTAAGTACCATAGCCATAGCAAAATAGCTAACCCATAGCAAAGCGAAGCGATATCAAGGATAGATATAATAATAAAAAATAAACAAGAGCATCTAAGGTACTGTTGAAGAAAAAAGTTCGCTCATTGTTTTAGATTGTTTCAAGTTTAATCAAATTACAAAAATAAAAAATAAGTTCTATTGTAAGTTTAAGGTATATACAAAGAGTGTGCTCCTTTTTTAAGACCATCTATTAAATGTTTCTTTTTTCCTTTTTTTGGTATACATTATACAAAATGCAAGGAACCGCTAAATGAACCCCCAAAATGCCCCTAGAAAAAATTATTTATGTTTGGCTTTAGCTACTTACAATCAAGAGAAGGCAAACGGGGGTGAGTGGGTTTTGAAAATATTGTTTTCAGACAAAAGTGGCGGACGTTGGTCGTATAGAAATACAGAATGCTCTTGTGTTTTTGTTTGAATTATTAATACTATTAAATTTGATTAAGCATTTTAAAATGTATGGGTATACCAACTAACTTAAGTTTTTTTTGTTTAAAATTAATATTTGAAGAAAAAGAGCAAACACTAGAATTATTTCCTTGAAAGTTTTTTTTAAGAATAAAAATATACCTACTCAGAAGTTAGTTAAGAGATTTAATAAATTGTGTGTATTAATTTAGTTGCCTTGACTTTAAAAATGATGAAAACTGTTGTTTATAGAAGTATTGATTGCGTTAGCTGTGAAATTGAATTTACTTTTATCTCTACTTTAACTTAAGTTTCTAATCAAAAAAGCTTTTTAAGTAATAGTTTAAAATTATTAAGTGCGGTTAAACAAATTCAAATGAACTTTTTTGATTTTGAGAACATAATTTTTAGATATAAATTTTCATTGATAAAGTCCTTTTACTCAAGATGAACATGAAGCCAATATTTAAGATTCGTTTTTTTATTATTTTTCCATTTTCCCAAAAATCGAGGAAAGAGTGACTCATTTTCTATATCAATGCCTTTTTTTTTTCATGGGATACGATACTCCTAAAAGAAATTCCTTAATTACACTCAACAATCTTTCTAATATGAAGACAGCGACAAATTGGAAACATTTGTTTTATTTGTAAATTCTGAATTGTCCAGAAAGTATTTTTTCTTTTTTGGAAATTCAATATCTGGAGAATAATTGCAGAACAATTTTTCAAAATTTTATTTTAAGATTGATTGTGGAAAACATTGTTCTTAAGATGTTCTAAGAATTAGACATATGCAAATTTATTTAAAAAAGTAACAAAATAGTTTTTTGAGTTAGAGTTTTTATTTATACAAATTTTGCGAATACGTAAGGGTAGAATAACACGGCCCACGTAAAGGGTCAACGCGTTGGCTCTCTGACGTCACAAACAATTCAAAATTTTCTGTTTCAACATACCTTCAACGTTCACGGTGTCAATGCTTAAAACTGACTATCACAGGAATGACACCCAATCGTATGTGAATCAACGTGATTGATTAGCACTGTCAATGCATTGACTCGTAAAATTTTGAACGTCACACGATTTTACAAAAATGAATGTGTATAATAGCCAAAGTGACATATGAAATTAATTTGTCAGTTATTAATCAAATAGCAAATTAATGAATTTAATAATTCGGCGCAACATAAACCAAAAACAATTAAGCTACTATATTGTATATGACGGTCAACAAATTACTTTGTTTAGCTATGTTTGATTTCGTGTTATCTTGTTGTTAATATCATAATAGTAAACTTACCATATATTGTCTTTTTAATTAACAAATTAACTTCTTACGATTTATTAACTTCCCATAGGTAGTTATTGTAATTGGTCCGATTTGTCGAATTAAAAATGTTGACATTTCTCGACGTTTCAGGGTCCTTAGAGTCGAAATAAAAGATTTTTAGAGAGATGTCTGTGCGTATGTGTGTGTGTACGTATATATGTTCATTTTTTTCATCATCTCAAAACAATTGAGTTTGTGTTTTTTTTACCATAGCAATTTAAAAAAAAGGTGAACATTTTGGTTAACCATAAATATATCACGAACCAATAACGCTAAAGACTTGAATTAAATTTAAAATTATGTATTGTAATGTGATACCAAACAAGTACATATATTATAAATCAAAACAACTGAAAAAAAAAATATTTGTCACCTTGATTTTTTTTTCAACAAGAAATTATTTTTCTCTAAAATAATTGTGTGCAACGAAGAATAACGTTTTTGACATCGTGACGTAATTTCAAAAACTAAAACTTGGTAAAAATTTAGTTTCGACTCAAATATCTTTTCAAAAATTAAAAATATTGGCATTAAACTAATTTTATCTCACAGAAAATATTGTTTCCGACATTTAGTAAATTTTTATAAAAATCCAACAGTCAGTTTTTTCATAAAAAATTTAAATCTAAAAAAAATAGTGAGAAAATTTGGTAAAAGTTGATGTTCGGTTCTCGATATCACGTGAACAATAAAAGATATTGAATTCAAATTAGTTTCATTTATCCGACTTGTATTTGTTTATAATATAAGAAATAAAAACTTTTAAGAAATGTTACTAAATTTGGTAAAAATTGTTTTTCGACTAAAAATCTCTATAATAAAAATAGATTTTGAAATAAAACTATTTCATTATATGCAAAATATTGTGAGTAATTTTTAAATTTTTAAGAATAATTCAACTGACAACTTTTTTAACAAAATACGAAAAACAACAAACTTTTAATCGAGACAAATCGACAGACGGGATCAGAAGTTATCAATGTGGGTCGCATCCCAACCTCTTTTTATTTATGAAATAGAAAATTGACTTTATTTAAGACTTTCTTCTCCTTATTTAACACTACAAAATATGTAAATTTAAAAAATTTCTGCTGTTCAAATTGTCTATAGTAATTTTTATGTAGAAAATCTGGGGATCAAGGAAAAGGAAATAAAAATAATTAAAACTTACATTTATTTAGAAAATAAATTATATACGTAACAATATTTCAACTTAAATTCCATATTTATCGTTGCTAAAGAAACACGTTAAAAATATGCCGTGACTCGGTATTAAATTCTGTCCTGTCAATGTAGGGACCCCGTCATTGCGATGATCGATAGTCCCAAAAACGAGTCGATGACCAATAGTCCCAATAGCAATGACTCCCAAATTACACGGCCACAAAATAGAATCAACGCGTTGACGCGTTGTGTGTCAAGTGACACATTGAGTAGAGAGATGTTTTGAATAGTTATTGTTATATTTTCCGAGATCCAAATGCAACAATTCTGCCTCCAAGGTGAAAATTGGACACATTACTCAAGATGAATCGTCGATTAAAATTCGTATTATTTTGTCGAGATACAGCAGCAATATTTCAGTTGTCCTTAAGTGGCGCACACGGTTTTAATTTTTCACATCAGTAATTTTTCCCAAAAGTTTAAATGTTTCCACTATATCCATTTAAGAAGGTGTTTCAAGACAACTGAAAGTGCTTAATTGTATGAACTGTGAAATTTTTACAATACTTCTTGTAAATTTTAACAATTTCAATGCAGTATATTGTTTCATTTTTATTAATGTTATCATTTTTGTTTTCAAATGTCAAAAGATAACTGCTATTCAAATAAATGGTTTTTCGAAAATAAAACCAAAAAATACAATATTTTTCATGACCTTTAGGAATTTGCTTTAGAGGAAAAACTATGATTTTAAATTGAACTTCGTTATTTTATATTCGATGTTAGTAATTTTTTTTTGTTGAGAAATTTCACTGTTTAAATGAATGTTTTGTCCCCTAATCAAAAAGTTTCCAGTGGCTTGTAAAATATTTTATCAAACACATACTTAGTTTAAAGTTAAATATTTCTGTCTTAGCATAGCAGCTCTTTTTGGAAATTAGCGCGAGAACTAAATGGGATACCTTTCGTTAGGAAAACCGAAATTAGCACGGGACTATTAGCAGATCATTTTCAACGATTACTAGGAAGGCCAGAACGACCTTTCCAAATACAGTTTGCTTATCCTTGGATCGAAAACGAAATTCTGGATCAAGCATTCACAATTCAAGAAGTAGCGACTGTCCTTCACAGATGCAACAACAACAAAGCTCCAGGAGACGATCGCGTTCCCTATGAATTTTATAAATATGCTTCAGAAAACTTTTTAATAAAACTAACAGATGCATACAACTACATCTTCATGAGCGATGACTTTCCGGAAGGTTTCCGAAAGCATATCATTTTCCCAATTTTTAAAAAAAGGTGATGTAAACGAACCAACAAACTATCGTGGCATATCTTTTATGAACTCTGTCATGAAAATCTTTACAGGTGTAATTTTAGACAGACTTACGCTATGGGTTCAAGATAACAATCTGCTAAGCGAATATCAGGCTGGTTTCAGAAAAGAATACTCAACGGTGGACAATATATTTTCTTTGACGTGTATTGCCAGATCATTCCTAACGAAAGGAAAGAAGTTATACACTTTCTTCATTGACTTCAAGTCAGCTTTCGATTCAATTGATCGGAATGCATTGTTTTACAAGCTAAGCTGCTTAGGTATATCCACAAAAATGGTGAATACGCTGAAAGGACTTTACGCGAGCAACCAAACAACGGTATGGAATGGAACAGAAAGATCAGAATGGTTCAACACGACATCAGGTGTTAAACAAGGCTATCTTCTGAGCCCAGTTCTATTTTCTCTTTTCCTAGATGATCTCAGGATCTCACTACATTTTTACCTGTGTGGAATTAGTTTTTCCGGTGCCACAATTAAAGCACTGTTATATTGATTTAATTGAAGCAAAAAAAGCTATCAACTGCAACTGGAAAGGAGTCTTAAGCAAGAAGCATAAAGAAGCAAGAAGCACAAAGTTTAAACTATTTGAGGCCGTAATGCGATCGATATTATGCTATGTTGGCCATGTATGGGGGTTTTAGCAGTATGAGGATGTAGAAAAACTTTTAAGATATTTTATCAAAAAATTGTTCTGGCTCCTAGAAAATACACCTACCTTTATGTTGCATCTAGAAACAGGAGTGGCACCACTCTATATCTTCAACTCATATATAAAAGTTACAGAGCTACCAAACCATCGGCTACCTAACATAATCGTTAGACATCTGCTTTCTAGGAAATCCCAGTTCTTTGAAGAGTGGACTCGACTTGGTCTTGAACATGACATCCAGTTGATAGAATCAGGTATAGAAGATTGGAAAACTTTATGTCCACTATTGCTTGGGAAAATTGAAGCATCCATTTTTGCAAAATTTGGAGAGTCGGCTCAACAAAGTGAGTCCCGAATAGAATTCGGGATTGTCCATTCGGACAGTTAAATTACGACATGGGTGTGAATAATTATTTCGACGATCGATATCCTATTTTCTGGCGGACGGCAAAAACCAATGCTATACTTTGTGAATTTTCAAAACAAATATGTAAATCAATTTTCTGCTTAATAAAATCACACATTTTACTACTACTACTACTACTACTACTACTACTACTATAAATAATAAAAAAAAAGAGGCTGGGATGCGACCCACACTGATAACTTCCCATCCCGCCTATCGATTTGTCTTGCTTAAAAGTTTGTCTAAATGTATCAATTTTAACCAAATTTGAGTACTATTTTTTGTAGATTTTATTTTTTTTATGAAAAAACGGACTGTTGGATTTTTATAAAAAAATTACTGAATATAAAAAACAATATTTTCTGTGAAATAAAATAAGTTTGAAGCCAATATTTTTAATTTTTGAAAAGCTATTTGAGCCGAAAATCAATTTTTACCAACTTTTATTAATTTTTTTGTTTAGGTTTTTATTTTTTGTAAAAAAACTGTCAATTCGATTTTTCTCAAAATTTTTCCTAATGTTGAAAACAATATTTCTTATAAGTTAAAATTAGTTAGAAGCCATAATCTCAAATTTTTGAAAAGATATTTAAGTCGAAAATCAATTTTTACCAACTTTTGTTAAATTTTTTTTTCGGTTTTTAATTTTTTGTAAAAAAACTGTCAATTCTATTTTTTTCAAAATTTTACTGAATGTTGAAAACAAGATTTTTTGAAAGATAAAGGTAGTTTAAAGCCAATATCTCAAAGTCTTGAAAAGATATTTGAGTCAAAACTTAATTTTTCCCATTTTTTTTTTATTTTTTTTTTAGGTTATTATTTTTTGTAAAAAAACTGTCAATTCGATTTTTCTCAAAATTTTATCAGATGTCAAAAACATTATTTTTCATTGCACAAAATTGTTTTGGAAATGAAATCATATTTTAGTCGTAAGATTTTCGAAGTGACAAATTTTTTTTTTTTCAGTTTTTTTGATTTATAAAAAAAACCGTTAATTGAATTTTTTTCCAAAAATATAATTGTTTTGTATCACGTTACAATATATAATATAAAATTTAATTCAAGTCTCTAGCGTCATTGTTTTATGAGATATTTAGGGTTAACCAACATTTTCACCTTTTTTTTAAACTGCTATGGTAAGAAAACCACCCACGCAATTTTCTTGAGAGCCCTTTCTGCATCTTTCTGCCTTATTATCTGTATAACAAAATTTATTTGAAGTCGATACCTCTTCTGGTTCTTGAGCTATGGACGACGAAAAAAACGTCGCGAACGTACGGACGTACGGACGTACGGACATACGGACTTACGGACGTACGGACGTACGTACACACGCACGCACAGACATCTTTCTAAAAATCTTTTATTTCGACTCTAGGGACCTTGAAACGTCGAGAAATGTCAAAATTTTCAATTTGACAAATCGGACCCATTACAATAACTTCCTATGGGAAGTTAATAACCAATTTTTTCTAAAATTGATTATACTATCATTGTGCCATTGAGAGATTAACTTGAGTCAATTTTATCGAGATCATTTTAACAAATTTTATGATATTAAATTTTTGTTAACATATTTTCGGACTTTAAATAATTTTTGAAGTGATATGGGAAAGTTCTATTTTCCCAATTTAATATAGAACTTATAAAATTCATTGATATATCCTTTACAATTTCAAGATTTCACATCAACAAAACAAAAGCCTTAAATGATATTTACCCAAACCTATATGTATACATTTTTCTATTTAAAATTATATCGAACTTGGACCTTAATTAACTTTTAAAGTCCTATTTTGTTCCTTATTTACACAAGTTAATAAAGAAATTTAGTAAATTCCGTCCCTGATTTGGTCAAAAAGGAGGGTCTCATTGAGCCCTATATAGTCTAGCTCTTGTGCTTATCTTATGAACCCATACTGTCAGTGGCGAGATTTTTATTCTCACCCTAGCATATTGGTCGGTCATTTGGTCGTTCTAGGCCTTAGTACAGTAAATACCTATGTATATACATCTAGGTATACCTTTCCTAGCTATATTACAAAAATTATGAAAAGCAGAAAATTGTCCAGTTTAATAGGGTGGAAAAATAATTGAACCATTATGGATGGTTTTACAGTATATGATAAGGGTTTTGGGAGGGGGTGCTTTAAAACGGTGTTTTGTATTATATAGGTACTATTTATAGGATGGATATAGATACTCTGCACAGTGCACATTCAGAAGTTCTATGGAACATTTTAGTTCTCTCCGAATATCGGTCCATCAGGACAGGACGATAGACAATAGCCTAGTCATTGAGTTGCTTTTCGTTCATTGAGCGTGTGTAAATTAAATAGCTTGCGGCTTTTGTGCTAGTACACTCTTATATACAATATACATATTATAAATACAGAGACAAACGATTTAAATACACAATGAGTTAAATTTATAAACTAGGACTTTACCACCATGCGATGAGAGATACAAACAAAAGGATGGCGTAGCGAAATATGTACTGAAGGTACACGTATCTATCCGTTCGTATACTCGTACATAAACACACTTAAAAGAGAACATTCGAGACATATGTCCTGTTCTATATCGGGCGAGTTTTCACAAATGTCTATGTTAACTTTAAACGGGGAATGTATTTTTAGTCCTACAAAACATATGTAGCAGCTAGTGTAAAACAGAGTTAAAAATAATTAACACGCATATTCGTGGTGTCGAAAAAAATAAACAACAGGATATGGGATAGCATCCTGTTATTATAAATGTCTTTCGCATTTCGATTGTTTTGTAAAAAAAAATAAACAAATATAATTTAAAGACCCTTTTTTATAAAATGAATTAAAATGTTTAATTACACTCGAACTGCTTTTTCCAACAGTTATTGTTGTTTTAATTAATTGCCAATGAGCTATGATTTCAGGATAAAGTATTTTTAATAATTCCGGACTGGGCTCTTTGCTTTTATAGCTTCACCACCGCCGCCAACCGCCAGGCCGGCCACCATACCATTCTCAAACAGAAATAAATTGAGAACAAAAAAAAACAAACAAACAACATTTAATATGAATATGTAAGGAAGGACTATATAGGTTTGTAATGGTACGGTACACCTACTCGTTTAATTTTAATGTCTTTGTTACAGAAAAACACTTCAGAAAAATATGATAAATTTGAGTGCAAAACAATATACAAATTTATTGCTTGGTTAATGAAAAATTATTCCGGTGCTTAATGTTTCATAAAATATATTCTCATACAATGTATGTATATCTTTTGTTTTTGTTTTTATTAATTTTTTTTTCTCACATCACACACATCATAAGCATTTTAACAAAGTGGAAATATTATTTATGAGAGGTAAATTTACAATTTCAATATGTTTATTTCAATAATGTAAGGGGAAAAGTTTATACAAATAAAGTCGTATTGACATTTTTATGTGTACCTGGAGCTGTTTTTTTTTTTTTGTTTATTAAATACGAAAGTAATATAGTGCTGTATTTTGAGGCAAATAAGATTAACATAATAAAATAAATAAGAGTATTCAGAGTAATTGGATCGAATAAGCTTTACAAAATATTATTGGAAATAATGTATCTGTTAAAATGTTGCAACTTATCATAAACAAATATTATGCAATTTGGTAAGTATAGTTTTGCATAATGAATAAGGGAATATTGGCGATTCTTCATAAGTTATTAATTAAATGGTATCACTACTTGGTTGAATCTCAGCCTTTTTACCACTGAGAACCTTTAAAGAAGGCTTAAAGGAACGTGCACAATCAGCAGATTTTTCTGTTTGATTTTGTGCGTCAAATAAATGAGAGAAAATTAAACTTCATTAAAAATAAATTTTTATTTTTTTTCTTAAGAAAATCGTGTACGCAAATGTAAAGCATTAAGTTAAGACATATTTTTGTAAAACTTGATCTTCTAAAGAAATATATGTGCTTATAATGTCATATCATGAAACAAAAACAAAGTTAAATTAATCGATGACTATCTTCAAAGTTGTTGATATTGACGTCTACCATGTTATTTTACTGAGATACTCATATTGAAGAAAATGTTTTTTTTTGGTCCAAAATTGTAACAACTATCCCACTATCCACAAAATAATGTCTTAATATTGGATCGCCTATATACAAAAAATACAATTTAACCATCACCATAATCATACTACAACCCAAACTCAATTGAAATTCAAATTTCAATCTAATTACCTCAAGGCGTAACTTCTACCAAGTTCTAGAAGATCTGAATTGAGTTTTTAATTTCATAAACGTTCCTGCTTAAATATCAAGTATTTGAGAGCAATGGTATCTTCTGAGTTATGATACAAAATAAAAATAGAAAGAAAAATTAAACTTCGTTCTCCGTGTTCTCATTATAACAAGTCACAAAATCATGTGTGGAAGAAAATTAGTATTGTGCTATAGTTTTTTTTTGTTTTCAAGAAACTGGGAATCTGTTGATAAGTTTGAAAAATGGTTTAGAAGAAATAGATTTACGGATAATCCTTTTATGAAAAAACACAGCCAAACTTCAACAGAAACGATAAATGCATAGTTGAATTAATGTCACGTGTATCAATAATAAGTTAAAAAATCGAAAATTAATTTAAATACATGTGCATTGTGCATACTACATTTTTATGTATCAAAATTTATAATATTTCATTAATTTTTGCTGATTTTTGAATTTTTTTGATTTTTGTTGATTGCATAAAGAACAATAGTGTATTCCAAGATACAAAAAAAAACAATGAATAAAATTTAAAATAAAAAATACTTCTATCGACCTTTATTTATTTAAAAAGTTTATTATTTCTTAATAAATGATTTAATATTAAATAAAGGGTGTTTCCCATATCACATTTAATATGCATCGATATTTTTACGACTTTAAAATATCCGAAATAGGAGCATTACTTTTATAATTTTTTTTCAGACTTAAAAATGTTTTATGTAATCTCAATTGTGTTATAATTCTAAGAATGGATAATTCTGGTACCGGAAGTATTTGAAAATTACATCATCAAATTAATTCTCGATTTGATTTTCTATTTAAATACTTAGTTTGAAAACAATTAACAAAAAACGAAGCAACTAAAAGTTCATATTCATTACTTTTACTAGTCCTACTATCAGTTTTTAATTTTCATCCCCTACTTCAAAGCATTTTCATTTTCAAAAAAGTAAAATATAAATAATTTAAAGTCTTATTGCATTTTATTTAAATAAAGAATCACCCTATTTATAAAATCATCTTTTTAAACAAATTAAATTGAAACTAAAATACATGCCCAATTTTCATTAAATGTTATGGACCAACAAAATAAAAAAAGATGAATCAACGTGATTTAACTGCAATCATGAATGAACAATTTGTGTTAATCACTTAAATTGAATTCAATTAACAGAAAACAACAACAATAAAAAAACTACAGAAACAAGTTATATTTTTGCTGAAAAATCAATACATATGGATAATACTGACTGCACCTAAAAAATTCTCGATATAAACGGTTAAACTGTCAAAAGATATCTAGTATCATATATTTATATACATTTTATTTAAATATTTATTTGTTATTTTTGACTATAAACTACACACCATAATTTATTTTATAATATTCATTAAATTTTTAATTGTCAGTTTATTATACACTTCAACACAATATTTGTAATGCAACCATTTGATTGGGTTGTCAACCAGTTTTATAAATGCTTAAGTGGATAAATTTGAACGACAAAAATAGGCATATTTAATGTTTATTTTTATATGCATAAGTAAAAATAATATACCAATAACATTAAATTATGAATGGTTTATTAATATTTTATTCGAAGAACAAAAAAAAAAAAACAAACAACACCATCGTCGAATAAGTAAACAGCTTCAAAATATATACGGTGATATTATGATAATATTTTTACATGTTTACCAAAATACATACATATGTAATGTATGAAACATGGCTACGAAATTATGATAAAATATAATTAAACATTTTAATTCAGCTTCTGGTTTCGTATTTTAACTCTTTTTTTGTAAGAACCATATTGTAGTTGTTGCATACTCACTTTATTATGACGTAAAAGATCCATAGTCCAAATATGTATATGTTAATTTAAAGTTAGCAATATTATTGAACACTCTTTTGATTCTTTCTAGAATAAATTAACATTGTTTTCAGATCATTCCCATAGCCCCAAGAATCTTACATAAAATCCAACCCATCATCACCTCACACTATAACTACATACCAAATTTAATCGAAACTTTATATGTTTACGTCAGGACCTAGTCTCTAACCTGCCCCAGTAAAGGGATGCATTTAGTTTTTATTTTCAAAATTATTTCAGATAATATGTACATATGTATGTATGTATGAAATGAGATTATAAAAAGTAATGAGTGTTGATAAAATAAAGAGAATAAGAAAAATAGTACTTAAAAAGAAACTTCGTTCTCCGTGATTTTCATTGAAAGGAGTCACAGAATCAACATTTAAAAAATAAATAAAATTTAAATTTCGAACAAAATCAGAGGAACATTTTTCGAGAGAAGTTGAAGTAAATTAATTATTAAATATTATTTAAATAATAAACAAAGTAGGCCTACTATCAATTATTTCACAACAATTTGTAGAGTTGTTTTTAGGATGAAAAGAAAAACGGTCAGAAAAGTCCAAATAAACACATAATCACAATGGTAATATTTTTTTCCCCAAAATTCCGTAATATCACATTTTGCTTTTTAATGGACAATGTGTCTCCATTGTACATAAATAAGATTATGATATAATTCATCATCACACAAATTTTTTAATTCAATTATTTACCATTTTATTAAAAGACCGAATTAATTAGTAAATGAGTAGTTCAAATGACCTCAATTTCAAAAAACACGCGTTTCACTCAGTATTAATTTTCTTTCATCAAATTTCTTCTTAAACCTAATTGAGTTACTCATTTTGCCAAATTAAAATACAAGAATTTTCTTAGAGACAAACAAAAACGCCAAGGTCCTATTTCTAATAAACCACATCTCTTCAATATATCGAAATGAGCTATCTTCCTTTTGGTAAAATCACACCTGAAATTATTCAAACACTAATTTCTTCCTCAGATATTCTATGCCATCAGAATAATATCCACCATGAGCTTTAATATAACCATGGATAAATAATAGGAATTTATATTAAATTAATTATTATAAACTGAAATCAATACCCACGGCAGTGAGGGACGCAATAAACACTTGCACCATAATAACATTAATTACAACACCAATAAACCAAGTCAACCTTTCGTATATACGTATATAACAATATATAGGAATGGGGATGGAAATAGGAATGAGAATGGGGAGTGAATGGAGAAAAGCCTACAACCCAACTAACTTTGAATGACAGTAATTAGATCAAGAGTCGCGAAAAGCAATTAACCTTAAGGGCTTTTTGTTATATAAATTCAATTTGCTGCATACTGACGAGCTTTGTGTTTGTGTTTGTGTTTGTATTGTTATTATGTTTTTTGTTTTTTACTATCCATCCGATCTCAACCATTAGATATTCAATTATTTGTTTAATTTGTTTAACAGGACTTCCGTGTTGTTTTAAGGAATTATAGAAAAAAAAACAACAAACTTGAACAAAGCCAACATTGAATTTTATTTTTATGAAGTAGATTTGTTTGTAATATTGCTATATTAGGTCTACAAACAAATTAAATTTTGTGCGATTAATAAAATAAAAACAAACGATAGAAAAAGCAATTTAGAAATAAAATCAAAAATTACTACGAACGAATTAGATTTGAAAAATATTTGAATGAGGAATTTTCCGGTTTTCACAAAAAAATGAAAACAGAATGAACCAAAAAGGTAAGCAATTGATATTGAATGTTTAGCCTGATGAAGCATGCGGAGAAACTGAAAAAGGAGAAATTTAACAATGAAAAAATATCAAAAATAAATTACATATGCATATGTATGTATGTAGCATGCGTGAACCTATTTAATTGGATTTAATCTTTTTATTATACATATTTTGACATTTATAGAATAAATGGCTAATTGAATAAAATCAAATTTTTAGGGTTACTAGATATTGTTTCTAAACGTAGACCATTTATTTACATTCATATTTTTGTGTCATAACAATTTTGTTAGCTCTAATTTTCCTAATATGGTTTGTTTCTGAAAATTAATTTGATTATTATTTATTATATTGCTTGGTTAAGTTTAATTCTTTTTAAACTCTTTTGAAACTATCAGGTGAAAGGGTGTAAATTACTTTATATCGATATCTTAGAAATCAACAAAATTCTTAAGGGACATTTCTCAGAATTGTTTTCAAAATATTATAAAGAAATAAATTTCTACATAGAAATAAAATGAGGTAAATGTTGTATGAATACAAAACCGGAAAATGGCTTTAAAACATTATGAGGAATCTTTGTTTTGTTTATAAAAATTAAATAAACACAAATAATTTAAATTTAATAATAAAAGATTTGTTAGTAATAAAATTGCATCAATAATTTTCTTCAAACTTACATTCAAAACCTGTAATTGTATTTATAAATTTTACCTTATTTTAAATTTTGAAAGTTCAATTCCGATTTAATTACTTAAGAAATTTAAATGATTTCCAATTTGACAAAAGTCAAAGGATTCGAAAGAAATTGAAAGTCCTGTGCTTTTTAAAATTTTCGCAAAACAGGGTCTTCTTTGAAAAGTTGTATCGGTTGTTTCATAAGCACTTAATATTTGTAGATACAAAGGTGGTTAACTTTTAAGGGCCGATGTTGACTTTGAATAAAACACAATTTATTTAAGAAATTAATGTCATTTATTTTTATTATGATAATAATAATTATTTAGCTCTTGAATTGTCGGTGTATAGACGTTCACCTTTTCTTTCAAATAATTCCAAAGAAAGAAATCCAACGGTGTTGAATCACATGATATTGGCGGCCAATTAACATCACCACCACGTGAGATAACACGGCCCAATGGCAATTTTATCACGCAAATTTCGCAATTGTTCGTTGTCAAGTGACACCATTCTGTTGAAATGACACTTCCATATCTCCTATTTCGGGCCATAAAAACTTCGTTATTATCTCACGATAGCAAAACACCATTCACAGTAACTGCCTGACCGAAATCATTTTAGAAAAAAAATACTGTCCGATGAATGGATCAGCCCGTAATCATCAGTCACTCTTTGTAGGCGAATTAGTTTTTCGACAATTACTTTGGGTTATCATTCGCCCAATTTCGGCAATTCAGCTGGTGAATGTGTGCCTCATCACTGAAAACGATTCCCTTCGAAAATCGATCATCCACTGTTGCCATTTCTTGCCACCCCATTCTGACCTTTGACGACACTTGAAATGGTCAAGAGGCTTTAGTTCTTAAGTCTATTGCACCTTGTAGGTGAGTAAATGCAAGTCCTTATGAATAATGTTCATCAACGACGAGCGTAAGAGGTGCAATTGTTGGGCACGACGATGAGCCACTGGTATTTTTAAAACTAATACAGACCCGGTTTGCTAAAATTTTTGCACAATTCGAACAATTAAATTGACCGAAAAAATTAAGAAGTGCACGATATGTATTTTGATTTGAACGCCTATTTTCATAATAAGTCTGAATAACTTTAACGCGTTGCTTGATTGGGTATCTTTCCATGGTTCAAATTGAGAAATGTCAAATGAAATGCAAAAATTGAAGTTTTGGTGTGGTTCACATTCAACATCAGCTCTTAAATTTAAACCATCCTTTATTATAAACGTACACTTGAAAAAGAATTATTGTGAATTTGTGTCTTCCTTTTATTTGTTAGTAGTAGTACCCTTGGCGTGATGGTTAGTATGTAGGACGTTCATGTTAAAGATGTTGCGCTCAATCCCTGGATGTACCACCTAAAGTTTTTTTTTATGACAAATCCTTCAAGAATAATTAGCCTTTCGGATTCAACTTAAAACTGCAGGTCCCCTCCGTTCCGGACAGTATTATTCGCAAAAACGAATGGTTGAGAGTTGTAAGTGTAATTAGGCAATAGTTCTCAAGGGACTGTTGCGCCACCTTATTTATTTATTTATTTTTTTATTTGTCGTGTTATAGAAGTTTCTAATGTTTTTCGCTCTATACCATAATTAATTTTGTTTAAAGAATTTATGTGGCCCAAAATCAATTTACTTATAAAACTTTTCTGGTTAATTGTTTATTTTTTGGGACAAAACATACAAAAGTAAAAACATTTCCGCAACCTCTAGTTTAAGTTTGTTACCTTTTGTTTTCACTCTTAATCAAAAAAAAAAAAAAAACAATTTTGGAAAAGAGCAAAAAAACTCTCCAATTTGTTTTCCAGTATAAACACAACACAAACCCATTTCATTTGGTTAAGTAAAGAAAAAAGAAACTAATTCGATACGATCTGAAAATGACAAATGAACAAATAAAAATCAAGTGCTTGCACATTGTATTGTAACACTTTTTTGTTTGTCTATCCGGAAAGAGTAATTTTCCGCCACCGACCAGGACAGCCGAACAGCAGAATAGAAAATACCTTCCTTATTTGATTTGAGTTCAATGTTCATATTCTGTTCATCTCTCTGTCAAAAAATCAAATACTATTGAGCAATGGTCATTCAATATACATATATCCATGATACCCTTATTAAATCTAACCTCAATCAGGTTTTGATTTCCTTTTCCTTTTATTATTTTCTCTATTTTCGGTTTATTTTTTTGTTTTTGTTTATGGTAAACAACAACCAATCTGGTATCTGTTTGTCCTTTCCTCGACCATCAGATTCCTAAAATAACACTCCCAAATAAAAACTATGTAAATAAAAACTATTCAATGACCACAACAAAGTGTGTTTTCGAATGTCTTTCCCATAACAATTCCTGATATAAAATAACAACAAAAATGAAAACGGAAAAAAGTTTGAATTTCTATTGCCGTAAAACTTTTTGAATTTCCTTCTCAATTCGTTGGTGAAAGCAAAAATTGATTTTTCGATGCTTTCTTTTTTCATCCCTTACCAACAAAAATATATGTAGATATGTATATAACCACGATAATAACGATGTTTCCCCTTGGACTGCTTCTCAAGTTGAACATTTCCCACAACAACTGTTATCATGATATAATTTAGCCCCAACCATTACACTCCCCCACTCACTCACTCAACCAACTAACCAACCAACCCCTTCCTATAGCAATAATAAACAAACGAATCTACAAGAAGAGAAAAGCCCTCTCAATACAAATACAAAAGGATTTGGACAGGAACCCCTTCAGAAAAGTTTTGCATCGAAACAAATTTGTTTCTTCCAGTTTTTGGTTTTAATTAAAGGCGGAATAAGTAAGAAAAAAAATAAAACAAACTTGAGTCTTTTAACTGAAATAATGGATACTAATCGATGTACCCTGTCCACACCACACCGGTTGTGCATAAGGTTTATATATTTTGGAAAAGAGTTTCCTGTCTTAAACAATAAAAAAAAATAAGTTCAATCTGTGCGTGAGATGATTTTGGGCAAATAATGTTTTATTTCTTCGTCTTGTCTTGTAGATTGGAAATAAATTTTAATTTTTGATTCTGTTTTAAATTTCAATTAAACTTAATCAATTAATTTTTTTTTTCTTTCGTTAGTGAAGTTCTCAACAAGTAGGTAGGTACCGCGCCAGAGGGTTAAAAGATAAATAAGATGTAAAATCATCTCTGTCAGTGATGGTGGCTATCAAGTTTTTGAATAAAAATTCAATAATCCTCCCTTTTAACTTTCTTAATTGGTGGGGGGAGTATTGTGTTCGTGTAGAAAAAAAAGTTGAAGTAAAGTTACGATGGTGATGGGAGAAGTGTAAAAGTAGAGTCTTGTCATCATTGTTCTTTGTCTTCGTCGCAAGTAAAATCAAACTCCAAGACAAGGCAAGACTTAGAAATCTGGTTCCTTTTGATATCATAGCTTATTTTCATACTGACAGTTGTTTCCCGCTCAAAATCCTTATATGATGTTAATATCAAGATTCCATATACAAATAAATGAGTGACTTTACCTACAAAGTTTACAAAATGTGGAACATTTATTTTCAAAGTGCGTATTTCTCAAAATGAATCTTGCTGTACGCAAGTTTCTGCAAAATTTTGTTAAATTTCTAGTGGACAATGCTCTGTAAAGTGTACAAAGACGAGAATGTAGCTGTTGTAGAAGAGACAAATTGAAGACATGGATTTGGACGACCTCTGATGCTTTATCACCAAATTCCCAAATCATATTATCAGCGGTCTTTGCTACCTTGAAGCTGTGATTTGAACCTTATAGACTTTCTCTTTGGTGATGAACCGATTTAACGACAACAATGCGTAAATGTTTCCATTTAAAAAAAACACATTTTTATGTGGTTATTTTTTTTACCACTGTGGGCTAAAAGTATTTTGATTAAAATCTAAAAATCTTTATACTTATTTTTCTAAATTGATTGTATCCCCTTCAAAGTAATAACTCAATAGTTCCAACGTTATTTTTACTATTTGTTAGATATGCTACAAAGTCCTTTACCGATATAGCCCTAAATTCTTTATTCGTTTCTTTCAAATAGGCAGATAAGTCCCATGGCTCTAATTTTTAGCGGAATGATTAAAAATAAGTGCAGAACTTAAGCATTTTTGACACTAATAAAAATTTCACATAAATGAGACCAATTAAACACTCAAAATGGTGTTCATAATTCATTCCGATATTTAAAAACTATTGAAAGGTTACTGTTCCGTCGCTGTTAAGCGATGATTCTGTACCATCAATTCTTAGGTTTTATTAACAAGTAGCTTATCAGCAATTTTAATTGTCATCCTGGCTTTGCTTCTTCCCAACGCTTTGTCGGGCTTCTTTTAACAATTTATTCTAGGACCTTCTGAACTCTTTCAAATTTTCAACAGCAAAAGTCTCCTTTCGCACAGAAATTTAAATGGAACTGTGTTGTTGATCAGTTTTAGGCTTTATAGAATACGAAATACTTTTTGCTATTTACAAAATATACAAATCTCAAATATTAATTTGGGCAGTTTATGTTTCCAATGCTCATAATTATTGAGTTTCTCAAAAAGTAGTCTTACGTCAAATTTAGATTTATGTATATGCGTTTCGAGATTTAGGTTTTTCAAATATTTTATTTTTGATGTTAATCAAATGAAAATAGTCTTTCAATATTTACTATTTTATAGAGATTGTAATTAAATTTGTGAAAAACTTTAAAACTGATTTTGAAAAAGTAAATAATATTTTCGTAAAATTTCTGAGAATTTTTTTTCATCAAATTCCCAAAGTAGGAGAATAATTTATTAACACAACCAATATTTATTCTCACCTAGAAACTTAATTATTAATTTGTTTTTGCATTGTTCTATAGTAAATTCTTTAGAAATCGAATCACACAAATCAATTCTCAGATTTCTGACAGCCAACATGAGAAATTTTGTTTACATTTCTGAAAATTGACGTGCAATATGTTATAGTTTCAAATGAAAGTATATTTTCAATTTTAAAATAAAAAAAATTGTTCCAAATTCCAAAAACTATAATTTTTCGGTATTTTCTGCCCACAGTACGATGGTAAGAGTTGTTGTGGTAGAATTAATTTTACTGAAATGCTTTTTATAGTTTTAAAATAAAATAATACTTAAGGGACCACAATTTGTATTATCTGTGTTTAAAAAAAATAAGATAAACCTACGAAATAGTTAAGCTTTTCTTTGAATACCTTTCATTTAATGATTTCTTTACGCCTCAAATCACTTGTTAACATTTTTTTGTATCCAGTAACTGGGAGAGTGCTTATACCCCATCTTCACTTTCCACAAACTTTTTCCTCAGTTTTGTTTATTTTATATCCCTCAAAAATATCTAGTTTAATGGAAGGGGTCTTAAATTTACCATAAATATTTACCAACTTTGGCAATAGGCAGAGGAACCCGCAACAGAACTTGTTTTACGTTCATGGATGAGGTAAAATGTGTGTGGGAAAGCAAAGTTTTGTTCAGCAGATTCAACATCAGTGGTTTTATGTGGAAGTGATGAGGACTTCCATTCTCCCATGTAAACCACACTCTCCTATCACCACATTACGACCGTGACCAAATGATCACGAAAACGATGGACTGGTTGAAGAAGAAAAAATTGATTTTAGAGAGAAAATATGCAGTCTTGTGGTATGAAGTTGTTCTTAAAAAAAAAAAAAACTTAAAAAAAAATTGCGAAGTAAAATTCAACAAGATAATTATTGATGATATAATTTAAGAGAAAAAAAATTGATATGGGAAGAGTAAAAGATACATTTCGGAAAAACTTTTGAAAAACTGGAATAAGTAAATGTGCAAAAAGGTGGAAAATATTCCAAAGAAAATTTTAACAAATTTTCTTTGGTTTTTGTTACCTGTAAAAAGTTAATCATAAGATTTTGTATATATACGTTCTTTCTATAGGTTTAATTTACGGATGAACGAACGTACACAAGCTTAAATTAAGTTGTTTTCTTACGATTTTTGTTTTAATATTCTTTCAATATAAATTGACATTAATAAAAACTTTATTTAATTTTTTCTTTCTAGGTAAGTCAGAGTCGATTATTAAGTCAACAACCAAATAAAATTGTGTTAAGAAACAAATTTATTAAAAGTAAGTTTTTATTATAATAGGAACATAAATAAAAGATCATTTTTTTTTCTAGGATGGTTAAAAATAAATTGTTTAAACTTTTTTTTTATGACAGGCCATTTAAGCATTTTCCGGTTATTTTGAGGTTATTTGGGTTTGGTCAATTTAAACCATCATAAAAAATCTTTTTCAAGAAAACGTTTTCCAACGTCGATATCAAATTTGTTTTGAAAAACTTCGTAAAATTCTATTATGTTATGATTTGGAAAATGGACACACGTTGTTTGATCTTTTTTATTTTACTAAACGGTGAGCCAAACAAAATTTTCTTTAAATGCAATAAAATTAATCATATTTATAGTTTAATTAAAGCAAACATTTAATTAATTAAAGAACTCAAAGTTTTTCAGGTGCAATTTTTAGAATAGTTAAATTTAAGGACCAATATGGATTTTGAATAAAACACAAATTATTGAGGAAAACATCTTCGATTGATTTCATTATGATAATATTGGTTTGGTTTATGTATGCCTTATAATATCGGACAAATGGCCTGCGTGACCTCGGCTGCACGCGTACATCCGATGGTAAAAAATTCCGATGACTTTGTAGAATAACTGAGCTTCTATGCCGTTAATTTGCCGAATTATCTCATCCTTAAGCTCTTGAATTGCTGCTGGCTTATCAACGTACAGGGAATAATCATTTACAAGATCAATACCGAGCTATAAGCCATAATTTGACGGCAAGTTCGTACACTTGCTGCCGCTTGCATTGTATATTCGCTTAGTTTTTAAAATTTACCAAAAGGATTTACACAAAGAGTTACTCTCTCTTATTTGGCAAAATGCTTCGAGTGAGTTCCTCTTTCTAAGCTAGCAAGACATACCAAATTCACTTCTTTGTTAACCTTTGGTATTGGCTTTATCTATCTATATATTGATTTTTTCAGTAATGAAAAATCAATACCCTATACATATAGGATAAACCATAGCCACCATGATCCTCTCACAAGGAGGCCATCCCAACATTATGTTCCTGGAGTTAACCAGGGGGCTTTAGCATATCCCGTGGTACCACGTCATCAGTGACATGACAAATTAGTCTTTGATGAAATGACATCTAGGGAAGATAACCCTAGAAGTGGTCGCCGACAACTTGTGGGATGGAATCAGCCGAGCTTTATCTACAATGTACATCATTCTTTAAATAAATGATTTTTAATTCCACTTCAGACTTTTTTTTTAAACTTATATTAAATACCTTTTGCTTGATCAAACGATTTGTATATTTACTGATACGTATTGGGCTTGTATAAATTGTAGCAGTAAGTCAACCCCTAGCCCAGGGGTAGGATGACAGTCCTGTGCTTACCATCTTTCGAAAAATTTAATTTTAAGAAGGAAGTAAACCGTAGCTTCTTGCGTTCGCTCACAAGTTGAGAATTTTCTCAGTGCAGTTCTAAGCCGTACCTTTTTCAATTATTATAAATTGATCAGTATCATTTATCATCGAGCTGCACAGATTTCTCAACTTGCTCCCCAGGAGCCCCCATGTGGTGGTGCAATTAAGCACTTCTTCCATCCAGATTACAGACAAGCATATAGAATCCCTGCATCTGCATTGAAGTCAGTTTGCTTCCTTATCGACGTACAGTTTTTCTTTCAACTGTATCACGATCTTGGCACCGCCACCACGTGAGATAACAAGGCAATTAAATTTTTCGTGCAAATGAGCCATTATTTCGTTAGCTGTGTGGCATGTGGTATGTGGCATGTGGCTAGTGGCACCGACCTGTTGAACCCACATATCGTCCACATATCTATATCTTTAAATTCGGGGCATAACAAGTTTGTTATTATCTTACGATAGCGAACACCATTCACAGTAACTGCCTGGCCAGACACAGTTCCGCTTATTGGCGAATACACTGACGTGAAAATGAAGATGATTTCCCTCGAAAACTGATCATCCACTGTTACCATTTCTTGCCTCCATTCTGACCATTGACGACGCTTGAAATGGTCAAAAATGGTTAATTGCATCTTTTAAGCGTGTAAATGCAAGTCTTTATGCATAATGTTCATCAACTACGAGCGTGAGTGGTGAAATTGTTGGGCACGACGACAAGTTGAGGTGGACGGTTTTTCAGCCACACAATCGCGAACAGCAGCAATATTTTCTGCAGTAAAAACTGTACGAGCATGCACTGGCGTTTTCACTCTCCATTTTTTCAACTGTAGGCACATTTGGACAATTAAATTGACCGAAAAAAGCATTAAGTGCACGATATGCATTTAAATTTGAACCCTTTGTTTTCATAAAGAGCCTGAAAAAACTCTAACGCGTTGATTGGGTATCTTTCTTTGGTTCAAATTGAGTTAGTCTGTATTTTAAAATCGAAAAAAAAACTTGACGTTTAGTTGTGTTTGACATTCAACTTCGGATTTTAGAATTTAACCACACTTTATAACTCCAATTCCTCAAGACCTTGTTTATATGGTAACAAGATACAACTTCTGGATTTCTCGAGTGATATTGGCCTTAAAATCTGGAAATATTTCCACTTTGTCTCTTTCTACCTTGTCTCTGCTTCATTTTTTAGAAGTATTTGTGAAATAATTATACCACTGCATGAACTGCATTAAACTGTCATTTTCTGTGGATGCGTTGCATTCTCGACGTTAAAGTGTTCACTTTCGGAGTCTCCAGATGCGGCACTTTCATTTGATAGTTTAGCCGCCAACATGAAAATACACTTCTTTAGGAATATGATATTTTGCACAACATTTGTGTCCAACTGGAGCTTATAGCTGATTTAAGTCAAAAAATTGCAAAGTGATAATAAAGCGTATATAGTTTGGTTCTGCACCTTCTATTGTGCGAAAAACTCGAGATATTTGTTTAGAAATCTTCTACGGTCTTAGTGTGTATTGAACTGTTAGGACTGGCTGATGTTTATGAACTGAGTTTCACAATCTTAGCTATGGTCTTGTGTGTTATCCACTAGCACATTAGTTTTACAATCTTTTTGCGCATTTTGGCTTTTTATTTTTTTTGAAAACGCACAGTTTTTGTTACACGCCATCAATCACTTTGTAAATATTATTTCAATATTTCTCAACTTTGTTCAAATGTTATGAAGCTTCCTTCGTCCCGCGGGATATATAATACTGACTTTTTGCTAAGACTTCGATTGGAAAATATCTGTCAGTTTCAAAATATTCTATGATTTAAAAAAAAAAAACACAGGAGGGTCTATCCGTACATAAATAATGGATGTTTTTTTTTCGAGAACAGAATTTTAATTTGTTAAAACCGCTTTCTTTTACAAGTTTAGCATTTACCAATATCATAAAAAATATAGCAGGAAAACAACGTCTATTTCATTTTGAAAAACTTTGTTAATTTCTATGGTAACCGGAAAAGGTAATGTTTTTTAAAATGTATTCAATTTTAAATGTTTTGAGTTTAATTTTTAAAAAAATGGGAAAAACTTACTTTTGTTTGATCTTTACTTTAGAAGAACGAAATTGTCTTTATATATATTTCAACATACTTCTATTACTATTTAGCTGTAGCTAAACGATAAAGATAATTATACTCATTCCCTTGAACTTTGACAATTCCTATTTGGCTAACTATTACTTCACCATCCCTTTGGGCATAAAATTACTTTTTAATTTTATTAAATGGATTTTCTTTTTATTTAATTGCCCAACATTAAACTTAAACTTCAGTCAACCTCTACAAAAATCCCAAAAAAAAGAAGAACTTAACACCATAAAAATCAAGTATGTGATGCAACTTAATCGTGCTTATTTTTCCACGAACTCTAATACCCCAAACCAAAAACCCAAAATGGTACTGGGTTTTTGTTAAAAATGCCTTTTTCCATGAATATTGTCAACTTTGAAAAGAATCGATTTATTTTTATAATAACATCCATTTTGATGATATGACTTGAAAAGGGGACTAACCATCCGGTCCGTTCATCCTTCGTCCTTTTAAAGCAAAACTATGCTTTGAGATTTTTAAATTAAATGTCGGACTAATATACATAAATGACATTAGAGCTATACATATACATTATACATTCATAAAATACATACATATACAATATAGATACATACATAAATATATTTTTTATACTTAAACTTAAATGGTCGAGTTGGTTTGGAATTTGTTTTTTTTTGTGTTTGGGAACATTTTAAACCATTTCGAGGATTATCTTGTTTTCTACAATGTCCTATAATTTGGGTTTGTAATAGTTTAAACTGTTGTATTTGAAAATAGTAGTTGTAGTAGTATTAGAAGTTCGAAGGAAATGAAGTGGAACTGAAAGCGAGCACAGTATGCTCTCACTTCATTTAGTTTTGTTTCTTTTTCGGTTCAATTATTTCTTGGTTTTGTCTTGAAAGTAGATTGTATATAGTTATGGTAAGGAAATAATATAAAATTGTTATGCGAGCGAAAACATTTCAATGGACCAACACCATTTGGGTTTAATGCTGAAATAATAATATGTATCGTTTGTTTTTTATGTCCTTTTTTCTTCTTACCATTACCAATAAGCAGTTTTTGGAGGAGTTTGAGTTCACAGAAGTGCTTTGATGTTTAAAATTAAATTTTGAAAATCACCAAAATAATTGAGCTTGAGATAATTTTTATATCAAAATAAATTCAAATTTAAATGTTTTGATTATTTTAAGAAAGAGTAGAAGTTACTTTTCTGATGGGCACTTTGGCCTAAATTCACGATTTCAATTGAGAAAAAACTTTTTTTAGCTAACTTTTTTAAGTAGATGGTTGAGAAATTTTGTTCAAACTTTATGCTGTTAAGTAAAATCGACAACCATAAATATTTACGAATTCTCAGAGGACTTGAATGTTTTGAGGAGTACTTTTAAATAAGTCTATTAAATTATACATCCCAAATTTACTAAGAGTAGTCTACTTGTTGGATTGTGATTAGAAACAGTGTGTCTCAGTTCATTTAAACGGAAATTACTTTAATCAGCTTTTAATCCCTTACACCAAAATTACTTTAATATGGGATTGTTTCAAATAAAGATACATATCAAAAACAATAAGGTTAATGAATGCGTTAAGCTTTTCTGCATGATAATGACCCTTAACACCCTTAAAATCTGATGAAAGAATGGTTTTAAACAAAAAAATATTTAAGCCCTATAAAGAAATTATAAACAATTAATAGTAAAGAGTTGAGAAAAAAGCTAGTTTCGCTACGCAACATTCTTATAAGTAACAGTTTTGATATTTTTTTTTTATAACAAAGAAATTAGTTGTTCCCGTGCCGCTTTGGTTAGTACTTAGGACCGTCATGCCAAAGGTTCAATTCCTGCGTCATCTAAAAATTGTTCACAAGTTCTGCCTGTTGTGAGGAATTAATAAATCATTTAAGAATAATTCTTTTCATAAGAAGTGCTTTCCGATTAGTTAACTTTATTTGCACTCAGACAGTTGTTAGCCACTTCACTTAACCCTTGTTCTCTACGAGCGGGGCAACAACTTATATATAAAGGGTTTTTCAATAAGAGCGGGTATATGTTGAAATGGAATAAAACAAGCTGTGTGTGAGGTATTAACAAAATTATTATTTTATTTGAAAGGCCCATGTATGGGATTAAGTGTATAACATGACATCATTCAAATGCCCGCCTTGACTTCTTACGGTCGGTGGCACGAATCCGAGTGGTCCAATTTTCAATGACTCTTCCGCATAGATCCGACTGATGAGCAATGGCCTGTGTTATGTTCACCTCTGTGGTTTATTTGTTTAGACCTACAACTTCAAGAAACCTCAGAGGAAAAAGTCTAGCGGAATTAAATCGCATGACCTTGGTGGCCAATTCACATCACCCCTGCGAGAAATAACCTTACCCTCAAAGAATAATGTCAATCGTGGCGTTTGCTGTGTGGTACGTAGCACCGTCCTGCTGGAACCAGATGTCGTCTAGGTCCATATGGTTCAATTTGCGCCATAAGAAATTAGTTATCATCGTTATTTAGCGTTCGCTGTTGACGGTGACCGCCTCACTAACGTCGTTTTCAAAAAAGCCCGGACCAATTACGCCGCCGGCCCAAAATCCACACCAAACTGTAACTTTTTGAGGATGCATTAATATCACCTAGTGAACCTCGCGTGTGTTGGTGTCGTCCCATGTACGGCAATTTAGCTTGTTAACACAGCCATTCATCCAAAAATGCGCCTCGTCAATAAAGATGATTTTTCGGCCAAAATTGGGGTCCTCTTCCAAACGAGATCCTGGGTCAGTTGGATGTTGTACGAGTGTAGGGCCAAGTCCCGGCGCAAAATTCGCTAAGTTGAAGACTGCCCCGGGATCTGCTGACCGTGTAACTTGCTATGATGATTCGACATAAACAACTGAATAATAAACAAAAGATTTGACAGATGTCACTAAAACAAAATGGCCGCCATGGGGCCCCAAAATCTACCCTACTAATAAAAAAAAATATAATTGGGCATCGAAATGAAATACATACATACATTATTTTTAAATAACTTATGTAAATAAATAAATTTTATTAAAATGTTTTGTTAATGCCTCCAATAACTAATAAGAGGTTTAATGAACAAAAATACCGATATTACATGGTCTTCAAAAAATCCATCAATTTTTTTTATTCGTACACTGGAGCGTATACGTACTTTTTTTCTCATATAATTTAGACTTAACAAAAAATGTTTCTACACTTTCCGTTTGTTATGCTGCCTCATGTATGTTTTGCTCAACCTTCATTAAATTGCAGAACAACTTTTGTTGGGTCAGCTAGTACGCGCAATAAATTATACTAAATTACATTTTTTCAGTTGTAAACCTTTTTAGAATCGCACAAATCATAGTTAAAAGAAAGGAAAGTGCGAGGCAAGCTCGTGCGTATACGCTTATTAATGTCTAATTTCTCGGTAAATTTATTCAGGCCACAAAAACCTCATTCGTTTGATGTGTATAGATTTGAAATGATTAATTTTTGCAACAAACAAAAAAAAAACACTAAAGTTTGATTCACAAAAAGAAAACAGAAAATTTTGATTAGAAACCATTGAATTATTGTCTAATTCTGCAAATGCCACATTGTTTCTTGGAATTCACTTTTTTTCTTGGAAACAAAAATATTATACAAAAATTATTTGTGCGTTTCCTAGAGTTCCAGGACGATGGTTGGTTTTTGCCTTTTTGACCTTATTCTCTGCTTCGTTGGCTTAATTTATTTATTTTTTTTCCTGTGCAGTTCATTCTCTCTCTCTCTGTGTTATTAATGGAATGTATTTTTCATTTATTCAATTTTTGGTTTAACATTCATTTTATTTTTATATATTTTCTAGTATGCGAGTTTCTTGTTGGCCTAAACAAGAGAAAGTATGGTTTAATGTCGTGTTCAGAAATATTTCTTTATGGATAAAAGAAAGGTATACAAAACTACAGATAGATATAAATATAAATATGGTTTCTACAAGGAATTTGAAGGTATTCTACTCTTCGTATAGGTACGACAAAGGTTTTGCTTCTATCTTCTACTACGAGTATGTCTAGTATTTTAAGATAAAATTTGCATTTTAGATATTTCAGTTCTGTGCTCTACTCAAGTGTACAATTGTAATTTTGGATTCCATTGGGAAATTCTATCGAATGATGTCTTCGCTTATACACCCGTCTATATATACAAGCACACAAACTCAGGCAAAAAACGAAATAGATTTTATTCCATCTTCTTCATCTATCTCAATAATATTACCGGGTCTATGTAGTTAGAAAGAGAGAGAAAGGAATATATGTACCTTAAAGGATTTTCTAGGCTTTTGCTAGCATAAAATTTAAGGATATACTTGGAATTTCGTATGTGTAGTTCTTTATCCTGTGGTTTCCTACAGAATCAAATTTATTCGTACATATACATACACTATGTGTATATTTGTATCTATATATGTTTTTTCTCATGATAGTGATGTATCTAACTATATATACCTATATATATATTCTAAGCGTACGCACTCAGTGCCATCACAATTTTGGGGAATAATTTAATTCATGTGGGGATCTTTGGGGCTCCGGTAAAATCCCAGAGTGTGTTCCGCTCTAGAAAAAGATTTGCAAATAGAATTCTAATGCCTGGTTACTTTGAGAATTGTTTGAAACTATTTTTTAACTTTATAACTTATGAAATATATCAAAATAAAATTATGATTACGGTCGTTGGATGGAAATGATTTATTCAATTTCAATTTTGTTTTTTCGATAGTTTATTTTATAGTCATAAATTGAATTTTTGTTTATTATGTATATAAAGACTTAATTTGATGTACATAACTTTTATTAAATTTATTTTCTACTAAAGCAATTTTCAAAGTAAATTGTAACTGAAAGTTCTTACAAAAAGCATATACATTTTTTTGAAGTACCTATTAATAAATTTCAAAGAATGATTTGCTATTTGGTTTGGTTTATTATAGATTTAGACCTTCAGAAAATTTACAAATACTAATATTAATGATGTCATTATTGTGGTTTTTAAATTGGCATCAATTTTAAATTATTCATGGATAAACCTGGCATTAGAATTGCCTTCATTTTTTATGATTTCAATTAAAAGTGAGGAGAAATAGAATTTTTGAAACTTATTTCATGATAATGGATTTTTAAATCACTGTTAAACTAATTATAATAATAATAACATTATAGTTGTGCAAAGGTTTTTTTTTAGGTACTTAATTTAACCGAGTACTTTTAGACTATAAAATTAAAACGGAAAAGGGTATTTTAATTTTCTATTAACCTCTTTAGTCTAGGAAAACTAGATTTAAAAAAATAACTTTAAAAAAAAAATGCAAACAATTAATGTTGCAGTTTGGTTGAAAGCTTTATTTAAGCTTCCTTAAAACCCAAAATAAAACATTTTATTGGGTGTTGAAAGGGATCAAATTTAAATAAATCATAAATTCAAATTCAAATCAAGCTTAATTCATACAAATTACGGAACCCCAAAAAAGTTTTGGTGAGAGTAGAATGTTTAGTAACTTGGCTATACTTCACCCAATATTCCTGAAATAATTATGATTTAAAAAATTGTTAAAAGCAACTTTAGATATTATACAGACAAATTTTAAGTCTTCCAAATCTGATTTTAGCAAAAGACTAAACTTAGGATCACTATATGACTTGAAGGAATTGACGTACACATTTCATTAATATATCACATGTCGGATAAGGGACAGGTTATGTCGTCCGACATAAGGGACTTAATTTGTTTGCAACTGCATTATCAGATACTAAAAACTTACCTTAACTAAATTTCTAGTATCTGATAAGGCAGCGCCCGCCAGCGGCTAAAAAATTGCCTTAAATGGGAATTTGTATGAATTAAAAGGCAACTTTATTGGAAAGTTGACTGTAACATTAGTCAAGAAAAGTTTCCCTAACTGCTACCAAGTGAAGTCTACTTATGTCAAACTGTCAGCTGATCATGATTTCTTATTTAACTGAAAGCTGAACTTCATAACTCTGTGATTTTGTTATTTACTGCACCATTTTAATTAAAGTTTTTTTATGGAAAAGGGTTAATGGTCATATTAATAAAGGATTAAGAACTTTTTCGTTACAAAACAAAACACAACTTATTTTGGACTTTTACCTTGTTTAAGGAGTGTTGTATGTAAACCACACCAAGTCAAGTTTTTTTCGGCATTTAATTTTACATTTTCCGATTTCAAATTTAATCAATTTGAACCTTGAAAAGATTCACTGTTGCAGAAAAAAAACGCAAACCGGTATATTATTTAAGATTAAGTTTAATGTCTAAGAAGTATGAAAAGCAAGTGAACAAAGGTTTGATATGATTATATAGTTGGGCATACAGAAAAAGTATAATAATTTACATAAGTTCAGTTAAGTAGAAACAAAAGAGAGTATTGTGTTGTTCATTATATAAAAATACAGTAGAGTAAATAAATATTCCAACACTCTTCCACAACGCAATACTATAGCTAATTTGAAAATATTAGTACAGAAGAGCCCCAACAAGCGATTGATAAGAACTGGGGTCTTTTCTCTTGCATGCCGAGTTTGAATACTGCTTTTGGTGTATACTTATGGATCCTCGTAGTCCTTGGCGCTCTTTAATTTCATTCATAGACTGTTGATCAGAACATGCGATCATGATATCGTCTACGTAAACAGCTATAATGTTAAATTGTTTTTCCTTATTCATAACATAAAGACAATTATCTCCATTGCATCTCAAAAAACCTATAGCATGCAAAACACTGTGAAGCCTCTTATTCCACTCTCGGCCTGCCTGTTTAAGGCCATACAAGGATTTGAGTAGCTTACATACTTTATTTGGATAGCGGTCATCAGTGAATCCTTCAGGTTGTGACATGTAAACAGTGTTTTCGAAATCGCCATTCAAATATGCCGAAGTCACGTCTAAATGATCCAACAGGAGCTCTCGTTCAACAGCTATTGCAATTATTAGACGAATCGATGAAAAACGTGCAACCGGTGAAAAAGTCTCGTTATAGTTCACTAAAAACTTCTGGGCACAACTTTTTGCCACTAGTCTGCATTTGAATCTATCGTTTGAACCATCTGCATTCCTCTTCACGGTAAAAACCCATTTGCAGCCTATCACCTGACTCTTCTTCGGACGATCAACTAACTCCCAGGTATGATTCTTCTTAAGTGCAACCATCTCGAGATCCATCGCTTTTGTCCATTTCGTAGACTCAATACTTAACATTGCTTCTGCAACTGTCATTGGAACATATGGAACTTCAACAGCATTCATTTCTTTTACAGAATTCACGGCTGACCGACCAGGTTTTCCTGTACGTAATATTTTTGGACGACCTTTTCCTCTAACGTACTCTGCTCGAACCTCGTTCTCCTCCTTCTCATCGTCTTCTTCTTCTTTTGCCTGTTGATGTGAAGCCATTAATTGAGGTTGATGTTCAACTTCAGTTATTAGAAAATCGTTTTCTTTATCTTCAGAATGTTTATAAAAGTCCTCAAAAAATATGACATCCCTACTTTTTTCGACCTTTCTTGTTCTGGGATCAAACAAGCGATAAGCTTTCGATTCGTCAGAGTAGCCGACCATATAACACTCCTTTCCCTTAGCTGAAAACTTTGAACGACCTGGTTTCTTTTTTATTACCACTGCCTTAGATCCAAAAAGTCTGAGATGAGAAATTATAGGCTTACGATCTGACCAAAGCTCTTGGGGTGTTAATGTTCCAGCTATATTTGTTGGAGACCTATTTCTTAAATAAGCTGTCGTAATTATGGCTTCTGCCCACAAATACTCGGAGAGCTCAGAACCTATCAGCATGCACCTAGCCATTTCTACCAAGGTGCGGTTGGCCCTTTCGGCCACCCCATTCTGCTGAGGGGTATACTCCACTGAGAGCTGTCTCTTTATGCCGCATTGATTTAAGAACTCATTAAATGACCTGTTCAGATATTCCGTGCCGTTATCGCTCCGAAGTGATTTGATTTTGCATCCTGTCTGTAGCTCTGCCATAGCTTTGAATTGTTTAAAAACAGTGAAAACCTCGTCTTTGCTCTTTATAAAATAAACAAAAATATTTCTAGATTTATCGTCTATAAATGTTAGAAAATATTTTGCTCCCCCAGCTGACGTCACCCGCATCGGACCGCAGACGACCGTATGCACCACCTCTAGCAACTCCTTGCTTCGATGTAAGGATTGTTTAGGAAACGGTTTAACATTTATTTTTCCCTTAGCACAAATTAAGCAATCCACCTTTGAAATAACTGAGTTGAAATTCAAACCTACAACCATATTATTTTTCTTTAGCTGCTCAAGACTCTGACTGTTCAGGTGGCCAAAACGTTGATGTCATTTGCAAAAACTATCTACCTCGCTACATGAACTATAACTTAAAACTTCTCGCTCCAGATCTAAAATAAACAAATTATTTTTCCGATCGGCCTTCAATACGGGTTCATTGCATGCATTTTTGACTATAGCTTTATTCTAAATAAAATCTACTGAACATTTATGTTGAGTAATTTTGCTAACGGAGACAAAATTCCCACGAAGATCAGGTACATAAAGCACATTATTTAGGATTACGTTTCCAATTGATGACTTAAGCTTAACCGTACCTATCCCGCTAGATAAAACTGTTTTGTCATTCGCTAGCTGCACCGTTTCTTTACTGTCCATATTTAAACTGCTAAAATATTCTTTATTGCAACACATATGCGAAGTGGCCCCACTATCAAGACACCATTCGTAAGGCTTTAGCACTTTACAATCGTCAAAGTTTGAAGAAAATAATCCAAACGATGCTGTTGAATTTGTTGAACTATTTTTCTTTTGATGACAGTGCACAACAAAATGACCTCTTTGACCGCACGCGTCACATTTTCCCTTATTCTTTTTACCGTTTGCACTGTTGGTATGAAACTTATTGTTTGCTTTAACAGTAAAAACTTGGTGAGCTTCTATTTTATTTTATTTTATTTTATTTTATTTATTTAATCCGTTAATTATCTAACGTTAATATAAACTTATAGCTATTTACATAATTTTTAATTTAAAATTTTAATTAACATAGAAATAAATAAATACTATAACATATTAAAAAAGCTTTCTTTAAATTATTTACTTTTAACATTGTCATTAACAGATGAAATTAAATTATAAAATTTATTGAAGACTGAAATCAATTGATTTAAAGGGCTATTCATACCATAGTTAGTTCTGCTAAAGATCGGACATAAAGGTATCTGTCTTCTTATGCTAGTTTGACTATAGCTAAAATTTAGACGATTCAGAGCTATTGCGGATATAATAGAACCATTAATTAAGTTTAAAATAAAACAAAATTGGAGATAATGTCTATGTTGTGAAAGTGTAGGGAGGTTTATTAGCAAAAGTCTCTGAGAATAAGGAGGTGGTGTGAATATTTGGGAAAACGGAAGAAAACGAAGACAAAAACGCATAAATCTTTTTTGGATACTTTCAAGTCTGTCTATATGGACTGAATAGTATGGTGCCCATATAACACAGCCGTATTCAAGTATTGGCCTGACAAATGATACATAAAGAAGTTTTAAGACGTAGGGGTCACGAAAATCACGAGAAAAACGTTTAATAAAACCTAGAATCTTGTTAGCTTTTTTAACTATAAAGTTATAATGGTCACAGAACGTTAATTTACTGTCAAGAATAACACCTAAATTAGAGAAAACGGAAAGCTTACAAAGAGAGGAAGAATCTAATAAATAGTTATAATCTATAATTGTTTTTTTGCGTGTAAAACACATAGTTTTACATTTGTCAATATTCAATAAAAGTCGGTTTGTTTTGCACCATTCCCTAAAACTATGAAGATCTTCTTGAAGCTGTGAGCAGTCATTAATTGAACTAATAGATTTGAAAATTTTAATGTCATCAGCGTATATTAAAACGGAGGAGTTTTTTATAACGGATGTTATGTCATTTATATATAAAATAAATAATAAAGGACCTAAATGGCTACCCTGTGGAACACCAGAGTTGACGTAAAATTGGTCGGAGAGTTCATTTCTGAATATAACGCTATAACTTCTGTTCTTAAGATAAGACGAGATCCACGTCAAGAATTTGTCGTTAAACCCTAAGGCCTTAAGTTTATGGACTAAAGTCTTGTGACACAATTTGTCAAAGGCTTTACTGAAATCTGTGAATACGCAATCTACTTGCTTACGATCTTCAAAGGAGTCAAGGCAGAAAGAAGTGAAATGAAGTAGGTTTGTAATTGTTGATTTATTCTGGACGAAACCATGTTGATTTTCACATACAATTGATTTACAGTTAAAGGATAACATCTTACAGATAATGGACTCAAATAGTCTGGGAATGACGGAAAGTTTGGCAATCGGCCGGTAATTCGTTATTTCATTCTTAGACCCTTTTTTATGAATCGGAGTTATAAATGCACTTTTCCATAATAGTGGGAAAATTGATCTTCTAAGAGATTCATTGAACAAAACAAACAGAGGGTACGATAAATGAGACACACATTTTTTTAAAACACATGATGGTACTCCATCAGGGCCAGGGTGAAAACAGTCATCAAGTTCTGAGACACAACGAACAATTGAATCCTCACATATTGTCAAGTCAAGTGAGTTAAGGTGTGGATAATTTTGGGCTGGAAAGAACGAATCGGGAATTTGAAAAGAAGGAGGCACGTCGAAAGCATCTTTGAAGAAATTAGCAAACATATTTGAAATTATTTGGGAGTCATGACTTGTTGTGTTATTAAAAGACATAGAGTTTGGGTAACCGTCAGTTTTTCTTTTACTTTTCACAAAATCCCAGAAGTTTTTTGGGGTCTGTTTCAATTCATTTTCAATTTTTATAATATAGTCAGAGTATAGAATATTGAAGTAGTCAATGAAAATATTTTTAAGTTCGTAGTAAATCCTGAAGTCTTCTTCTGCTCTAGTTTTACTAAATTTTAGCCATGCCTTATTTCTTTTATTTTTTAAGTTTTTTAATTGAGTGTCAAACCATGGTGGAGTTTTAGATTTATAGCGACATTTCCGTAATGGCGTAGTTTCATAAAAACAGTTAAAAAGAATACTATAAAAATTTAGACACATGTCATCAATATTACGATTTAGGAGCAGTTGATTCCAGTCAACATTACACAATAAGTTAGTTAGTTCATTAAAGTTACATTTTTTAAAATTGAATTCAAGTTTTTCATTTGATGTATTAGGGATATTGCACACGTTTATATTCAGTGATATATTTAAAGCTGGATGGTGACGGTCTTCTTCTACTAGTTTAACATCGGCTGGAGATACAGCTACGTCAGTATTTATCGTGTCGGAGAAAAATATCAGGTCCAAATATTTGTTGTATTGATTGGCAACCCCATTAAATTGAACAAGTCCACAAGAAGCTAAACCATCAATAATTGTGAATTCGTTGGTGCTCGTTGGATTGATAGGTGTAAAATAGTTGAAATCTGATGATTTTGTCCAGTTGAGGTTCGGAAGATTGAAATCACCTACGATCAGCAGTTCATCATTAGGTTCCATTTGTTCGTGGATCTTCTAAGTTAAATGTATGCAATTTTCATAGACAAAACTGGTAGATCTTGTAGGTATGTATACTGAGATGATAAAGAGATAACCTGTTTCCAATTTGATTTTAATACATAGCATTTCGACGTCAGAAAGATCAAAAGTATCAACCAAAGTGCATATAAGGTAGTTTTTTACCGCGAATAATATTCCACCACCAACTGTCTCCGAGTCGCTCGATTGGTGCCTATCTCGTCTAAAAACTTGGTAAGTTGAGTCAAAGAGTTCGGTATCTATGAAGGAATTATTTAGCCATGTTTCTGTAAGAGTAATTATGTCATGTTGTAGATTGTTAATATTTTTATAGATCGTATTGATCTTTGTCCTTAGGCCATTGACGTTTTGGTAATAAATCAAAACTTGTTAAATCTGCCTCTTCGATAATAATGCATTGTCCGGGTCTCTTGAAAAGGGTTAAAGGATGGCGACTTTATATGATTATTTTGTTTATTCTCGAATTCGTGTATTATGATCCCTTTTGGCCAAAGCGATGTTGAGTTTAGAAGGTGGAAGATTGAGTCTGGAACTCTTATCTTAAAAGATGCATATTTCGAGTGGTTTCGATGAATCATTTTCTCAACTTTTAATAGCGACGTATCAGTCTTGTTCGAAATAAAGTTTTTAATATCGAGGGCGTTTGTTGAAGGGTCAAGTTTAGATAAAAATAAAGTTCGATGGCCTTCTACTACTTTCAATCCACATGAGATAGGTGAGTTAAGATGAGTTTTGTTTGAAAGAGATGAAAATAACAATGAGTTTGCTAACGTTGATGATGATGGGTTTGACAAGGGGAATAATGGGGCTTCTGCCCCATTATTCCCCTTGTCATGACGACGCTGCTCTTCCTCCAGCAATTTAATTTTTAAGTTAATTAAAGATGGTAAGCTATCTCGGCTCTCGATAGCAACTATGAAATTTTCATATGAATCAGGGAGACTACATAACAGAATTATACTGAGCAAATCATCTGGTATAAGCACTTGGATTTCATGCAACTTTTCAACTACTTCATAAAAATCATTAACATGAGCTGACATGGACTGGCCATCTTTCATCTTGGCATGCATTAATTGTTTAAAGAGACTCACCATTCGAGCTGGACCTTTAGGTTGATGGATTTCACATAGCTTATCCCAAGCTTCCTTCGACTTCTTACAGTGTTTTACATGCAACAAATGACCACAAATCCGCATGCAGCAGGACGCTCTTCATTTGAATTGCCCATGTCAAATAATTTTCCCCGCTTAGCTTCTCAATCTGGTAAAAGGAACTCATCATTTGTCTTTCTTTTACTCAAAAAGATCCAATAAATTTAATAAACCGATTTGATTTAGTACTTAAAAATCGACAAATAGACTGACTATTTTAATTAACCACTTTAGGTTTATTTTTAACAAACAAAAAAAAATATTTAGAGTCTTAATAGATTTTTTTTTTATTGCAACCTGGGCCCATAACCTGTTGCAGAAAAAAAACGCAAACCGGTATATTATTTAAGATTAAGTTTAATGTCTAAGAAGTATGAAAAGCAAGTGAACAAAGATTTGATATGATTATATAGTTGGGCATACAGAAAAAGTATAATTCAAGTTTTACATAAGTTCTGTTAAGTAGAAACAAAAGAGAGTATTGTGTTGTTCATTATATAAAAATACAGTAGAGTAAATAAATATTCCAACATTCACAATCCATCAACGCATTAATTTTTTATTTTTTATTCGACTTATTATGAAAATGGATGTTCAAATCAAAATGCATATCGAGCAGTGGCAAGAAATGTCAACAATTTTCGAAGAAATTATCTTCAGTGAAAAGGCACATTCTTACCTCAGTGGATTCGTCAGTAAGCAGAATTGCCGCATTTGGCTGGGGACGTACTTTTTGTTACCAAAATGAGTCTGGTCAGGCACTTTCTGTGAATGCTGCTCGCTATCTTGAGATGAAAACCATCTGTATATGGTTTGAATTGAAAGATATGGATGTGGACGTATTGTGGTTTCAACAGGACGTTGTCACTTACCACACAGATAAAGAAACAATGGCTCTTTTCGTCGCCAACATCAAGTGATTTGACACCGTTGGTCTTCTTTCTTTGGGGTTATATGAAAGAAAAGGTGTATGCCAATAAGCAAGCAACAATTCAAGAGCTAAAGGATGAGATAGTTCATCACATTAACAGAATAGAACCTCAATTATACCTCAGCGTCATCAAAAACTTGAAACATCGGATGGCGGTTTGCCAACGAGGTCGCGGCGGTCAATTGGCCGATATTTTATTCCATTCATATTTTAACCAATATTATCTTAATAAAAAGAAATGATAATAATTTTCTAAATAATTTGTGATTTATTCAAAATCGGCCCTTAAAATTTAACCACCTTTTACATTCTGCACGACCAACTGAAGGTAAAATGCAGTTAGGTAAAGTTCCAATTTCAAATATTTTTTTTTATTTATTTCAATCAATTAAAATCAATAAGAGTACATTTAATTTCTTAGACTATGATAAAAAGTACATAATTTTATTGTTGATGGGAACTATACGAATGTATATAATATATCTAAAGTCTAAAAATTGAATATTCTACTGTCTTACATTAAATACTAAGCATATATAATTACAATTAGGAACAATTTATTCAAATATTATTTAATACAATTGAACAACTGGAAAACTGGATGGAACGGGAAATATTTTCATTCCGACCAAAATTGCAACGATGAAAGTGTTCATAAATTAAAAATCGACAACGTGTTGT
Organism: Eupeodes latifasciatus; assembly: GCA_920104205.1. NCBI lineage: Eukaryota > Metazoa > Arthropoda > Insecta > Diptera > Syrphidae > Eupeodes > Eupeodes latifasciatus. The sequence goes on from OV049926.1 coordinate 40,046,827, forward strand.
TCTGGATGGAGTATTTCCTCCAGATAATAATGATAGTAGCGGAGGACAATCAATGTGATAAGTTATGATGTCCTTAATAAACATCACTGAAAAGTATACTCTACGATCTTGAAGGGATTTTATTCCAAACAGCAAACACCGAATACTATAGGCAGGTCTTGGAATCCTCCATTTTAGATCTTACAAATGCAGAAAACAATCAGATTCACAGCTTATTTTACGATTAAGTTTGGGGTCATCAGCAAAAAGGAGGCAACTTGAATCATTGAAAATATTAGGAATATCGTTTACAAACAACAAAAAAAAGTAATGGGCCTAAATGGCTTCCTTGTGGAACCCCTGATAAAACAGTGATGTTATATGAGAACGAGCGATCAATTTTTACTTTTTAGATTCTATACATGTTAAATATGATTTTAGCCACTTCAGTAGAGAAGAGTAAATAATTAAGGAAGATAATGCAAGGAGTAATACTTTATGATTTATTCTATCAAAAGCTTTCGCAACAAAGTCTGTAAAAATAATATCAGTTTGGCACATATTTGATATTATGTCATAAGTTATCAAAGCTAAGTTTGTCGCGGTTCATCTACCTGAAATAAGACCAAGTTAAAAAACTGATATGTGACTATGAAACAAATCTGAATTAGTGACTTCCTTCTTCGATCCCGATTCAAAAATCGGCGACAAAAATTAAATTTTCCAGGTATCCAAAAATTTTCCTTCGGCAAATGAAAGATTATAAATTATTGAAAGTGGTTCACCTAACGCAATTGCATAATTTTTTAAAAGACTAGCAGGAATTCCATCGGGTCCTTCACCTTTATTAGGATCTAATCCAGATAGAGCCTGTTCAATTTCTAAACGACTAAGGTTAACAGAGCTGTCAAAAATTCTATGAACTTAAGTCATCTCCTAGATGGAAGAAGCATCTAATGAATACACAAATTAAAAATAATCAGCAAAAAGTTGCATATTTTTGGAATGTCACTAGTGGTGGTGTCAAGACAATTCATACAACTAGGTATGCCATTTGATTTTCGCTTTGAACTTATAAAATTTCAAAAATGCTTGCTGCTTGGTTTTAAATTACACTTAATCGACAAATTACTGACGTCGAATTTTGTTAACAAATAAACTTCTTTGTAATTATTAAAAAATGCAAAAGATGTTCATATATACGTTGAGGTTATCATATTCTTCCCATTTGTATTCCATATCTTATGGTTAAATATTTCTTTTTAAAGAACATCTTTAAAAATACAGTTGGCATCTCATTTAACTCCCGCACTCAATCCAAAATTTTAAGAAATATTTTAAAATCTTTCTTTCATAATATTAAAGAATTTAAAGTCATTGATAAATAAAAATCAACCTCTTTGTTTTTTAGAAACATCCAAATCAAAATAAAAATAAAAGTCTTGCGTTCTTTTATTTTAAAATTAAAAAATTCCAACAATCAAATATTTTCAAATGTTTGTGATTGAACATTTTTCTACAAAAATGAAATAAATTCAGTAAAAAAATAGACTGATTGTTTCATGTTGCCTGGAATTGAATGTTAAAAAAAATAAATATATTTATGGGCAATCAAATAGCATAGTTTGAATTTTTGTAAAATATTTAAATTACGACAGAGAAAAGGTGAGATTTTTCTAGAATTGAATTCTTTTTCTTTCATTTTAGTGTTATTTTTTCTATTTGTCCTTTTAGTAGCTTACCAATAATTATGAGCCTGGAAAAATATACGTTTCATTGGAAAACATTAAATTAAATTTTAAGTATGGATTTTACCATAATTTGTTATAAACATATTTAAAAAAAAACACTTGTTATTCCAAGTTCATCCTAAGTTTATTTGTCATTCCCCAGACAAATACAAATCTTTAAGATTTCATTTCAGATTATAGATTTTTCCTATTTATCACGTCTTTATATCTGTATCCATAATCATATATACTCTTTTATTTGTTTGTATGTGAAAATAATCCACTTCAAAGTAATCAATTGATATTTATTTATACTCGTCAGTATTATGCGTATTGAATAATTTATTAAGCAATCCTTCTTATTATACATTTTTTTTTTAGATCTGTATGCATTGCTTTTCTCATTTTATTTTTGCATAATTATTTTTTTGAAGAAATCTTAATTTTAATCATAATTTAAGAAAAATAAAATTAATTCAAATTCATCTCATCTCTGTCGATAAACATAAATAATGAATAATAAAATATACAATACCACATTCAAAACAAGCTTAGGCAGCTAGCCAATTAAAAAACCCAGAAGTGATTGTGAATGGGGATGTGGATGAAGAAGCAAACAAACTTCCTTCCCATCGAAACATCTTACTTCTTGTGTTTTTCCTTTTTGTTGCTATTTAAATTTCAAAACATCTCTGTATCAAAAGAACCATTGCCATCTCTAGCTCATTAGGCTCTACCATCGTCGGTGAGTTACTCAAGTTATGATGGAAAAGAAATCAACAAAAGTTGGAACAAATTGTATATACAAAAATGAATCCATGCGGTGCTGCAGTGTAAATTACGTTAATTAATTATTTATACAAATTAGAATTTTATCCTTTCCTTTTTTGGAGCGTGTGTATGTAAAATCAAAAGGCTGTAAAGCAACAAAACAAAAAAAAAAATGAGAAGGAAAACAAAACAAACAAAAACAACAAACTTTATGAAAACCAATTTCAAAAAAGTTAATATATATATATATATATATTAGCAAACAAATGTTGCGTTTGTGTAGCCACTTAAAAAACTTTGCGATGAAAGGAAGATAGCTAAAATTGAAATATTCTAATTTTTTATAAAGAAACACACCACATCAGCTTTTGAATAAGTTTTAATTAAATAATTTTATTAATTTTTTTTTACCAAACCTCTTTTTATTTAAAAATGTATAATTATGGTGTTCGTAAATGTAAATGTCGGTATATAGCTTTTATAGTATAAAACCAATTATTTTGGTTGTAAAAGGGTAGGGCTTGAATAAAGAAGAACAGGAACATTTTTATGGGCCTATTTCCTCATTAGCCTAATTATTTACTGATTGCCGCTTACAAAAATTTTAGATTCTAAGACTTATTTAAAAAAAAAAGGAGGATAATTTGGCAACAAAATATTGAAAGAAAACCTTTGATATGTTTTAAAAAATAATATTCCACTTTACTTTCAAATCAAGTTTTGTTATATTTGTGTGTTTTTCAATAAGAATCAATAAGAAACGAGTACATATATTTTAAGGAAAATTAATTAAACTTTCTTTTAATGTAAGAGAAAAAGGTTGTTACAAGGAAGAACTGGTGGTTAAATCACATGATCTCGATCGATTCCACTTAAAAATAGATCTCATCATTGAAGATGATTTTTCTGTTAACATCTGAAAAAATATGATGCGAAGATACAAATTTTCCGTTGATCGACTGACTTTAGTTTGTGCGTTACTCGAACTTTAAGGGACTTAAGTTCAAATGAAAAATAAGATATAATGTTGGTTATGGAATTCTTAATTCCAAAGATTTATGAAAAATCTACAAACCTAGATTTTCTTCAACACAATATGCCTTATCAATTGTGTTTAATCTGCGTTCTTGGTTTTGTTTTATCAAATTATCCAAAAAGGTCAACATTTTTGAACAGATTCAAACTTTTGGGAACGTGACCGCAAAGCTAACACTATTTTTAGTGAATTTTAACAAGTTTGTTTGAAGCTATTGTTCTAATTTAAGTAATGGGATACTTTTTACTTGTCATGTTTCAAAAAACTGACAGCGCTGAAAGTGACAACTGCAGTGGAGTATTTCTTACTTGTCAAATGCCAGAAGAAAGTGGGCTATTCAAAATTAAACTTTTTTTTTTGAAAACAGAACATGGAGAAAAACAAAAACATAAAAAAGAGGCTGAAATGCGACCCACACTGATAACTTTCCAACCCGTCTGTCAATTTGTCTTGCTTAAACGGCTTGTAGGTTTTCGTGTTTTGTTAAAAAAGGTGATAGTTGAATTATTTAAAAAAATTTTAATTACCAACAATATTTTGCATATGATGAAATAGTTTGATTTCAAAATCTATTTTTGTTAACGAGATTTTAAGTCGAAAACTAATTTTTACCAATTTTAGTAGCGTTTCTTAAAAGTTTTTATTTCTTATATAAACAAATACAAATTGGATGAATGAAATTTATTTGAATTCAATATCTTCTATTATCCACGAGATGTCGAAAACCGAACATCAATTTTTACCAAATTTGCGTACTATTTTGTGTAGAATTAAATTTTTTATAAAAAACTGACTGTTGGATTTTTATAAAAAAAATTACTGAATATCGAAAACAATATTTTCTGTGCGAGAAAAATAATTATTTTTAATTTTTGAAAAGATATTTGAGTCGAAAGTAAATTGTTACCAAGTTTTAGTATTGTTTTTTTTTTAAACTGTCAATTCGATTTTTCTCAAAATTTTACTAATATTGAAAACAATATTTTTTTTTTAAATAAAATTAGCTTATGGGCACAATTTCAAAATTTTGAAAATATGTTTAAGTCGAAAATCAATTTTTAAGAGCTTTTAGTAATTTTTTTTAGGATTTTATTTGTTTGTAAAAAAACTTTCAATTTGATTCTTTTCAAGATTTTACTGAATGTTAAAAACAACATTTTTTATAAAATAAAATTAATTTGAAGCCAACTTCTCAAATTTTTGAAAATATATGTATATAAGTCGAAAATCAATTTTTACGAACAATTCGATTTTTCTCAAAATTTTACAGAATATTGAAAACAATATTTTATATAAAATAAAATTAGTTTGAAGCGATAATTTCAATTTTTTAAAAAGACATTTTTGTCGAAAATCATTTTTTATAAAAAAAAACTGTTTATTCAACTTTTCCAAAATTTCACCAGGTGTCAAAAACGTTTTTTTTTTTTTACTTTGCACAAATTTTTTTTGGGGATAAAATCGTTCTTTGTTCGTAAAATATTCGAGGTGTCAAATAATTTTTTTTCAGTTTTTTTTTGATTTATAAATAAAACCGCTAATTGGATTTTTTTTTTCAAAAATATACTAGTTTGGTATCACGTTACAGTATATAATTTAAAACTTAACGTAAGTCTCTAGCGTTCTTGGTTAGTGAAATATTTTGGGTTAGCCAAAATTTTCACCCATTTGTTAAATTGCTATGGTAAAAAAACCACCCACTTAATTTTTTTGAGAGCCCTTTTTGTATCTTTATGCATTATTATCTGTATATTAAAATTTATTTGAAGTTCTCTTCTGGCTTCTGGTTCTTGAGCTATGGACGACGAGAAAGCATATCCAACGTAAGAACATACGTATACACGCACTCACAGACATCTCTCTAAAAATCTTTTATTTTGATTCTAGGGTCCTTGAAATGTCAAAATCTTCAATTCGACAAATCGGACCGATTACAACAACATCCTATGGGAAATTAATAAGTCTAAGCTAAATAAATCAGAATTTTGAATTTTCGTCCTTAATTTTCCTTAATGTTAATTTTCACTATAAGTACGTTTTTTATTTTTAAACCTTCTACCTAATACCTTTGTATATGAATATGAATGTTCATAAAAATGCACTAAATATGTAGAATAAATTTTGTTTAAAACAATTTTAATAATTATTTAATTGTAAATTTCCAGCCCCAAAAGAAATGTATACGATAGGAAGTGTCATTTCCATTTTCAATTAAGGTCATAAGCAATAACTCACTTCCAACATTATAAATATAAGGCAAAGTATGGCTGACAAAAGAAGAAGGAAGAAGAGAGACGTATTCGAAGTTTTATTTCAACTTTATATCTATATTATATATACATACATACATACATATAAAAGTATATAACCTTAGAAATTATATACCAACTCATAGCTATGGTTTCTTTCGTTAAATATTCATGATTTAAAGCAAAAATATTCAATTCCCTTATTTAATCCCTTTTGATGGAAAAGAAATGTGCACTTAAGATATGTTTTTCTTTAACATAAAACAGAAAAGAAAATTATTCACAGTTATTAAAGCTTTTCCAAAAACTGTGTGTGTGTTCTTTTTTTAATATATTTCTTGAATTCGTTTAACTTTAAAATAACTTTTTTAGTTCCTGGGAAATTTTTTAATATTGGTTGAATGAGCTGATAAATACAATTATTCTAACTAAAGTTCCGTTTTCCACCATCATGGTTGTATCTTTAAAATTAATTTTAATTTAAATACGATTAGGTATACACATTTGATATTCTTATATTCTTTTCATTTTATTCCGCAAGGTCTTCAAACATTCTGCTGAATATAAAGGTTTACCATTATTTGTATAATTTTTAATATTTTATCAAAATATTCACTTCAAAGTGAATAAAGAAGCTGCCAGGTAAAATATTTAAACATATACATTTTTATACTTTCCGACATTATAAGAACTACAGTAAAAACTCGATTTACGCAACTAATAGAAATTGAAATAAATTGAAATATTATTATATTTAAATTTATACAAAATTGTAAGTATTTTTTTTTTTTTTTTATAATTAGCGAACACTAAACGGTTTTTTTATACCTTTAATATGCCAAAGACACAGTGTGAGCATTAGGAAAAGAGGGAAGGGTTGGATAGGAGGTGTCGGTGTACATTGATTTTGAACTCCTGAACATTGAAATGATAGGGAAAGATAGAGCGTGGCAAGGCGTTCCACATTCGCGTAGTATGGCTAAAAAATGAATCTCTGTACTTCATAGTACGACCGAAGTTGGGCTCAAGGGTAAACTGATGGGCATTCCTAGAAGCGCGGGTATTACGGTTAAATTGTTTAAGGGGAGGAATGCAACTGGCTATTTCACTACAGCATAGTTCGTTAAATTAACGGTAAAAAAGCGTTCGACAAGAAACCTTGCGTCAATGTTCGAGTGGCGTTAACGAGTTGATGATGTTAATGTCACCGATTATTTTAAAAGCTCTACTTTGAATACTGTCCAAGAGGCTTAAATAAGTTACTGGAGCACCAGCCCAGAGATGAGAGTTATATTCAAATTTCGGACGTATATAGGTTTTGTAGATTGTAGCCAGATCAGACGTTTTATTTTCTTTAAGAAGTGAGCAATTTAAGATTGATTTTATTGCTTATTAATATTTCTTAGAACTAGCCTTGTAGCTCAAGCCACAAATTGTTAAACATCATCGGTTCCATTTCCTTCTATTCGGCTTATCAAAAATAACATAATATTTTCCACAAATTGTTTTTACCCAAAAACTATTTTATAATTCTGATAATATACCACTTTTTCTTTTTAATATAAAAATTTTCCGGAGACACTAATGAAATCACAACTTATTCAAATAAACAGAGATGCACTTCATGTGCTTAGAATTATTTTTAACTTCCCATATGAAGTTTTTGTAATCGATCCGATTTGTCAAATTGAAAATTTTGACTTTTTTCGACGTTCCTTGAGTCGAAAGAAAAGATTTTTAGAGAGATGTCTGTGTGTACATGTGTACGTTCGTACGTCAGTACGTTCGGGAAGTTTTTTTAGTCGTCCATAGCTCAAGAACCAGTAGAGGTATGGACTTAAAATATATTGCGTTATACAGATAATAGTGCAAAAAGATGCAGAAAGGACTCTCAAAAAAATTGAGTGGGTAATTTTTTTACATTACCAATTTTAAAAAAAGTTAAAAATTTGGTTAACCCAAAATGTCTCACGAACTAATAACGCCTGAGACTTGAATTAAGTTTTAAATTAGGTATAGATTGTAACGTGATACCAAACTAGTATATATTTGGAAAAAAAAAAACACTTAACAGTTTTACTTTTAAATCAAAAAACTGAAAACAATTATTTTTGTCACCTCGAATATTTTACGAACAAAAAATGATTTTATCCCCAAAATAATTTTGTTTTTTTGTCACCTGGTAAAATTTTGAAAAAATTGAGTCAACAGTTTTTTTTTATAAAAAATGATTTTCGACACAAATATCTTTTCAAAAATTTATATTTTTAAATTGTATAAGAAATACTGCTTTCAATATTCCGTAAAATTTTGAGAACAATCGAATTGTTCGTAAAAATTGATTTTCGACTTAAATATGTTTTCAAAAACTTGAGGTTATGACTTTAAGGTAATTTTATCTTATAAGAAGTATTGTTTTCAATATAAAGTAATAATATTGTGAGACAAATAGAATTGACAGTTTTTTTACAAAAAATAAAAACTTAAAAAAAATTACCAAAAGCTCGTAAAAATTGATTTTTGACTTTAATATATTTTCAAAAATTTGAGATTTTAGCTTTAAGCTATTATTATCTTATAAAAAATATTGTTTTCAATATTAAGTAAAATCTTGAGAAAAATCGAATTGACAGTTAAAAAAAAAAAACAATACTAAAACTTAGTAAAAATTTAATTTCGATTCAAATAATTTTTCAAACATTTAAAATATTGGCTTCAAGTTATTTTTCTCTTACAGAAAATATTCTTCTCGTAAATTTTTTATAAAAATCCATTAGCCCGTTTTTTTTATATAAAATTAAAATCTACACAAAATAGTACGCAGATTTGGTAAAAATTGATCTTTGGTTCTCGATATATCGTGAACAATAGAATATATTGACTTTGAATTAGTTTCATTCATCCAATTTGTATTTTTGTTTATATAATAAATACAAATTTTTAAGAAATGCTACTAAAATTGGTAAAAATTGGGTTTCGACTAAAAAACTAGCTAAAAAAAATGGATTTTGAAACCAAAATATTTCATTATATGCAAAATATTGTTGGTAATTTTTAAATTTTTAAGAATAATTCAACTTTTTGAACAAAACACGAAAACCTACAAACTTTTAAGCAAGACAAATCGACAGACGTGTTCTGATGTTATCAGTGTGGGTCGCTTCTCAGCTTCTTTTTAAAATTAATTTTGTTTAGATTTTCAAACTTTCTGTAAATTAAAGGCAGAAATATATGCAAATAGAAAACACAATAATTTGCACAAATTTTCTTTTTTGAAAACAAACTATATATTTTGCAGGTATATTTTTAAATCTTAAATTATAAGACTTTTTGGATACAGGAACAAGTCCGTACGATCCAGTCTTGCATTTTATTTATTTTTAAAGGGCTTACGCATATAAATTATTACCTTACGTATTAAATTTAATAAAATTATTTAAGATCACATTAAATAAATTAAAAAATATTTCAGTGATACAACTCACTTTTAAATCTTGAACCTGAAATAAAAGTTGTTTTCAGTCATAATAATTTGTAATTTTTAAGCAATTAAGTTTTATTTTATATTTAAGAAATTTGTCAATTGGATTAAAAAAAGAGGCTGGGATGCGACCCACACTGAAAATTTCCCTTCCCGTCTGTCGATTTGTCTTGCTTCAAAGTTTGTAGGTTTTCGTGTTGGGTTAAAAAAGTTGTCAGTTGAATTATTCTTAAAAATTTTAAAATTACCAACAATATTTTTCATATAAAGAAATAGTTTAGTTTGAAAATCTAGTTTTGTTAAATAGATTTTTAGTGAAAAACAAATTTTTACCAATTTTAGTAGCATTTCTTAAATTTTTACTAATTAGATGAATTAAATTAATTTGAGAGATATCAAGAACCGAACATCAATTTTTACCAAATTTGCGTACTATTTCTTGTAGATTTTATTTTTTTATGAAAAAATGGACTGTTGGATTTTTATAAAAAAACACTGAATATCGAAAACAATATTTTCTGTGAAATAAAAAAGTTTGAAGACAATATTTTTAATTTTTGAAAAGCTATTTGGGTCGAAAGTAAATTTTTACCAAGTTTTAGTATTGTTTTTTTGTTAAGTTTTTATTTTTTGTAAAAAAACTGTCAATTAGATTTTTATCAAAATTTTACTGAATGTTGAAAACAATTTTTTTTAAAAGATAAAAGCCAATATCTCAAAGTTTTGAAAAGATATTTGCGTCGAAAATCAATTTTTACCAACTTTTGTTAAATTTTCTTTTAAGTTTTATAAAAAAACTATCAATTCGATTTTTCTCAAAATTTTACCAGATGTCAAAAACATTATTCTTCGTTGCACAAAATTGTTTTGGAGATAAAATCATTTTGTATTCGTAAAATTTTCGAGGTGACAAATTTTTTTTTTTAGTTTTTTTGATTTATAAAAAAAACTGTTAACTGGATTTTTTTCAAAAAATATACTTGTTTGGTATCACGTTACAATATATTATAAAAAATTTAATTCAAGTCTATAGCATTTTTGGTTCGTAAGATATTAAGGGTTAACCAAAATTTTCACCTTTTTTTAAACTGCTATGGTAAAAAAACCACCCACGCAATTTTTTTGAGAGCCCTTTCTGCATCTTTCTGCCTTATTATCTGTATAACAAAATTTATTTGAAGTCGATACCTCTTCTGGTTCTTGAGCTATGGACAACGAAAAAAACGTCGCGAACGTACGGACGTACGTACACACGCACGCACAGACATCTTTCTAAAAATCTTTTATTTCGACTCTAGGGACCTTGAAACGTCGAGAAATGTCAAAATTTTCAATTTGACAAATCGGATCCATTACAATAACTTCCTATGGGAAGTTAAAAATAGTTACATTTTATAACACAGTTTTTTATTAAATAAAACTAATTAATTAATTATTTAATAGCAAAATTTTGAATTGAATTTTTATTTCTTTTATCAATATTTTCCAGTAAAAAGCACAATTTAAAAAAAATCTCGGTTGTCTTTTGTAGGCTTTCATTACTAAAATGTTATATGTTGTAAGATAAAATTTAGTTATTTTATTTTTAATACCAAACCTTACACATTTCTGAAAAATTGTTCTGAAGAAAAAACTTCGCACATTTCGATGCTGCAATTTAGTGGACAAATATCTTTTTTGAAACGAAGGATTCAACCTCTACGCAAAATTAAGTATGGTGGTATATCATAATTTTTAATTTAGACAAATAACAACACCCTCGAATAGGACGTAAGCGAAAAACGATTATATGATGTTAATGTTTTTGTTTAAAGATTTGGAACATAATAAACAATTAAATTTACCCACCAAAATTTCAGTGTCCGTTTTGAAAAAATAATCCTTAATTTTAAGTCCTTCCTTTTAATTAAATTTCGATTCAATAAACTTCAAATAACAATAAAAATTCCCAACAATATCGAATGATGCGAAAATTTAAAGTGGTTTATAAATCGCCCAATAAGCTCTTTTTTACTTAACTAAAAATACGAAATTAATCTTTTAACAAGGATTTACTGTTGGTTTCAAGTAGAAAAAATGTAATTGTGCAAATCAACAAGTGTAATAAGTCCTTCTAGTAGGTTATTATAGTCTACCTGTTTTATGTAGGTTTTAATAAAAATAGAATAATAGAAACAATTCAAACAAAGCTTTAAGCCCTAAAGCTTTTTAAATAAAAAAACACACACATTCAAAAATATATACATTTCTTTGAATTCTAACTCATCCATGGAATAGCTTTATTTGAATTATTTTTATTTCAATTAATTTGCTATATTTTAAGTAATTTTTTAATTGTATCCTATTTATCGACAGAGAGTCTTTTCTTCTGAAGATAGATTGGTTTTACGTTGACATAGAATAAGAATAAAAATAAAAAGTGCGTATGCGTCTGGGTGCACCATAATATCTCGTCTCTTATTAACTATGAATTAAATATTTTGACTTAAGTTTCTCTCATTGTAGTACCCGTGGCAAGATGGTTAGTGCGTTGTACTGTCATGCCAGAGGTCTTGGGTTCGATCCCTGCCTGTGCCATCTAAAGTTTTTTTTCACGGGTACTGCCTCTTTCGAGGAATTGATAATTTCTCGAAGAGTAATTCTTCTCATGAAAAGTGCTTTCTCCAATTAGCCGTTCGGATTCGGCTTAAAACTGTAGGTCCCCTCTATCCCTGACAACAGTACTCGCACACAGGAATGGTTGAGAGTTGTAAGTCGCTAGGACCTGGTTCTCCACGGACTGTTGCGCCACCCAATTTATTTATAAACTTCCCATAGGAAGTTATTGTAATGGGTCCGATTTGACAAATTGAAAATTTTGACATTTCTCGACGTTTCAAGGTCCCTAGAGTCGAAATAAAAGATTTTTAGAAAGATGTCTGTGCGTGCGTGTGTACGTACGTTCGTACGTCCGTATGTGCGTATGTCCGTACGTTCGCGACGTTTTTTTCGTCGTCCATAGCTCAAGAACCAGAAGAGATATCGACTTCAAATAAATTTTGTTATACAGATAATAAGGCAGAAAGATGCAGAAAGGGCTCTCAAGAAAATGGCGTGGGTGGTCTCATAACCCAATGATGCTAGAGACTTGAATTAAATTTTATAATATATATTGTAACGTAATAAAAAACAATTATATTTTTGGAAAAAAATTCAATTAAATGTTTTTTTTATAAATCAAAAAAAAAACTGACAAAACAAATTTGTCACCTCGAAAATTTTACGACCAAAATATGATTTCATTTCCAAAACAATTTAGTACAACGAAGAATAATGTTTTTGACATCTGATAAAATTTTGAGAAAATCTAATTGACAGTTTTTTTTATAAAAAATAAAATCCTAAACAAAAATTTACTCATAGTTGGTAAAAATTGAATTTCGACGCAAATATCTTTTCAAAAACTTGAGATTTAGGCTTCAAACTTTTTTTATCTTATAAGAAATACTAGCTTTTTACCCGCGGCTTCGCCCGCAGTGGAGAAATTAAATAAGTATGAGAGATAAAGGGTAAGGGTATAATAATAGAAATGAGTCAATATACATAATAACTAAATTTTATTGCTTGGCTGAGATCAACAATTTTTAAAAATTACTAAAGACAATGAATTTTCAACACCTTAATATATGCTTATTGAAATGCAACAACAACTGTTAAAATATATTTCACCGTAACAAAAATAAATAATTCTGAATTCTAACAATTTAAAAAAATAAAATACAAAGTATTAATTTAAGATATTTTTATAGACAATGTTATAAGTTTTCCCGTCGGGTGCAAATATGTGTAAATTCCGGGCATTAGATACACGTGAACAGGCTACATAAAGTTGACCATGAGAGAAGCATGGGTATTCTAAATGCACTCCTGCTAACTGTAATGTTTGTCCTTGTGCCTTGTTTATAGTAACAGCAAAGCTAAGCTTGACGGGAAACTGAACCCTTTTAAATTGGAATGGAAGGTCAGTGGAAGGTCAGTGGGAATAATTGGTATCCGAGGTATTATAACACTATTTCCCTTACCGACACCTGTTAAAATAGTAGCACCAAGTATGTTCTGTCCAAATTTTGTTATCCGAAGCTTTGTTCCATTACATAGCCGAGGAGCATCTAGATTTCGCATAAGCATTACTGGTACATTTAGTTTCAATTGAAGTTTATGTGACGGTACACCCGATAGTTCAAGTGAATTTAAAAACTCCACAGGATATGAAGTACTTAGTTCCGTATCCATAATTGTATCCATTGACAAATATTCCTTCATTTCTCCTTGAACCTCGTTTAAAATGTCAGTGTTGATCCTATTTACAATTTCATTTCTTGGTGCTAATATTGCTCTTGCACACAACCACTGATCACTACACAAATTTTGTTGCAATTCCGGAAAAACGTTAGCAATGAGATCCACATGACGATATTTTGACAAACAATTTTGGCATTTTTTCAAATAAAAGCAGAGTAAGAATTAACATCAGCGAGTAAGATCTAAAATAATAAAGCAACAGCTAACCACAAAAATTACGGATAACCTCAAAAATGTGAATAGTATTATACTGCATGTAACGACAGAAGAAAACAACAATAAATATAGAAAAATTAGAAACAGTTGAAACTATATTCAATTGAATTAGATATTGAATTAGATATTGTCGTCACCGTCGGTAATACAGTGGGTTGGTATTACAGTATTCAGGGTTGAAACTTCATTACTATGATGCTAGATGATGCTAGATGGCGTTGAAGTAGCTTAATTTGACGTTATTTTGACAAACAATTTTCTAATTTTTCGTAAAAAAATTTTATTTATTTTTTAATAAAAAGTATCCTATGTTACTTCTAATACCTTCAAGAGTGTATGTGCAAAGTTTCATGATGATCGGTTAAGTAGTTTTTGCGTGAATGCGTAACAAACAAACTTACATTCGCATTTATAATATTAGTATGATTGTTTTCAACATTAGGAAAAACTTTGAGAAAAATCGAATTGACAGTTTTTTTTTACAAAAAATAAAAACCTAAAAAAAATTATAAAAGGTGGTAAAAATTGATTTTCCGCTCAAATATCTTTTCAAAACTTGGAGATATTGGCTTTAAACTAATTTAATCTTTCAAAAAATATTGTTGTCAACATTCAGTAAAATTTTGAAAAAAATCGAATTGAAAACTTTTGTACAAAAAATTATAAACCTAAAAAAAATTTAACAAAAGTTGGTAAAAATTAATTTTCGACTCAAATATCTTTTCAAAAATTTGAGATAATGGCTTCTAATTAATTTTAACTTATAAGAAATATTGTTTTTAACATTATATAAAATTTTGTGAAAAATCGAATTGACAGTTTTTTTTACAAAAAATAAAAACCTAAAAAGAAAAACAATACTAAAACTTGTAAAAATTTACTTTCGACTCAAGTAGCTTTTCAAAAATTACAAATATTGGCTTCAAACTTATTTTATTTCACAGAAAATATTGTTTTCGTTTTTTCATAAAAATAGAAAATCTACAAAAAATAGTACGCAAATTTGGTAAAAATTGATACATATAGACAAACTTTTAAGCAAGACAAATCGACAGACGGGATGGGAAGTTATCAGTGTGGGTCGCATCCCAGCGTCTTTTTTATTTTGTTTTTCTAATTGTATCAGCAAAAAGATTCAAAAAATCACCACACAAATTACATAATGTGAGTTCCTATTTTCATTGTGATACAATGAAATACGTGTATAATTTTAAAAGTTGTAAATTAATGTGTATTAGATCCTGTCATTTATAAGAATTTATGTATTTTAACAAAAAATTCGTTCATTATTGTTGAGAAATCATTTGTTATTTAAACACCCAACATCAAAAAATAAAATAAATTATTCGCATGACTTGAAATAAAATTTTATACTTAGTCATTATTTGCAATAAAAAAGTCTATAATGATGATTGGTATTAACAATAACACATTTAACATTTCATTGCAAAAAGACATACATATCTAATCACATTATTCCAAACTCGTGTATTTTTTATATCAAATGCAAAACTTACCCCTACAACATAAACTCTATATATATACAATACATAAGTACCCACATAATATTGCAAGTAATAAAAAAAAGTATCTACAAGTGGTTTAACGAACGTTTCATAACCCTTCAAGCTGAAATAGCAACAATATTTTTCTCTTTTTATGTTTAATGTTAAGAAAAAGGTTGGGAAAAATATATCTACATGTAGTGCATAGGTATAGTACAAAAAATAAATATATACCTTTCCCCTACTTTTTTTAACTGCCACAGTAACAATATGAATACTAAAGGTTAAACAGAAAAGGAGTCACCAGCATACCCTCTAGACTCTATATTTTACTTGCCTATGCTACATACAATCCTTCTCTCATCCATTCTCATGGTTGTTAGGTCTTGATTGTTGGAATTTATTTTCTCAGCTGCTTGCTATAAAATCATTTTAGAGCTGAGTCCGTGGAATCTTGTAATTATAACCCCTCTTTACCCCCCACTTCCATTAGCATGTACTGTATATTGTAAAGTGTACGTAGTACCGTACATAGTTGTGTTGTACTCTTCAGTACTCTGGTATTTTATTTATTTTCATTTGATTTTGAAATTTTATAGGATAACAAATAAGACGAACAAGGGAATTAAGACAGAAATGGTCGTCATTAAATCGTTTTTGTTATTCCTTTTGGCCCTGTGTTTTTTAATTAAAAAGGATAACAAGGTGCGCCCAGCCTGGCTTCAATATGGATGGATACATGTACCTACAGTATGTTTGTATACTGCACTCTGCCATGCAAGCTTCGCTTTATATTTATAGAATTAAACGGAATTGAATTTAATTTCAGAAACAAAAAACAAAAAAAAATGAGAAAATTATTTGCCCTTTAGCTAAAAGGGGATAAGTTTGTAAGTAGGTATGTCAGCTCATAATATAAACGAAGTAGTTATACTAACAGCGTACACATAATTCAACGATATATACTATAAACCATTTTGAATTGAAGACGAAAAGAGCCCAGGATATTTATGAAACATCCATTAAGACCACCAACCGACGACCAACCGACGACCGTCCGACCGACCGTTGCGGAACATGTATAATGCATTAATGAGTAAAGTCGTTCCAAAGAGTAAAATGTAAAGAACTTTCGTATATACTTATACATATATATATATATATAGAAGAAGATGTGTAAAGTAAAGTAAATTATATATGGAAAGGACATTGCCCCTTAACATGGTGTGTGTGGTAATAGGGTTAGAAATTATAGAAGGGCTTTACCGAACATAAACTTAACGTCTGGGATGTTATTTATATTGAAAAGGAAAATATTTTAAGTACCTACCTATAGATCGTTAAATATGTATATACATACATGTATATATATATGAAAGTAGGTAGGTGTGCAAGAGTATAGAAATAAAGCATAGCTCTTTTGAAAGATTTACTACCATTCATTTATCTTAAAATCTAGGCCATGTTCTCTGATAAAGTTATTGCAAAACCTTTTTTATGTAATATGGTCTACTTTTTGAATTAAACACAAGTACACTAACAATCCGATAGCCACATATACTCGAATATGCAGGTGCAGGTAGATCTGTTTAAACTTTTACCTTAAATAACAAATTTTTTGCTATTAAGAAATTTTATGAAAATTACTTCCTATTTTTTTATAAGAATTGATGTGAAACCCATAAACGTTCTTTATCTTAGTCAGATTGACTACATTTACAGAGTCTGAAAAAATTGCCCAGTTTCATAGCTTACTTTAAACTTCAGACGTGTTTGAGAATTCAATAAAATATATTCTTTCAATTTATCCAAGCCCAGAATGAAACAAAGCTGACACAACATCGTCGTTCAAAAATCTTTCTCAACAGGCTTGAAATTTCGGGCAGTAGCAGAAGGATTGCTTGATAAGTTTGGCCTATTACATTTGAATTGCTTCTGGATTGTTAGCATAATATCGGTGATTCATGGTTTCCCGCAAACAAAAGTCTTTAGAGGTCCAATTACAGCTCTTAATGTCATCAAACTAACATCATCAATATGGCTGATAAAATGATTTGGGAGTTTGGTGTGCAAAAGATAGTTTGTGGCATGGGCTGTATGATATGGTACATCATCCTGAACTTGAGGTCGTCTAAATCCTTGTCTTTAATTTCAGTATAATTAGTTAACATGGCTCTGTAGTTCCCAGCGCAGCGGTCACCAAAACGTGAAACTCATAGAACCGTTAATATTCTGTAAATGCATTTTCATCTTAAAAATAATAAGTGAGTTCTCCAAAATTTGAACGATGTAATATTCCACACCTAATAGTACATGGACATGCGCCTTTTAAATAAAAAAATAATTTTGTTAATACCTCACACACAACTTGTTTTATTCCATTTCAACATCTACCCGCTCTTATTGAAAAACCCTTTACATGAGAAGTTATTTTGGATTGTAAATAGATAGTTCTCATTTTATCATGAAATTAGTTTGACCTATTTACTGATATTCTTATTTTCCGAATCTCACAAATTAGAGGAATTTCTAGTAAGAAAATCAAGATTTTTCAAAAGTTTTTCAATCCATCGAGATTGGAGATTTAACGAATGTCTTTTTGAATTACAATTAAGATAGACATGAAGCTTTATTTCGAAATGTGTTGCGTTAAAAAAAATTCCAGAGAAAAAAAATGCACTAGAACAAACTTTTCTGAAATAAAAATGTTTCTACACTAAAATCAAGCGCCATCTACAATTGACATCTCAATATTGTAATTGTTGCCATTCTTATCGTGTATTGTAATCCAATTTATCGAATTGATAGTTTTTTGTGCATGTTTTGACATTTTTAAAAATTTTATTTTGTATTTATTTATTAATTTGTATTTATTGATATTGAAAACATTTGAGGTCTTTAAGTTTTAACTTTAACATTTGCAAAACATAAATTCAAATTTAAATAAAATAGGTTGTGTATTAACATAACCGTATTTGATTTTTTTTTGGGTCAGGTTGTAATTTGTTAAGACAAGACCGAGAAAACTTTCGCGACACAATCTTCTTAGAGACCCAGAGGCCTTGAAAGCCTAATCTGGTTATGATCAATCAATATATCACGACATAACAAACGGAAGAAAGATTTTTAATAAATAGAAAAAAAAAGCAAGGGACCTAATATGCATCCCTGCGGAACATCACACATAACTTTTAAAATTGTGAAGACACCTGAGTTAGTATGTACCTGTTGAAATCAATCTTTTAAATTGTTTGCAACTAAAAGTAACATTTTTTCGAAAGAGAAATTATATATACATTTTTCAATAAGTAAACATTAGTCAACACTGTAAAAGCCTTTGAAAAATCCAGCAGACACAAAATGAGATATTATTCCTATCAAACTCAATTCGCAATTCCTTAAGAATTTTTACAATTGCAGTTGTGCAAATATGGTTTTCCCGAAAACCAGATTTTCACAGCCATTGATTTCATTCAGCATTATAATTTCGAAAACCTTGGAAAGCCACGGTGAGAAATTTATTGGCCTAAGATGTTCGTGTCTAATTCTATTGGAGTTTTTGAGTATTTGAATAACTTTGGTATACTTCCACATTTCTGTACAGTAGTTCAAGCACCCATTCGAAGTATCTACGACGACGTTGTGAATGGTCAGCTGACTTCAGTTGTTGTTTGAGCTGGACTTTATATGGATGTAGGTGTAGATCCAAATGCAAAATACGCCATAATGTGTCGTAAGACAGTCCTAATTCTTGAGAACGACTAGGAATCGACACATTTAGGTGTTTGGCAACACTTTCACTTACACAGGACGATTATGTAAACCATAATTTGCTCTTAAAGCACGGTATGTGGCAGAATCACCATTTTTGTCGTAGGTTTTAACAATTTGTGTGCGATCCATTTTCGTAAATGTCATACTTTCAACTGAACAAAATTGGTTTAACAACTTAGTTTAATAGATGTCCACTTCCAGCCCTATACTTTTGAAACCGAAAAATGGATAACTTGATATAAAACAAGAATTAAAACAATACATTTTTTTCTCTGTTTTTGTGACATCCAACAATTACTGGGATATTATTATTAAATTCATCAAAACATTAATATTTACAAAATTTTCTTTTTAGAAAATCAGCGGTTAAGAGATTAATTCCAATTTTCTATCACTAAAAAATCTATTGAACCACTGTAAGTGTAAAAACCACTATTAGTGATTTGAGCAACTAAGTTAGTTTAGAAGAAGTACGAAAAGAATAATCCAAACAAAATTCCAACCATGTATTTTAATTTTAAACACCCACTATATTCCATAATTTCGTCATTTTCGACTTTTACAGTTCAACACACATATAATCTTAATTGCTGTACAAGACTCAAGAGAATACCATTTCAGAATATTGAAGAACACAAAAAAGTAATAAACTATCGCACTTGCTTTTCTTAACTTTTCATTGTAATAAGATTATTCCGATGTAGTAACGAGACTCACTTGTGAAGTTTATTTTTTGAAATTAAAATAAATTACATTTTCCCTTAAAAAATAAAAATAAGAAAATAAAAATGAAATACCAATGAAAATCATAGCTCCATTGTATAAATCAAAAATTCAGGGCACATCTGGGAGGGCGATTAAAAACGATGCATGCACTGAAAATGCATCAATTAAAAGAATATTCATTGTACCTCCAGTTAAATGTATTCCCTATGTAGGCTTTTAACAACTATATATACAAATATAGGTACATGATATAAATTTACTTTTATCGGCCCAGTAAACTGCAAACTATCATGCACACACTTCAATTTCAATTTAATTTCATCGTTGAATCCTAAGAAGAATTTATATGTACATATGTATGTATGTATGTATGTATGTTATAGGGTAGGTACTTCTTTTACAGTCAAGGTAGAACAAGTGGATATTGCCCAAGTTCCAATATATGTAACGTATAGGTATCATTTTTCACATACGTAGGTACTTCATACATACCTACCTACATACATATAAACGTCGTCGTCATCGACGACGCCGAAGGACGACTACGTTGTCACTGAATATCTTGTTAAAATTTGTTTCAATAAAATTCAGAAAAAGAGGACAACCAATTGTATTGGTTTTTTTCGTCCTTTTTCATTTTATTTCGATTGACAACACCAAGTCGTTCAAAATAAAAAAGAATGTTTCACCGAATGTCCTGTACTTACCATTGGTGTTGTGTTACACAGGCAGGAGTTCCTTCAGCTCTTAACTCACAGATGCTACGATGATGCTACCATCGAACAGGACCAAACTGTAATTCATGCATCCTTTCTCTGATGTTTATCCTCCATGTTCGGAAAAATCCTTGAGTTCGTTCGTTGGAGTAAAAAAAAGTAAACAAAATAATACCATGAGTAACAGTTGCTGTTTCATTGGGTGGCACAAAGTGGCAGTGGTAACTCGTAACTGGTAACTGGTGGTAACTATAGCAAGCAGCCTTACAATCAGCAGTACTTTTCTCTTCAACCATACACTACCTTACCTACATACATCTACAGCTTCTAAAAGGATACGGGTACAACTGTGTTGTGTTATAACAAAAATAAGGCTAGCAACAAAAAAAGTGTAATATGTCAGCTTTATCAGGAATACTTTGTTGGTTTCATGTGGTAACTCTACTTTGTACACACATGGCAACATACCTTTTTGCTTTTATCTCGAAATGAAACAAGTATGAAGTTGAAATTAATACAAAATGTAGCTTTGTATTATGTAGAAGAAGGATTTTAACTCATAACTCTTTAGTTTTCGCTATAAATTTTCCTTTTTTTTTTCGTATTTGTAGAGTGGTTTTTATCTGTAACTTCTTCTTCAGAGAATCACTAACTAATAACTGGAAACAGGTGGCCGTATCTAGGACCTCTTTGTTGCTTGTTGGTAGCTTAGAAAAAGAGGTTTCACAACTATTTGATTTTTTGGCTGAGAGTATAGTGACTTGTTAATTTTATTCAACCACACAAGACTTCAATTGTGAATTATGAAACTTTTCACGACTATACAAGTACATAATCCATTAAGGTGTTTCTTGCTAAATTTATAATAGTTAAAATTAACTATTTTAGATTGAATTTTTCAATGAATTTCAAGCATTGCATTTCAATAATATACTATAAAATTAGCACATACTTTGACAACAGCTTGTTGTGGTAAATTTTACCACAACAAGTTTCACCTCCCTTTTTGCTAACCACCCTTAACAATTCTTACTGCGGCCGAAAAATTCTGGAAGAGTTTAGTAGAAACCTCGACCATCAGCCAGTGACCTTCTTTTCTAGCATTTTGGGAAAGCAAATTTAACAGGTCTTACCAAAGTGTGCGAAAGGATTCCACACCAACGAACTGCGCGACGGTTGGCCCACATATTGGTTGAACAATATCGCCAAGGCATGAAGACGATACCCATGCCCAATAATGTGTGCAGAAAAGTCACACCAACTTTAACTTGGTATGGCCGAGAGCCCACCATAAAGTATAACCGATAGAAAAATCACTCCAAGAATATCTTAATAACTTTCATTTTAATTATAGGCTTGGCTACCGACTTCCTTCAACACGACATAAGTAGTTTTTCCTCAACCAAAATCTGATGGCCACTTTTTGGATTGCGCCCAAAGCGATTAGAAGACTAACGAAAATTGTGTGAAGAATTAAAAAAAAAAGACGTAATTTTTGGTACGATAGTTTTTTCCTTAAGTTTTTTTTATTGAGTTGAAGATTTTTGTGTTCTGCTGTGAAGAAAAGTCGTTGAGGAAGGACTACAATAGCTGTTGGGGAATTCGCAAAAGCTAAGTACGAGTATAGTTTTTTTTTTTTTTTTTTTGAAGAATATTGCTTTTTGGTGTCCTTCATTTTTTCTAATTCGTCCTTTTGACCTTCGAGTTGAAGTGTTAATTTCCCGATATTGTGGGACGCGTTTACCGCTTTTGATTTTTTTTGTCTTATCCAAATAATTTTCTTCGAGTGATTTCTTTTATCGGTTTTGTTATTGTATTCATAATTTTTCTTTGCACTATATTTATCGAGAATTGACCTTCTGTCAATCTCAATAATTCATTTGTATTCTTCTCTTTTATAAAAGATCCTCGTTTTTAATCCCGGCTTCGGCCAAGGTTTTATAGGCTTAAATTTCCCATCTGGAAAATAAAACCTTTCTTTTATTGCCGAACTTGATTTGAAGACTAATTTTTCAGCTTCTGGTTTTGGTAAACTTCCAGTAAAAAGTTTCCTGGCGCCCACTTTAATCAATACAACTTGGAGAAATTCACCTCGTCGTATTTCGATATCAATTTTATTTCAATTTTATTGATAACCTTGATTAATAAAATATTCACCTAATATTTTCCATAATTCAAACTGCCTTCTTTTCGCGGATGATCTCAAACTTTATCGTGAGATTTCTTGTCAAACCGACTGTGTTCTTCTTTTGGAAGATCTGTTAAGGCTCGATAATTGGTGCAAGCTAAATCACCTAATGTTAAATGCTTCTAAATGTGAAGTCTTGTCGTGTTTCCGAAGTTCTAATCCCATATTGTTTGATTATACTATCAACCATTTAAATTTAGAGCATGTAACAAGAAAGAAGGATCTAGAAGTAATCTTAGATACAAAACTTTTCTTCTTACCGCACTATGTAATCATAAACAGAGCAAATCAAATGCTTGTTTTCTTTAAAAGAAACACAAACGAATTCTCAGATTCATATACCTTAAAATCTCTGTACAATTCACTGGTAAGTGGTAAGGTCAGTTCTTGAATACTGTAGCATTATTTGAAACCCTTATTACAATAATTCAATAGACAGAATTGAAAAAGTTCAGAAACATTTTACAAGGTATGCATTTTATAAGCTAAACTGGAGGATTGTAAGGCCTTCTTATTATACGCGATGCTTATTATTTGGTATGCAATCTCTTTATGATCGTAGGGCTTATTTTTCAGTAATGTTTATAAGAGACATCGTAACATTTCATATCAAATGCCCTCCTCTACGAAGAGTAGTTAACTGTGTAAATGCACCCTCTAGAACTACACGCTACCGGTTTCATTTTTATGAGCAGTTTCATCGTACAAATTAATGCAGAAATGAACTCATTACGCGTTGCACAAGAGAAGTGAATTTAATTTGCAATAGGATTGATTTTGATCTTGATGTTTCGAGAGAATCATTTAAAAATATGTTTTAAATAATATTTAAACTGTAACCTCCTAAAAAATGTTAAGACTTAATCTTTTTTTTTAATCATAAGTTGTATTTATTAATTGTAAATTATATGTAAATAAAAATGTAATTTATAGTAATATTTATTTATTTATATTAGTATATTTCCACCAACAATTATATTATATTTTGTATTAGTATCTAGTCTATAAAATTGTAATCTGATTGATGAAATAAAACTAAAACTAATGTCCCTATTTCAAACTAATTTTGTAGATGCGGAACGCATAATTATGTTGTATATATTATAATTTTTTAATCCATGAATAAATGATAAATATTTTCAAAGTGTTCCGGATTTGTTATTAAAAAGTGAATTATGCTTGTTGTTCTATTCTGAAATACGGATTTTCCTTGAACAAATATTCATAGGAAATTTATTTTGAATGCAGGTCTTTTTTAATCATTTTTCATATATGTAGTATTTAACATTTTTAACAAATTTAACATTATTTTTTAAATTAAAAAAATTAAATTAAATCTTTAAAAAATATTTTTTTGAAGTTACTTTTTTGTACCCAAAGTCATTTGGTATTTATTAAATCAAATTATTACAAATGTTTGCTAAATTTATTATCTTCTTAATATATACACTGCCCGACAACCGATTATCCCTATCCAAAATTCTGTTAAAATGTTATTTATTGAGATCGTACCGAAACATTTTTATTTCTTTTCGAGGATAATGCTACAAACTTTCATGGGCAAAAAGTTCGTTTCAAATGTTTTATTTGATTGGCTGATATTAAGCTCCAAAGACAGGAAGCATAGGGGGCGCTAATCGGTTGTCGGGCATAAATTAATTGTCACGTTGTTTGTTCGCGATGAACTTCTACTTAACCGATTTTAATCAGATTTATACCACGTGTGCAGTTTGATCCAATTTGAAAGATAGCATAGCTGATATCTCAATTTATGATCGCAATATTGGTGGGTGAATGGCACATTCAAATGCAATATTTAACATAAAATAGAATAGTGGAATAGCTGCAGTGTTGCGAAAGTGTTCAATCATAATTTTTGATCAGTGCACAATGGCTCACAAAAATTCACTCTAAGCATTGCTGGCTTACTCATCCGGCTATTTAAGTAGCCAAAAATGTTGATATTGTAGAAATTAACTTCCAGATACAACAGTTGTTCCCAATATTTTAAATCAATCGATAGTGATGTTAATCAAAACGATAGTATAAATTTACCAATTGAATTTTTAAATTCAATAGATATACTCTTCGATTAAAGATTGGTTCACCTTTTATTCTCCTGCGTTATTTGAATCCACCTCAATTTTTAACGGTACACATTTGGTCCTCAAAAAGATCACCGAAAATATTGTTGAAGCAACCATTTTAACTGAAAGTTTAAAGAAAAATTGGCCTTCTTGCCACGTTTTCCAATAGAATCTATCATATCATTCAGAAGGTGATAGTTTTCAATTCGTTAAGCTTTTGCCATGTCTAATAAATAATTCTCAAAACCAAACAATATCCTTTTATGGTTTAGATTTGAAAAATCCATGTTTTTCTCATGGGCGGCTATATGTTGCATGTTCAAGTGTAGGGAAACCGTCGAACTTATTTGTGTTAACCTAAAGTATTGTGCACCGATTAGTGAAATTAAAAGTATTTATAATTCAAAATAATAAATATTGTAAGAAGATTTTAAACTATTAGCCCCACATACCGCAATTATAAGTTGAACTGTCACATGTTATTTACTAAAACCTTTCTAATATGCTCATTTGTTGCAAACTTGAATTAAAATAATAATAAATTTTAAAGTTATATCTTTTCCATTGATTTTTGCTTAACATCAACTGTACGAAAATGTTGTTCAATTCAGTCACAAATGTTCTCCTACCGTTCTCCTGACATAATTTACAACAATGTAATATGACAAAAAACGTTAGCCACAGGAATGCGTGGCCGGGTCAGCTAGTAATATTTTAATTCTTAATTTGAAAATCATTTATTTTGAAAGTTTTTCAAGAAGTCAAAAACCTACATTTCTTGTATCTATAAAGTCAGTTATTTTTTGAAGCTATTTTATGCTTGAATATTGTATACACAAAATTTTACTCAAAATGGTTCATGTTTCATGTTGACTTTTAAAAAAGATGGACAGTACCAATCAGATAATTGGCCTTACGTAAGTTCTTATGCATGTATAAGTTTGGGATACTTTTTTCGATCATATTTCAAGAAGAGGCAAAGATATCTACTTCAAAAACATAACATCAACAGATGGAGAAATTAATTTTAGAAATATTGAGTTTGTGGTTTCTTGTTACATAATTAAGTGATTCAATTATAAAATCGAAAAAATTAAACTAACAGCTTTTTGTATAAATCAAAATAAATATATTGTAATATTCGGCTTGGTCCGATAATTAAAACTTATTCACACTTGTAAATAAAACACACATTTTCTTTATTTAAATCGCTCTAAACTTATTTATTCACCACTTTCAATTATTACTTTTCAAACACAGTCTTTACTCTTTAAACACAGTCTTTACTTATCGCAGTTCACAATCAATAATAAACCGCTTCGCTTCTGTGCGCCTATTTATATACCTCAAATCGGTTCGAGAATCTACCAGGTTGTTCTCGATGCTGAAAGAAGCGAGTTCTCCTATTAATCCGATATTAAAAGAGATAAAGAGTGTATACACATTACAATATTTAAAAAATCTTCCAAAGTCTGGCATAGTATTTTTAACAAGGTTGTTATAATTGTTGTTTTAAACAAAGATATTTCCCATCACAATGGAAAACTGCAAAAATAATACCTATATTAAAGCCAGGTAAACAAGCAAGTGATTCACTTAACAATAGTCCAATTAGTCTCCTTAGTTCACTAAGCAAATTCTTTGAAAAAAAATATTAAAATAAAATTGCTATCTCATATCAACCAAAACAGCTTATTGCCTCCCGAACAATTTGGGTTCAGTGCTTTTCACAGTACTGTACATCAATTTCACAGAATAACGAATGATGTAAAAAGTAATTTAGCGATAGAAAGAAGAAAACTTTATTAATTCATTTAAGCGATAAATTAAAAGATCGGAAAAAAATTGAATAATTCAATCCATATTCATTTGACCTGAGGTGTTACAATACATCTCACTTAACTAAATCGAAATATCAATATTTTTTGTTTTTTGAAAATTTCCATTTCAATGCATGCTTTCTGAAACATCAAAAATGATATTGAAAGGAAAGCATCAACACTAACGATTTAATTTAAACACAAAAAAAAAAAAAAAAAAAAAACGTAATAATAAAGAATTGGATAGAAAAATCTATCTATTTACCAGTTGAGCTGCAGCAATTGAGTTTTCCGCCACAATTGCTTTGGTTAATTAAAAATAAATAATATTGAAAGAGAAACAAATCATCACCATCATCGTCAGATCAAAAAAAGTATACAAATAAAATTACAAGCCTCTATTTTACATGTACATCACGTTTACATGCATAAATACAAAAATATAAATATTCACCCTTATCGCATCACATTTATCGCCACCATCCCCATCGCCGAGCGTCGCCTGACGCCACCGCCCGCCGCATATTAGGGCAGTTGAGTGCAAAGGAAAAAAAAATATCCTTGCATATATTTTTTGTTATCCTGGACATCATCCAGATATCAAAACGAACTAGAGCAGCAACAGGAATAAAAAAGAAAAGATGAAAAAAAGAAATAAAATAAAAGGACCACAAGCAAAATAGGTAAAGGCATAAAGCGGGAGAAAAATCAGCCCTTTGATATAAGCATAGCAGCTTCTATGGATGAATGCAACCGCAAAAATGTGACCATAAATTTGCATTTTCAAGCTGAAGTAGCACAAAGAAAACAAGGCTACAACAACTAGGTACACTGAATATAGACAGAACGGTTTCAAAAGCCTTCTCTAGAAGTAAAGTTTGTTTTTGTTTTTTTTTTACATTTTTGTTGCTTTGATTTTTTAAATTTATTTCGAGATTAATACTCCAAAGTTCATGGCAGGAATTCCTCTTATTTTGTGTGTCATTAAAGTGTTATCAGGTTTTTCTTTATTTTCTTTGATTAATAAATAAAAGACATTTGATAGAATGTCAAAGAAAAAAATTGAAGTTAAAAATTAAACTGAATTTAAATTTAATTTTGTAAGAAATTTAAATAATTTAAAAACTATGCATAATTTGACAACTGACATTTTAAAACAGTTTAAAATACAAAATAGTTCAACTTTATTTTCATATAAAATACATATCCATACAAACTAGTTTCAAAGGCTCACTAAAATCATACCTATTTCATTTCAGAGAGAGAGAGAGAATAAAAGGTCTATGGCTTTATTTGCTACCCATACATATAGGTATTTAAGGACTTGGAATTTTGAAGAGGGTCATACAGGCATTCTCATTTTAGTGGTTTTGTATTACTATACCTTACCATTGATTAGTTCTTATTTCGTTTGAAATTTGACATATTTCAATTTACTTTAAATGCCAAATAGAGTCCTTTTCACTAAATTCTAATTCACTTGGACATTTTTGATTCTCTTTTTTTTTGAGAATTTTGTTGTTCAAACAACATTTCTAGTCCTATCCCTTAACCTTGTCGACTGAGGAATATAAATGAGTAAATATTATATTAGAAGTAGGGATTGTGAAATCATTTTAACTTTCGATTTTAGTCAGAAAGGGTATTAAACTTTTCCTATCTTTAAATTTAAATAGCTTCAACAAAGTTTAAAGCGAAATATTAATGCAATTTTGTGTTAATTTAAAAAGACCACCAATTAAAGCATACATAATATCTTTTATAGACCGCTTAGATCCTAACAATTATCATATACTTAAGTTTAACCACCAATAGTTAAAATAGATAACAACTTTTTTGCTTTAAATTCAAGAACCCAACAATCGGAGTTTGCCTGTCTTAAATAGCACGTTAATGGCTCATTATTTCCATAATTAAACCTATGAAAAGACAACAAGAGCGGAAACCTCCACACAGGAACATGAAAAGTGATTATTGAAAGTAAACAAAGGACAATTAATTTTATAATTAATACTTGATCTCTGACAAACATTGTTTCAAAATAAGACCTCTGAACCGCCAGATATTAGATACCTAATAACAAACATCTCGTCTCGTGCTTTAAGAGGGCATATCGATGTTTCAACGCAAAGTCCTTTTCTTTCAATTTTAAACGAGTGAATACTGTAATATGGATTTCACACTAAAAAACTCTATGTTAAAATTTATCTAACATACTCGTAGCTAAAATAGAGCGATCTCAATGTGAAATTATCAGTAAAGTCTTTTGAATGTCTATAAATAAAACCAAGCTTAGGCTTTGGCTATGATGTTGTCAAAGTGACTAGTAAAAGTTAACTTTAGTCAAAAATTACCCCAAGATATATAAAGTACCTTTGGTTTTTCATCGAAAAGAAGAACTTTAACATTTAGAAACATTAAGACAAAATCGATTTTGATACTCCAAACAAATAAGATAATTCTTTTTGAAGATTATCACAGTCTTAAACTGATTTAATGCTTAGAAAAAGGTTGAGATCACCCGCATTCATTAAGTACTATTAGAACGGCTATTCAATTTATAAATAAGAAGTAATTCAATTCAACATATATTAAACAAGATGTTTATTGTTCAAAAAAAAATATGATCGAATAATATAAAACTGAAAATATCGAACTTTAATATTGTTCGATATTAAAACTATAAATATTAATATCATAAGTGTTTTTATAGTAAAGTATTTATATACAAATATTTCATTATATATATACTAACACCCCTTCTTAATAAACACTTCTTAAGTAAAGTCTTCATCGTTCTTAGTTAGACCAGCTAGGAGTCTGAATCTCGATTGTTTAATATTCTGTAATGGTTTTGTAAGAATGTCTGCAACCATTTCTTCAGTTTTACAGTAAATGAATTTAACTTCTTTAGATTCTTTAATGTCACGAAGAAAGTAGTACTTTACGTCTATATGTTTAGTTCGAGGCTTTATCTTCTCTGAATCCAGTAGTTTTAAACAACTTTGATTGTCCTCGAATATTGTAACATCTTCTAAATCAACTTGTAGATCTTGGAATAATGTTCTCAGCCAAATAAGTTCTTGAGTTGCTTCTTCTAAAGCGACAAGCTCTGCTTCAGTTGATGATGAGTGCAATCAATCCTTGTTTTTTACTTGCATAACTGATTGTAGCTTCTCCAAATTTAAATAAATATCCGCTTGTGGATTTTCGTCCTCTAACGTCTGTAGCCCAATCTGCATCGGCATATCCAACAAGTTTTGAATTTTTATTACATCCAACACAAAGCTGTAATTGTGGAATTCCTTTCAAGTATCTTAAAATGCGTTTAACTTCGTTTTAATCACGCTGAGTAGGACAGGATACTTTTCTGCTGAGAATTGAAACAGCTGCTGCTATGTCCGGCCTTGTATTTCCTGATAAGTAAAGAAGTGAGCCAACAGCTTTTCGATACATTTCATTGTCGTCTAAAAGCTCATCATCCGTTGTTTGGTTTTTGAAATATCCAGTATCCAAAGGTATTTTGGATGTCTTCGCATCTGACATATTGAAAGTACCAAGTATTTTCTTTATGTATTTTTCTTGGTGCATATAATACTTTCCATTTCTCTTTTCAATTTGAATTCCAAGATACAACTTCAAATTTCCCATGTCAGTAATTTCAAAATGTTTTCTAATTTCTGCAATTGTCTCTAAAATTAAATTCTGTTCTTTTGAAATAACCAGGATATCATCAACATAAACAAGTATATATATAATTTTGTCACCTTTGCCTTTTATATACAAACAACTATCAGCTTTACCCCTTCTGAATCCAAAGTTAATTAGGATCAAATTTATCTTTTGATTCCAACATCTCGCTGATTGTTTGAGACCATATATACTTCTATTCAATTTACGTACCAAATTTTCTTTTCGGATTTGTACAAATCCTGGGGGTTGTTTCAAATAAATTTCATTTTCTAGGTTACCATTCAAGAATGCAGTTTTAACATCTATGTGTTGTACTGTCATGTCATTCATTGATGCAATCGCTAAAAGGGTTCGAAGAGTCGTCTGCTTCACCACTGGGGCAAACACCTGGTCGTAGTCCTAACCATATTTCCGTGAGAAACCTTTCGCCACAAGTCTTGCCTTATACCTTTTTGATTCATCAGCTAATGTTTTGATCTTAAATATCCATTTATAGTTTATAGCCTTTCTACCTTTCGGTAACTCCACCAAATCCCAAGCATTGTTTCCTTGCATAGCCTGCAGTTCTTCCTCCATGGCACATACCCATTGCGCACTGTCAGAACTTTCCAATGCTTCCTTATAAGTTGTGGGTTCATCCGGGTAAGCTGTTTTATATCCATATCTTTTAGGAGGTACGCCTTTGTTGGTTCTTGTTGATTTTCTAACATTATCTTCAGAATCAATGCCATCTTCTTCAGAATAGTAAGTACTTCCATCTTCTGATAACTGTTCTTCAAAATCAACATTGTTTTCATCTTCAACAATTTCTTCATTTTCAATCGTATTAGTTGTTAAGTTGTCGTTTCCTTGGTTCTTGCTGGTAAAAAGATTAATTTCAAAAGTAGAATCATCTTCATATTTTGTCACATCAGGTAATTTGTTCAAGCCGGTATTCATTTCTTCATTAAACTTGACATCTCTGGATTTGATTATCTTGGCTGTTTCTGTATCCAACAGTCTATATGCCTTTGATTCATCACAGAATCATACAAGTACATATTTATAAGATACATCTTCCAACTTATGTCGAAGTTTCTTAATGACATAATGATATGCCACGCATCTAAATGTTCTTATATGAGCCATAGCTGGTTGTCTTTGAAAATACATTTCATAAGGAGTTTTCAGAGTAGCTTTCGATGGTAATCTATTTTGTAAATAATTAGCAGTATTTAAAGCTTCTGCCCAAAATTTTCTGTTCAGTCCAGATTGTATTAGCATGCACCGTGTCATTTCCATTAGACTCCGGTTCTTTCGCTCAGCTACACCATTCTGCTGTGGACTATAAGGGGCTGTTAACTGCTGCTTAATACCTTTACCTTTAAGATAATCTTTCAACTTTATGCTAGTGAATTCTCCACCTCTGTCAGTTCTTAGTATTTTCATTGGTCTTTCAAAATAGTTTTCAGTTTGTTGTATAAACTCTAATATTTGCTCTACAGCTTGACTCTTTTCTTTCAAAAAATAAACAGTACAGTACCTACTGTAGTCGTCAATCATTGTTAAGAAATATTTGCTCCCACTTGGAGTTATTTCTCTCATAGGTCCACATAGATCTGCGTGAACAAGATCCAAGACCTTATCAGATCTGTTTGTGGCTTGCTTTGAAAACTCTGGTCTTATCATTTTACCTCTCAAACAGGAATCACAATGATCAAGACAATGAACATTTAATGAGTTCAACTCCAGTAATTAAATTTTTTTGTATCGCATCTTTTATCGACCTTAAATCTCGATGACCAAATCGGCGATGAAAAGTATGAACACATTCCTTTTCAATGTGTGTTACCCTCTTTGCATACAAATCTTCATTAAGCCTATAAAGGTTTTTATATAAACTAGCCGTTGCATATATTTTACCATGATGTGATAGTTCACAAATCTCATCTTTAAATAGAACTTGCCAACCACTTTCGACAAGTTTTCTAACTGAAAGCAAATTTCCATCTAGCTCAGGAACATAAAGAACATTCTTGACAGGAATTTCCTTATTCTGACAAAGCAATATACCACTACCAGAACCATTTGCTTCGATTTTGTTCCCATTTGCTAAATATATGTAATCGCCAGTCTTTCTATTAATATTTCTTAAAAATTTATCATCACTGCACATATGACATGTAGCGGCTGAATCAATATACCATGCAAAATCAATTTTATTTGTACCAGAACTAAAACACAAATCAATATCGTTTTGGTTGCACTCACCCTTACCAGGCATAGAAGTTTCAACGGTTTTCTTGGCTTTGAAATTGGGTTTTCTTCGTTCTTGTATCTTGTTTGGGCAGTTCTTTTTTAAATGTTCGGTTCTTCCACAAGAATAGCATTTGAACTTCAAGTTTTGAGTCTTCAATGCAGCATCTTCTAATGGTCCTTTCGAAAACTTGTCACTTTTATTCTTATATTCTTGAATAAGCTTTTCTTTGACTAATTCGAGTGTTAACTCTTCGTCTCTTCTGATTTCAAGAGCAGTCACCAAAGAATTGTAGTCGTCTGGCAAACTTCCTAGGAGAAATGCAACCACAAGATGATCTGCTAATTGCTCGCCTAAGCCAATCAGACGATCCACAATGTCCAGCATATCACAAATGTGATCTTCCATTGTTTGTCCGTACTTAAGCTGCATACGACACAATTTTTTTAACAACGTTACCTTATTCGAGAGTGTTGACTTCTCGTGTGCTTTCTTCAGAGCATCCCAGCATTCTTTAGCAGTATTCAATTTCCGAATATGCATTAGTTGAGAATATTCCACTGCGAGTCCGATTGTGGCACGAGCTTTCCCATCTTTCAAGGTCCAACTAGCAAGAACAGGATTAGGTGCTGCATCAGCAATAACTTCCCAAAGATCTTCTTTGATTAATAACATCTCCATCCTGTATTTCCATATTTGATAGTTGTTGTTGTTCAGCTTCTTGAAAATCGATCTTCCTTCTTCCATCTTGAACAAATTTTTCTTTATCTATTAGAATTTCCTGAATTAATATCTTTAATTATAATTGTTGGGGTTCTGGGCCCATAACCTATTAGAACGGCTATTCAGGAAGTCCAATTTATAAATAAGAAGTAATTCAATTCAACATAAATTAAACAAGATGTTTATTGTTCAAAAAAAAATACATATGATCGAATAATATAAAACTGAAAATATCGAACTTCAATATTGTTCGATATTAAAACTATAAATATTAATATCACAAGTGTTTTTATAGTAAACTATTTATATACAAATATTTCATTATATATATACTAACAAGTACATACAATGATTGAAATATTTATCATTACATCATTGAATATCATTAATAAGAATCAGAAACAGAAGGGGTCCTAAATCGCTTCCTTGAGGGACACCAGAAGTACCAACGACTAGATTAGATTTAATGTTATTAATACGAACATACTGAGTTTTACCAGTGAGATTCGAACCAAGCCATTTTAATAATTTTAAATGAAACATACATGTACATAGTTTTCAAGATTGGATAGCAGAATTGCGTGACTTAACTTATCAAAAGATTTTGCGAAAACAGTGTAGAATACATCACACCGGAAACCTTTCTTGAAAGAACCTATCACAACCTAAAGAAAGTAAGATTTGTTGAAGTAGATCTCCCATCAATAAAACCATGTTGCAGAGGGGGAATAATTTCCTTTAGGAGAAAAACTAATTTGTTATAATTGATTTTTTCAAAAAGTTTAGGAATTGCTGATATTTTACAAATAAGGTTTTAATAAGTTGCTTAATTTTTTTGACACTGACTTAAAAACTGGATTAAAGAAAGAATTTTTCGACAACCGACAATATTTTTCATAGAGAACGACAAATCTCCGCCAAGACTTCTGTGGGTGATGCGTAAACACAATGTCCAATTTTGAATGACTCAGGCAAATGTTATTTAATGTCTCAAAAGAACCTTAATTTTTAACATTCCATAGGAAGTTATTGTAATCGGTCCAATTTGTCGAATTGAAAATTTTGGTTAAATTAAAATATCTCACGAAAAAATGATTTTATATCCAAAATAATTTCATGCAATAAAAAATAACGTTTTTGACATCTGGTTAAATTTTGAGAAAAATCTAATTGACAGTTTTTTTTTATAAAAAACTCGACTCAAATTTCTTTTCAAAAATGAAAAATATTGGCTTCAAACTAATTTTATCTCACAGAAAATATTGTTTTTGAAATTCAGTAAATATTTTATAAAAATCCAACAGTCCGTTTTTTTCATAAAAAAAGTAAAATCTACAAAAAAAGTACGCAAATTTGGTAAAAATTGATGTTAGGTTCTCGACAATATCGTGAACAACAGAAGGTATTGACTTAACATTCATTTCATTCATCCAATTTGTATTTGTTTATATTATAAGAAATAAAAACTTTTAAGAAATGCTATTAAAATTATTAACAAAAATAGATTTTGAAATCAAACTATTTCATTATATGCAAAATATTGTTGGTAATTTTAAAATTTTTAAGAATAATTCAAGTCACAACCTTTTTAACAAAACACGAAAACCTATAAACCTTTAAGCAAAACAAATCGACAGACGGGATGGGAAGTTATCAGTGTGGGTCGCATCCCAGCCAATTTTTGTATTTTTGTTTTTTTTTTTTGAAAATCGATCTGGTTTTCACATTTGATTTTTATATAAATATTTTTGTTATGCACTCATAAAATTTAGATCAAAATAAGGACCCGTTTTTAAGATATCGAATTTAAAAAAAAACACAAAAATATTTTTAAAACATCTAAAACAAAAATTAAAATTCGTAGTATCAAACATTATTTAGACAATATATGAACTTGTTCAGACAAAAAATTATTTATTTGTTACGATGTCTCCTTAGTTCCTGAGACATTGTAATTTTTACGAATGTTAGTATTTCCATATCTATAGTTCCTATATGTCTCAAGTAAAAATTCTGGACTAATTTCTCCTGGTGCAAATTCCATAACCAAAACTATCTGTTGGCGTTCGCCGTGGAATTTTTACGGCTGCAGCCTCAAGTCTTCAAAACTCACTAAGAAGTTGCAAGTGAGAAATTTAAAACAGTACATTTTTCCGAAATTTTAAAGTCTAACGATAATATCGAAAAGTGTAATTTTTTCATAATTTTTTATGTTAATGGAATTACATACTTCGTGATTAACGGGTTTAAAAAGCCTTGAGGTAGGTTTTAATTGAAAATTTCCAAACATAAGATTTTTTTATTTTTAAAATAATGTATACCTACGAACCAAAAATTTGCGGTATAAGTGTATAGAGGTACTCATTGTTCCATATCTATATGTTGATATAAATTTATATAGACTGTGTTGGGAATTACTATCAGGTATTGATTTTTGTTCCAACGTAATATTGTATGCGACTTCCCTTCTACATTTTAGCCTGATTTTCAACACAAAAGATTCTTAATAAATTATAAGGAGCTTGTGGCCTGAATCAGAAGCTATTTTTGCAATTTTTTTTTATTTTGCTCAACCCCCTCAATTCTGAAACTCGCAATTAGTGACCGCTGGAGCTGATGTTACATTTATATAAAAATAGCGAGTTTTTTTTACTTTTTAGTCATGATAGCAATTAAAAGTACCATTATGGCATCCCATGATAGTACATTTAGTTCATCATCATTTCTCTTACAAGCTGCTCCTGAAGGCTTTAAAAAATAAACCATTGAAAATATGTACCAGGTTCTGATGCCAGGAGTGGTATAAATAGATAGGTATATGTTTGTACCTATATTATATTCAACAATAATAATAACATACACCCTGTGCTCATATTTACGCGAATGAAGTCGGCCATAAAAATTATATGATGTCACTAAAGACCTCTACCAACACCTCTTAACACCTCACATTCGTTTTCAAATGAACTACTATGTACATTGTACATATATGATGGTAAGCTTTAAGGTCACCCCCTTTGCCGACGCCATTTTCATCATCATCGTCAACATCCTTATCATCATCATCGCAATTATAATCAACAGCACAGCTAAAGCCACCATTGGCTATATGTAAAGATGTGGGGGGTTGTCGGGGGGGGGGGGGTTTGAAGGATGATGGCTTATACGCGGGAATGCAGGGTAATTTTAATGAATTCCCAGCGAGCATGTTTCCCTTTGAATACAGAACAGTCTTGGAGCCTTATTTTCTATCTCCGGCTTCATATTTTGTGTCTATAATATATAGGTATGTATATGTAATACATCATCGAGCACAGCGAGCACCTCGCACAGAGTGAATTTTATCCATTCCCATGAATTTAGTTTCTCTATGAATCCTTTAGCTTTTCCATAAACCCAAAACGATGTGATATGTTGAAAACCTTGAGCATATACCCATTCATACCTACATAGTTCTATATAAAATATAAAGTACAAACCTACGTACACACGCGCCTTTAAGCCCTAAGCTCTGTTATATTTTTCTTTTTGCAAAACCATTTTCCTCAACCCATTAATTGGGGACGCTCAGGCCCACTACCAGTGCATCCCTTCCGGGAGAATTTCGATAAACTTGTTCGCTTTGCAAGAGTGTGTATTACTTTTTTTTTCTTTAGCTTTTGACGAGATATAAAACTAGATAGCTAAATACACTTAGAGGAAATATTTGGAATAAATATTATTTTTGAAGAATAATAGCCCAGAACGTGCGTCATTTGTTTTTCTCCTGAATTGACTTATTAGGGTATTTGATAATTTCAACTTAATGGAAAATTATTTAGACAACTATGAAACACGTGATGCGACTACCATCAGTTGAGTAAACTGGAATTATTTCTATAAAATTATTTTCTCGTGCAAAACTTGCTTCAGATTATTATAATATCATAACATCATAGTTTTTCAAGTTGTTGGCTTCAAGGGATACTTAAGGTCTCGTGGCTTTGTGGGGGGTTGCATAATGTTTCAAAAACTTTTACGAAAGTATATACTTTGCTTTCAGAGACATAAAAGCCATTTCTCGTTATAAAAAGATATTCAAAACAGAACTATTATCAATTGAAAAGGCATTTCCTTGAAAAGAGTTTTCTCAAAAATATGAATCCTACTTAATGTTACGTGGGATTTTATCCCTTTAAGACATGACAGAGCTGAAAAATTGTTTTTTTTTTTTTCTAAGTGTATCAAAGGTGATATTTCTTCCTCTGGCGGAATATATATATGTCCTTTTGCTTTTTCGCATATACCTATTTAGACTCTTGAGTAAAAATATTACAAGCCACACGAGACACAAACAAGAGCGCATATTGAAAACGAGAATATTATACAAGTAGCTGTATAGCACTCGAAACTAGTGTAGTAAAGACGATCCTTTTGAGTTTATAAAAAATGTATCTCAAATATTTCAACAACCTTATTATTTACGGCTTCATTATTATGCGTCAAATCTATATTATATGTATTTTTCTCTTTTTTTTTGTCAGAAAGAAAGACCTTAATATGACCCTTATTATAATACAAAATTTATAATACAAAAACTGGCAACATAGAGATTTTTACCTGCAATATATGGCTATGTATGGTACCCATATACTCGTATTATGGCAATTTATGGATTTAGTATAAAATTTGAATTCAAAATTTTTCATAAGACTTTGCATAAACTTGTATGTAAAGTAGGTGAAAAAGTTAGCCTGGGAATATTTTGTGTTTGTTTTGAATTTGTTTAAACTTTTAAGAAATACTGTTTGTTTTTCTTAAATACATTAATAAGAAATTAAATAAGAATCGGATAGGAATTCTTGGTCTTAGGGAATGTGATTTTTGTTCTTCCTGTCCATTGTATTCTTCTATATGCTGCAACATTATATACATATATTTTTGTTCAAAAATTGTATTTGTAGGCTCTTTTTTTATTGTTATCATTCCCCTATAATAATAATTTTATTAACTTCCCATTGAAAGTTATTGTAATGGGTCCGATTTGTCAAATTGAAAATTTTGACATTTCTCGACGTTTCAAGGTCCCTAGAGTCGAAATAAAAGATTTTGAGAAAGATGTCTGTGCGTGCGTGTGTACGTACGTCCGTACGTTCGCGACGTTTTTTTCGTCTTCCATAGCTCAAGAACCAGAAGAGATATCGACTTCAAATAAATTTTGTTAAACATACAATAAGGAAGAAAGATGCAGAAAGGGCTCTGAAGAAAATTCCGTGGGTGGTTTTTTTTTACCATAGCAGTTTAAAAAAAAGTTGAAAACTTTGGTTAACCCTAAATATCTCATGAACCAATAACGCTAGAAACTTTAATTAAATTTTATACTATATACTGTAACGTGATACAAAAGAAGTATATTTTTGGAAAAAAATCCAATTAACAGTTTTTTTATAAATCAAAAAAAACTGAAAAAAAAAA
Organism: Eupeodes latifasciatus; assembly: GCA_920104205.1. Lineage (NCBI taxonomy): Eukaryota > Metazoa > Arthropoda > Insecta > Diptera > Syrphidae > Eupeodes > Eupeodes latifasciatus. The sequence continues at coordinate 40,085,552 of OV049926.1, forward strand.
TTTGTCACCTCGAAAATTTTACGACTAAAATATGATTTCATCTACAAAACAATTTTGTGCAACGAAGAATAATGTTTTTGACATCTTATAAATTTTGAGAAAAATCTAATTGACAGTTTTTTTTATAAAAAATAAGAACCAAAAAACACATTACTCAAAGTTTGTAAAAATTGAATTTCGACTCAAATATCTTTTCAAAACTGTGAGATAATGGCTTCTTACTAATTTTAACTTATACGAAATATTGTTAGGAACAATTTTGAGAAAAATCGAATTGACAGTTTTTTTACAAAAAATAAAAACCTAAAAAAAATGTATAAAAGTTGGTAAAAATTGTTTTTTTACGTAAATATCTTTTCAAAAATTTGAGACATTGGCTTCAAACTAATTTTATTTTTTAAGAAATATTGTTTTCACAATTCTTTAAAATTTTGAGCAAAATCGAATTGACAGTTTTTTTACAAAAAATAAAAACCTAAAAAAAAACAATACTAAAACTTGTAAAAATTTATTTCGACTCAAATAGCTTTTCAAAAATTACAAATATTGGCTTCAAACTTATTTTATTTCACAAAAAATATTGTTTTCGATATTCAGTAATTTTTTTATAAAAATCCAACAGTCCGTTTTTTCATAAAAAAATAAAATCTACAAAAAATAGTACGCAAATTTGGTAAAAATTGATACATATAGACAAACTTTTAAGCGAGACAAATCGACAGACGGGATTGGAAGTTATCAGTGTGGGTCGCAATCCAGCCTCTTTTTTAAATTTTAAAATAATTATTTTAAAATCAAAAAAGAGACTGCGATGCAGCCCAAACTTATAATTTCCAGCTTAAAATTTTCGAATGGTATTTTTAGTAACAAGTCAATTTTATTATCAAAAGAAATTGAAAGAATATAGATTTGCAATAAAAAAATTAAGTTTAAGCTGTTTTATTTGGTCTCGAGAGAGGGCTTTGCTATTCAATTGCTTTCTTAGCCCAAAGAAACAGCGGTTAGAAAGAGTTATTCTTCGTTTGATCTCAGCGCTGGTTTTGTTTTCTGTGTTCATAGCGGAACCTAGGTAGACGAAATAATTGACTACCTCAATGTTACGTCTGTCGATGGTGACGTTTTGACCGAGACGTGCGTCGATGTTGTAAGTCCTTTCTTGACGACAGCATGTATACTTTGTTTTTCCCTCATTAACCGAAAAGCCGCCTCTGCCTCAATACTCACCAAAGGCCCATCGACATCGCGGCGAGTTCTTCCGATTTTATCAATGTCATCAGAATATGCTTGTAATTGGACAGACTTTTGAAAGATAGTGCCTGTAGTCTTGACGTGGGAGCTGGTGGGTGTCGATTTGATGTTCTTGGGTTTTTTTTTCCAGGATCCGCCGTAATATGAATATTTGATTGACTGTGGACTTTTGTGGTCTAAAACCACACTGATAAGGACCTACATATCAAATAATCTCCAGCTGCTTTGAAGAGCTTGGCTTTCAAGTAATAATCTGCTCTAGCGGCTTTTTTACATTTCAGTTCAGATATGGCAATCTTTACTTCGTCTAAGTCAGGAAGACGGGCTTTCATCGTCTATGTTGAATGGATCATCCTGCCTGACAGCGGAGTTTGGTTCGTCGTCGCCGTTATACTGTCTGCAGAAGTGGTTATTCCATATATCCTCAGCATTGCGGTTCCACTATGATGTTTGCACTTTCGTTTTTGCAGCCTTCTGTTCGAGGTTTATGTACTTGTGAATTTCGTTTCACCTGCTCATTAAACTTTCAAACTTCATTCCTGCTTTTGAAACCTTCAACATCTTCGACCGCACGCTTCTCATGCTCTCTCTTTTTCCGTCTGAGAAAAATGGTATCCCGAACGTACAAACTTGCGTACACTCTCACACACGTCTTTAGATTTCCATTCTAATTACCTTAAAACGTCGAGAAGGGTCAAAATGTTCAATTCGACAAAACGGATGGATAACAATAACTTCCTATAGGATGTTAAAATAATTAATGTCGAACACTAACTAACTCAATGTAGCCCAAGATTCAATACTATTGGATTAATTATTAGCAACTAAGTTGCCAGCAACTTAAAATTGCTATCAGAATTTGCTGCCATTATTTGGTTTCCAGAGTTTTTGGTTTTATGTATTATACCGAGTTCTTTGTTACTTTTACTACGGTAAATGTCTTCTACTTTTTCAAATGACCGAAAAAAATAAGAAAACAAATTTAACTGATATTCACTATAAAACAGTATTTTTTTGTCATTTCATTTTTTTTTAAACACATTGTCATTCAACATTTTAAAAAAAGTTTTAATTTTCCAAATACATTTTTAACTTCTCATAGGAAGTTATTGCAATCGGTCCGATTTGTCGAATTGAAAATGTTGACATTTCTCGAAGTTTCAAGGTCCTTATAGTCTAAATAAAAGATTTTTAGAAAAATGTCTGTGCGTCCGTCTGTACGTACGTTCGTACGTCCGTATGAAGTTTTCTTCGTCGTCCATAGCTCAAGAACCAGTAGAGATATCGACTCCAAATAAATGTTGTTATACAGATAATAATGCAGAAAGATGCAGAAAGGACTTTACGATTGCAATTAACTCGTAAAAAAAAGGTGACAGTTCTGGTTAACCCAAAATATTTAACGAAGTAATAACGCCAGCGAATTGAATGATTCACCTTCCAAAATAATTATATGCAACAAAAAATAATGTTTTTGACATCTGGCAAAATTTTGAGAAAAATCGAATTGACAGTTTGCCTACAAAAAATAAAAACCTAAAAAAAACATTATACTAAAATTTGGTAAAAATTGATTTTTTACTCAAATATATTTTTAAAAATTGCAGGTATTGGCTTCAAATTAATTTAATCTTATAAAAAATATTGTTTTCAACATTCGGTAAAGTTTTGAGAAAAATCGAAATGACAGTTGTTTTTACAAAAACTAAAAACCTAAAAAAAATTACTTTCGACTCAAATATCTTTTCAAAAATGAAAAATATTGGCTTCAAACTAATTGTTTTTCGACTAAAAATCTCGTTTACAAACATAGATTTCGAAATCAAACTGTTTCATATGCAAAATCTTGTTGGTAATTATTAAAAATTTAAGAATAATTCAACTGTCAACTTTTTTAACAAAACACGAAAACCTACAAACTTTTAAGCAAGACAAATTGACAGACGGGATGGGAAGTTATCAGTGTGGGTCGAATCCCAGTCTGTTTCTTATTTCAATACGAAAGACTTTAAAAAATAATATAACTAAAAAAAAAAACAATTGTAAATTATTTCTTCCCCAAATTTTTGCAACTTTTCAATTATAAAATATGACACAAAAAGAGGCTGTGATGCGACCCACACTGATAACTTCCCATCCCGATTTGTCTTGCTTAAAAGTTTATAGGGTTTCGTGTTTTCGTACCGAATTAAACGAGTTTAAAGTCAATACCTTCTATTTTCACGAGATATCGAGAACCGAATATCATTTTTTACCAAATTTACGTACTATTTTGTGTAGATTTTATCTTTTTCATGAAAAAAACTGACTGTTGGATTTTTTATAATAAATTTACGGAATGCCGAGATAAAATTAGTTTGAGATAAAATTAGTTTGAAGCTAATATTTTTAATTTTTGAAAAGATATTTGAGTCAAAAATCAATTTTTACGAACTGTTCGTAATGCTTTTTTAAGCTATTTATTTTTTGTTAAAAAACTGTAAGTTTGATTTTTCTCAAAATTTTATTGAATGTTCAAAACAATATTTCCTATAAGATAAAATTAGCTTGACGCTAATACTTTTAATTTTAAAAAAGATAATTGAGTCGAAAATCTATTTTTACCAACTTTTATTAATTTATTTTAGGTTATTATTTTTTGTAAAAAAAAACTGTCAATTCGATTTTTCCCAAAATTCTAGCGAATGTTGAAAACAATATTTTTTATTAGATAAAATAAGTTGGAAGTCATAATCTCAAATTTTCGAAGAGGTATTTAAGTCTAAATTCAATTTTTACCAACTTTGAGTAATGTTTTTTTAGGTTTTTATTTTTTATAAAAAACTGTCAATTCGATTTTTCTCAACATTTAACCAGATGTTGAAAACGTTATTCTCCGTTGCACAAAATTATTTTAGAGATAAAGTCATTTTTTATTCGTAACATTTTCGAGGTGGCAAATATTTTTTTTTTTAGTTTTTTTGATTTATAAAAAAAATATATTTATACCTATATAAAAATATATTTGTTTGGTATCACGTTACAATATATAAATATATATATATATATATCAAATTTAATTCAAGTCTCTAACGTTATTGGTTCGTGAGATATTTAGGGCTAACCAAATTTTTCACCATTTTTTTAAACTGCTATTGTGAAAAAACCACCAATGCTATTTTCTTAAAAGCCCTTTCCGCATCTTTCTGCATTATTATCTGTATAACGTTCGTACACACGCACCCACAGCCATCTTTCTAAAAATCTCTTATTTCGACTCTAGTGGTCTTGAAACGTCGAGAAATGTCAAAATTTTCAGTTTGACAAATCGGACCCATTACAATAACTTCCTATGGAGAGTTAAAAAGTATTATTTTTTTCGATATTTTAAACAAATTTATAAACCAACAATTAAAATATTTAAATAAATTTGATCCAACATTATTTAGTATTTTCTTGCATCAGTTTATATTTTAGTAAGAATGGACTTTAAGCACTTTTTCAACGTTCAACTTTTTCCATAGTATTTTATTTATTTGCAAGAAGTCATAAATATTTTAAGTTTGTAGTATAGCGAGTTTTTTGTTCCTCAAAAACTCATCGAAAAAAGGGGAATCAAATTTATTTTCTATTTTTTGCTATTTATTAAGTTTAATTGTTTAAAACTGAAATAATTTCCTGCATATCAATCCTAGTTCTGTACAATTTTCTATTTTAAAATCAAACATAGCTGGACTATTCTCCTCATGTTAAACCCATAATCGTTTTAGGTATAGGCGTACAGCATCATATTCTCAATGAGCTCAAATGAAGGTAAATTTGAATGATTTTTCTAGGAAATCATTTACAAATAATGAAACTGGTTAGAATAAATTCAGATCGATAACTATAAAGTTAGGCCAGGTATATTTATACCAGAAATTAAATTGCCTGAAATTTTTTATAATGATTTCAATTAAAATTGAATTAGTGTTTCGAAGAAACGAAACCAATTATAGGAACCTGCTCACTCATAAATTCAAAATTTTCCCTCTATTAATTGAAGGCTTTTTTAAGATATTCTTTTCCATATGAGCCCATCAGCCATTGTGTAATTTATTTATTTAACCTTCATTTAAATAATTTCAAATGCCAGTCCATTGAATAAAAGAAGGTTGAATAGAAACCAACTTAAAACAAATTAGGTAGGTTCGTGTGAAACTTTTAAAGAGCTTCCAGCGTCAACATCTTTTCTTCATACTAAGGATTGGATCTGAAATTTCTAAAACAAAATTAATATTAAATAACCAAGGACCAGGAGCAAGGATCCAACTAACGCTTACAAGGTTTTCCATATTAAAGATTCATCTCCCAGTTGAAACAATTTACCTTAAATATTAAACGAACAAAAATTAACCACAAAGCACCCCTAACAGAAATATATTGTAAGTTGGGGATAACTTAAAACTTATGCGAGAGATTGTAAGACCAAGATGCACAGGAAAAAGGCGAATAATTGAATCAGTAACCAAAGTATTTATGTTGCAGCTGAAAATTTATGAATAAGTTTGCTATTCAAATATAATTCTAGGTAAACAATGTTCATTATCTAAAATTAGAATTGAATATACTTATACTTGTAAGGAACGGACAAGGACTTTTTATCTACGAGTATATTTGTATTTGTATGTGGTTTATTGTTGTTATATCCTTGAGATAGTAAAGTCCTGGGCTCCAACGTGATTCCTCTAATAATTTTTAATCATGTCCAAAAATACTAAATACAAATATTGAGATAGGAATCAGTGGATCTTGTGCTATTTCCTTTATTTGGTGCTATTATTCCGTTTGAAAATATTTATGAGTGTCCTTGTTTGACTCTGTATTATGTATATGGAATAGACAACATATATATTTCTAATAAAGTTGTTTTCCTAAAATAAATGTTGTCGCATGAATTGTACTTATTTTTATTTATTTATTTATTTTGTTGTTGTATATTTTGTCAAAAGGAATCTTGATTAGGTACTCGTGCTCTATATATGATTCTCTTGTATTTTCGTTTTGTATTCAAAAGGACTCTACACTATATACTATGCTATACAATAGCATCCATGATGGCGAATCTGTTAATCCATATATAGTGTGTCACGTAGTATGGGAAATTACTCAAAAGCTTTTCATTCGCTTAGTGAATAAATAACTGACTTTTATCAAACCAAAACAAGGCGACCACCTCTGCCATTCCTTTCCGTCATCATGAGTCTAAAATGCCACCGCCATTGCCACCGCCTATGACTTTTCAAAATACCAGCACTCTCCTCGAACTGGTAAAATGACAAATTACTTCCGCCATGGGCAAACTAAACCGGGTGCTCGGCGGGCGGTCGGTCGGTCGGTAGTGGCATGATGGTCATCTCATGCCATACCACCCTCTATTTACAATCTGGGGTGCTTCATGTAGCGTGAGGTCGGTTGGTCTACCAGCAGGAACCAGCCCCAATTTAGTTTAACTCCCAGCCCAGTCAGCAGCTGATAAAATAAACAAATACGTATATGAAAAATATTTTTGTATATAGAAAGGTACACAAAACGGAACTAAGGACCGGCGATTTGCATTCATGTCGCGGCTTTTAACAAAATGCCCTGTCGGCAGCTAATAAATTCATAGATTTTCAAAGGAGATATAGTTGAGCTATTTTTTAAAAATATTTTTCGTTCGCTGCCATCAGTTTCAACAGCCACAGTAGGTACGAGTATAAGGACATCACTTTTGTATTAATTCACTGAAGCAAGAAACTATACAGGAAGTCAAAGGTGATTTGCTTAAAGATTTATTGGAGCATTTGTAGTACATATTCAAAAGTGAATCGTGAGTGAATTTGATTTGCTTTTTTTTTTGTTATAGAGAAACATTTGAAGAATGAAATCTTTTCACTTAAGCTTTGAGTTTCAAAATTAATTTTTTTGAGTAACGTTAACCTAATTACATTATTTACAAACTTACCTATAGCCGGGAATTATGTACAAATAGTTTATTGATTTTTATTTGCCCTTCGTGTCCCAAGAACTAGCAAAGATAGCGACTTCAAATAATATTCTTTACAGATAATTCTATTGAACTGATTTTCAAAAAAATGTAATGTGATGTGTTTTTTATACAATAGGAATAAATATATCACACACACAATTCAAAATACCATTACATGCAGAGATTTTTATTCAGCTCGAAAATCAAAAAATAGGGTTTTTAACATATTGTTTAATTTGGGAAAAAAAAATAATTGGTTTTTATAAAAAAATGAAAGCTTTCACACAAAATTCAGATAACTGGTAAAAATTTGTTTTTGAATCCAAATATAATATAATATTTATTTATATCTTTAAAATTTATAGGAGGATTTCAAAAATTACAAATAAAATAATCAATTGCAGGTTTCTACGAGTTTTTTGGGAAGTTATCAGCGTGGGTTGTACCTTAGCCTGTTTTTCATTTCGAACTTGAGGTTTTAATCAAACACGAAGTCGAAAAAAGTAGATCTGGTGATTCTGTTCGTCTGTCTCTCTGTTCTCGTCTCTAAAATCTAAACCATTGGGTCGATTTGAGTTCAAACTTGGTTGTACCCCACCCTGATAACTACCAATCCCGTCTGTCAATGTGTCTTGCTTAAAATGTTTGTAGGTTTTCGTTTTTTTGTTAAAAAAGTTATCAGTTGAATTATTCTAAAAAAATTTGCATATACGAGTATGTTTACAGTTTAATTTCAAAATCTATTTTTGTAAACGAGATTCTTAGTCGATAACCAATTTTGACAAATTTTAGTAGCATTTGTTTAAAGTTTCTTATATCGGGTGATTTTTTAAGAGCTTGAGAACTTTTTTTTAAAAAAAAACTGCGTCTTAGGTGGTCCATTCGGAAAGTCCAATTTTGGGTAACTTTTTCGAGCATTTCGGCCGGAATAGCCCGAATTTCTTCGGAAATGTTGTCTTCCAAAGCTGGAATAGTTGCTGGCTTATTTGTGTAGACTTTAGACTTGACGTAGCCCCACAAAAATAGTCTAAAGGCGTCAAATCGCATGATCTTGGTGGCCAACTTACCGGTCCATTCCTTGAGATGAATTGTTCTCCGAAGTTTTCCCTCAAAATGGCCATAGAATCGCGAGCTGTGTGGCATGTAGCGCCATCTTGTTGAAACCACATGTCAACCAAGTTCAGTTCTTCCATTTTTGGCAACAAAAAGTTTGTTAGCATTGAACGATAGCGATCGCCATTCACCGTAACGTTGCGTCCAACAGCATCTTTGAAAAAATACGGTCCAATGATTCCACCAGCGTACAAACCACACCAAACAGTGCATTTTTCGGGATGCATGGGCAGTTCTTGAACGGCTTCTGGTTGCTCTTCACTCCAAATGCGGCAATTTTGCTTATTTACGTAGCCATTCAACCAGAAATGAGCCTCATCGCTGAACAAAATTTGTCGATAAAAAAGCGGATTTTCTGCCAACACACATTTCGAACCGAACACTGATTTTGGTAATAAAATTCAATGATTTGCAAGCGTTGCTCGTTAGTAAGTCTATTCATGATGAAATGTCAAAGCATACTGAGCATCTTTCTCTTTGACACCATGTCTGAAATCCCGCGTGATCTGTCAAATACTAATGCATGAAAATCCTAACCTCAAAAAAAATCACCCATTATAAACAAATAAAAAGTGGATAAATAAAATATGTTTGATCACTATATTTTCAATTATTCACGAGAAATCGAGAACCAAACATCAATTTTTACCAATTTTGTGTAAATTTTAACTTTTATTAAGAAATTGATTGTTGGATTTTTATGAAAAATTTACTAAATGTTGAAAACAATATTTTCTGTGAGATAAAATTAGTTTGAAGCCAATATTTTTAGTTTTTGAAAAGATATTTGAGTCGGAAGTAAATTTGTTTAGGTTTTTATTTTTTGTAAAAAAAACTGTCATTTCGATTTTTCTCAAAACTCTACCGAATGTTGAAAACATTTTTTTTTTATATAAGATTAAATTAATTTGAATTTACCAGTACCCGTGGCATGATGGTTAGTGCGTTGGACAGTTTTAGGGTTTAGTTTTAAGTAGAATAGGCATGGTGGCACAAAAAAAAAATACAAAAAAAAAAAAAAAACACAAAAAAAAACACAAAAAATAATAAAAAAAAATAAAAAAAAACATGGAATAAGAAAAAAACAAAAGACCAAAATATGAAAAACAAAAAATGTTAGTTAGATTTGCTGCTGTGGTTGTTCTAGTTTTAAGTAGTTTATAGGTAGAATAGGTAGTTTTAGTTAGCTTTAAGTTTTATATTAAGGACCTTATTTTAAGTAGTTTTTAAGTAAAAATAAAAAAGGATATTGACATTAGTTTTTTCTAAATTTTCTAATGAATACAAAAATAAATAAAATGAATTGAAGTTAAATAGATCTTAGGGCCGAAAGGCATTAGCATTAAGTATTATTGTTTAACTTAGAGCGTCCGTATGGGACCAGTAAGTTAGTTGTAAGTTATGGTTAATTAGGCTAGTTTTATGAATTTTTGTCTAGCTTTAAGATAGATTTAAGATTGAAGTAATAAAAATGAATTAAAAAAAAAAAAAAAAAAAAAAGTGCGTTGGACTGTCATGCGAGAGGTCTTGGGTTCAATCCCTGCCTGTGCCACCTTAATTAAAAAAAAAAAGAGTTTTCACGGGTACTGCCTCTTGCGAGGAATTGACAAATTATCCAAGATTAATTCTTGTCATGAAAAAGTGCTTTCTCAAATTATCCGTTCGGATTCGGCATATAAATTGTAGGTCCCCTCCATCCCTGACAACATTACTCGCACACAGGAATGGTTGAGAGTTGTAAGTCACTAGGCCCTGGTTCTCTACGGACTGTTGCGCCACCTAATTTATTTATTTTTAAATTAATTTGAAGCCAATACCTGCAATTTAAAAAAAAAATTAGCATTGATGCGGATTGTCGTGATGCTCTCGCTCACACTGTTGAAACTCAAGACTTTTTGCATGAGTCTAGTTCCAACATCAAATTCACACCCAAATAGAAGCTGCCTTTGTTCTCGGTAGCAGTCACCGTAGTATACATCGCAGTTATTTAGTTTGTGTTTGCCCGATCCATTCCATCGCACTTCTTGGATGGCCTCCAACAACTTTCCGCTGGGGTTAGAACCCAATCTCCAGTTGAGGTACTAGGCACCCGATGTTCACCGCGGGGAGGTGAGAGTAGGAGTGGATAGACAGAGGTGGGTTTTAAGAAAGACCTGTGGATGCTTGTGACCTCTTGAATGCATATGTCTACCATTTGAACATCGTTTCTTAGTTTTAACATGACTTAAATAAAGTAGGAAAAGGGCCGTTTCGGTAGGCCCTTTTAAAATTGAATTTAAATATTTTATTCGGTTTTTTATTTTAATTTCTATTTACCTTTTTAGTCTATTTTTTCATGCGCACAATAATTCACAATTAATCAAAAGTTTTTTTTTAAATTTTTATTTCAAAGCAGAAGAAAATATTTTCCTTTTTTTCGTGATAACTATTTCTATAAATTGTGTACTTTTTAATTCAAAAATGATTTTAGTAACACAAAATTTTCCCTATCGCACGAACATTCTGTATGCAAAGAGTTTTTTTAAATAAGTACCTATGTAGTATATAAGATTTAAAAATATGTATACCTATAAAATAAGTTTGTCTTCAAAGATATTATAAATGCCATTTGATTTGTCATATTTTCATATATAAAAATTTTCATTTTTTCTTAAAAATATTTTTGTTATGCAGCTGTTTAGTGACTGTAAATATACGTTTTAGATTTGAATTTCGTAAAAAATGTTGACCCTTTTGCGAGATATCGAATTTTGAAAAAAAGGATTCAATTTAAAAAAAAAAACTAATTTAAGATTCAAAATTTTAACTGAAAAATAAGTTTGTCTTCAAAAATGTAAATGCCATTTTATAAATCAAAAAACCATTTATTTTTCATTTTTTTTTTAAATGTAAATGCCATTTTATAAATCAAAAAACCATTTATTTTTCATTTTTTTTTTTCGAAAATCGTTAAAGCGTTTTTTTTTTTAATTATTTCTTTATGTATAAAATTTTTCAATTTAGTTCTAAAAATATTTTTGGTATGCAGTTGTTTAGTGATTGTAAATATACTCTCTACATTTGAATTTCGTAAAAAAATGTTAAACCGTTTTTGAGATATAGAATTTTGAAAAAAAAAAAATCAATATTTTTTTAAAAAGCCAACACAAAAATTGCACTTTTGATAATCAAATATTGTTAAGGCAATATAAGAGCTCGTTCAAAAAAAAATTATTGAAATCGGTTGATAAGTTGCTGAGAAAATTAAAAAACATAAAAACGGTTCTATGAGCGGTACCTTTCCGGAGCAATACAAATATATGTTTTTCTAACAAAAAGAAGCCAAGTTAAAAAATAAAATTTTAGAGAAAATTTTAAAAAAATCAATCGGTTTGTTTTTGAGAAAATTCGAATTTTCGTATTTTGACAAAAAAAAAATTGTATGGTGGCCACTATTAGTTTTGATCTTAAAAAAAAAAATGAAAAAAAAAACGCCTAACGCGAATCTGCTGAAAACCTTAACTTCCAAGTTTGAACTCAATCGACCCAATGGTTTAGGCTATAGGAGCGTGGACAGACAGACAGGACAGACGGACGGAATCGCGGGACCCACTTTTTTCGACTTCTTTACCATCGTAATATCATGTTTGATTAAAACTCGAGTTCGATATTTTGCACGAATGCAAAACTTGCCATATACATACATAGTACATAGTTCCTACATATGTATGTATGTATATGTCGCAAGTAAAAAATACATAATAAAATTTGAAACACAAGAAAAATACTACTGAGTCCAATATTATTTATTTATTCATGCAATCATTTTTTGGAACAAATTTGAATATGTAAAATATAAGTACCTACATACGTTAAAATTCCAAAGTTATTATCTTCAGATTAATAAATGTTTAATGTTCTTTTCTATTGTTATGTCAAAAACTTCTAAGTTGAAGTTGTTTATGTCCAACAACTCTGGCTTTGAAAAATCGCTCAGAATATAAACTAAAAACTTTGTGTAAAAAACATGACCATCTCTATAAAAGCTTTATTATATCTGTAAACATGTACATACATATACAACAGGAAATAAACCATCTATTTATGTGAGTGTGCTACTTTTTCTTAAATATTTAACAAGGAATTGATTTAATCTTTAAAACAAACACATTAAAATCTAAAAATGTCTTTGTTTTATATGATCCTCCTTGGAAAGAAATGTGTACAAGATTAGTGATATAAAACTTTTACTTTTGTCCCCTCTGTTAATGCTGCTATTATGTTTTATTGTAGATAGGTAGGTTGCTTATCATTTAACAATATTTTTGTTTGATACCATTTCTTACATTTATAAAACTCATTTATTATTTTTGTCACTCTCTTTAACAAAAAAAAAAATAATTGAATTTTTAAAAGCGCACAATTTTACTATTTATCTGTTTTTTATGTAAAAAGTAGGCACGTATCTGTTTAGGACTTTACACAAACCTAATATCTATGAAACTCAAGTCAAAAATCCTGCTTTTAAGATATTATATTCATTTAAGCGCAACTGATACTAATATACAAATTGAAAAAGATTTTAAATTTTCTTGGGTCGTTTAAAAGCATAAAGACAACATGTACATAATACATACAAAACAAGTTCGTATCAGGAAGAAAATAATGTGTTAAAAGATAAAAAGCGAAACACGTCGAAGAACATTATTCAACCAAAAGACTTAAGCATCACCCAAAAAAAAAAAAAACAACACATACACACACACAAAAATGTGCTTTACTACCCCCCCCTTAAGTGATTGAAGTATGGCGAGTAGAGATATTGGCGTTTTTGTGGTTGAAACAGTCAGGGGTGGATTTATAAATAATTCACTTTCCTGTTGCTTTTTCGAAAACATTTGGTTTCTTTTGTTTGTTATAATTTTCTAACAAAATAACAATTGTGTTTGAAAAGCAACTTAAAAATAAACATTTTGACATACGAAAAACTAATATCTCTCAAGAAAAATAAATTGATGTTTCGCGGTAAAGAGGAAGGTAATATGTCATTAAAAATTTAAACAAATATCAGACAAATGGCTCTATCAGTCAAAGTTGAAGCACCATTTTAGTGAAATTTTGACAACCAATTTTTGGCTCTATTTCCTCATTAAGGTTTTGAACAGTTTCTGGAGCATTAAACTAAATAAATTAGGTGGCACAACAGTACCTACGTTGGGAACTAAAGCCTAGTGACTTACAACTCTCAACCATTCTTCTGTGGTAGTAATGTTGCCAGGGATGGAGGGGACCTACAATTTTAAGCCGAATCCGAACGGCTTATTTGAGAAAGCACTTGCTCTTGGAGAATTTATCAATTCCTTGCACGAAGCAGTATTCGTGAAAAAAAGCTTTTTAGTTGGCACATGGACCATATATATTGAACAACCCAAGATCTCTGGCGTAACAGTCCAACGCACTAAACCACGCCGCTGGTACTACAAGACAAGACTATAAATAGTTCAAACGATCATTTTTGCTGTAGTCAGTCTTCTCTTAGTTTTGAAGAAAGTATTGTGGAGCATTAGTCTAAGCATTATTTTCTATGTGGATTCAAGGGACAAAGTCTTTAGTTAACGATGGAGAGCTTTCTCAACAATCATTTTTGGGAGTAAAATAAGAAAAGCTTAAAAAATTGGCATTATTTCACTTGGTTTAATTTCATGGCGCTTTTTATAGGATTGGTGTTTCTTAGTTGTTTTTAAGCAACGCACAAACTTTCGATTCTTCTCATGACTAGCTTACTGCTGCTGAAGTTTTTCGAAGAGTGATTCCAAGATTTTCACCCTTTTTTTCATTGAATTTTCTCATTTTTAATGCGTTATTGAAGCTTGTGTGTCTCTCCGAAATACTGTAGCAGTCACAATACGGTTTTAAAAATACTTAATTAAGAAAATTGGATTTATTAAATACACCAGCCAAAATTCTGCATTACGTAAATTCTGGTTTGTCGAAGTTCTCAAAATATGTTGAAGAAGAAAAGACTGATTTTCTTCTGAATTTTGAAATACAGTATTTCGAACCGCTCACGTTATTCTTATTGTTTTAAATTAAATTAATATTTCACTTGTCTTTTACAAACCTTCTTGCCTTCTCACCTAAATTAAGAAAGCCATTGAAATTTTCTTCAAAATTAGGAGAAGACTGCCTTTATTATCCTTTAAAGAAACATTTTCTATTTCGTTGAAGATGATGGACACCATTCTCCTCATAAAATTCTAGACCAACCCATTTAGTCAAATCATAACAATTAACATCCGGTGTGAAACATAATTGGCGGTTAAAAAATAAACTATTCAAACTTCAGTCAAACAGTCTGCAATTTGACGCCCCCAAAATTTATGCAGCCTATATACGTTTACAATTTAAAGAAAATGTCCTGAGATTAAATCCGCTGTTGGCTCCGTATAATACTGTAAAATTGTTTTAATATCATAAAATAATGTTTCTAACTGTCAAACACAATTTATAAGAACGAACCTATGCGTGAGCCTAAGCGCCAAGCCTGGGCATAGAAATTATACGACCTTACAAAAATTTACATAACATGAATAACGAAATACGTCATAATATCTGAAAGTTGTTTTTGTTGTTGTTGTTGTTTCTTTTCTCTTGAAATTTTTATTCTTACATCTTTTCTGCTAAAAACACCTAACGCATTAAAATAAATGGTGGGCTGTTTTCGTATCAGCAGGATTGTAGGTCATGTTCTTTGGCCGTAATAAATTTAGTCCTGCACAGCACACAGCTATAGGGTCGGTCGTATATAATTTAGCGTTGAGTGTGTTTGTGTGTGTGAGTGTCGGTGTCGGTGTCGGTGTCCTCTTTAATCCCCAACAGGTTTTCCCCATAGTGAACAGGTGTAGTTTATTTAACACAATTTATAATTTTGCTGAAAACAAATTTCTATTTAAGGAGAAGAGTTGTTATAACTCACGCCAAAGGATAATGGAAGCGGAAACAACTAACACACAGAACATTAAAGGTCGAACAGCGGGAGTGTTTAGTGAACGGATGGTTAACGGAAGGAAAGTCTCTCTGTTTTGTATTTTAGTACAAATATATCTTAACCTATGTACAGCAAATATTTCAGAAAATGAATTATTGCGTAGAGATTGTATATTTATTTTACAGTATCTATTCTATAAGGAATAAGGATGTTTGTTCTTTAGTTGGAGAGGTATAAGGTGCTGGATGGTGCACATATAGACAAGATTAGGTATTTTATGTATTTATACTATTGGGAACAAATTGATTTTTATTGTTATATTCTTGTATTTATAGTTCCCTTGTAGTAGGATTTAAAACAAACCGGAAAATTCTATGCTTGAGGGTGTAGTGATCTATGAACAATTTCAAACTAAAATCAGATAAGAAATTTAAAGAATTTTCGAAAAATATTTTATATGGTTTTTAATGTAAATTTCTTGCAGAAGAAACCACAAGAGGAAATATTATTTCTCTATAGAAATTCCATACCTACGATAAAATGAGTAAATATTTTTTAATAATTTATAATAAAAATTTGATTTATTAAATTCATTACCGGATATTTTATTTAACTTATAATTTAATTTAATAGTGTGTTTTATTTCGAACAATACCTCTTGATAATAGTAGTTTTTGAATTAAGGATCAACTTTTGGAAAATTAATTTATATTTTTTATATTTTATAGATTGTAACAAAAATGATAAGCATTATTGTTTATTGCACTTATAATTTTTCTTGAATTTCTTGAACATTTGAGAACATTTTATTAAGACACACGATATTTTGAATGAAATTAAATACAATTTTGGTAGAAACCCGATAGTTTCAAAAGTTTTATTTAAAAAAAAAAATTAAACAATTTGTGAGATAAGCTAAAGCTAAACTTGCTCAGCTTTTACATTTTTAAAATTGATTAATCTTTAAAAGTTTGTGTCATTAACGATGAAATCGAATTTGTCGATGCTTCTATTGTGCTACTTATTTAAGGTGACGATACAGTCCTGTGTAAACTATGACCTCACCCAATAAACGTTTTTATCTAGCTCTGTCCGTACATCTAGAGACATCTAGGTGTCTCCAATTTCGCTTTCCAAGTTGGGTGAGGTAACTTTCTACTTGTACGCGCCACCTGATCCCCGCTGTTTTTCGTGGCGTGGATTTGAAGACTTTCTATGCTGGAACATTGGTTTGCGTTGTGACTTCTCTCTACGTTGTTGGACTTTTATCCTCTTTTGGCTGAATCTACGTCACTGTACAGCCCGTACAGCTTCTCGTTGCATCTTTTCCTTCACTCATCTTCTTTGCATACGGGACCGTAGAGTACGCAAATAACTTTTCTGTCGAATTAATCCAAGGTTCTTTCATCCGCTTTTGTCATAGTCCATGCTTCTAAACCGTAAAGCAGGACGGGGATGATGAGGGTCTTATATAGAGACACTTTGGTCCCTCGAGAGAGGGCTTTGCTACTCAATTCCTTTCTTAGCCCAAAGAAACAGCGGTTAGCAAGAGCTGTTCCTCATTTGATCTGAGCGCTGGTGTTGATTTCTGTGTTCATAGCGGAGCCTAGGTAGACGAAGTCCTTAACTACCTTACAGTTACGTCTGTCGACGGCGACATTTTGACCGAGTCGTAGGTATTGTAGGTTTTTTCTTGATTAAAGCATGTAATTTGCTTTGCTCTCGTTAACCGTTAAATCCTTTTTTGCCACCTCTGCCTCAAAACTCACAAAAGCCCCATTGACATCACGCTGAGTTCTTCCGATTATGTCAATTTCATCAGCATATGTCAGTAATTGGACAGACTTTTGAAAGATAGTACCTCTAGTGTTGACGTGGGCGCTCTGCACTATTTTTTCAATCGCATGGCAGCGCATCACCTTGTCTAAAGCCTTGTTTGACATCGAAATGTTCGGTTAAGTTGTTTCCAACCTTTATGGAGCAGCGTAAATTCTCCATGGTCATCCTGCACAAATAGACGAGTTTGGAAGGAAAGGCAAAACTAGACATGGCTTTATAAAGTTCGTCCCTGTAGATGCTGTCATATGCGGCCTTGAAATCGATGAAAGATGGTGGGTGTGGATTTGTTGTTCTAGGGTTTTTTTCCAGGGTCTGTCGTAATGTGAATATTTGATTGACTGTGGATTTTTCTGGTCTAAAACCACAGTGTACCCGTAGTGTGATGGTTAGTGCGTTGAACTGTCATGCAAAGGGTCTTGGGTTCAATCCCTGCCTGTGCCACCTAACTTTTTTTACGGGTACTGCCTCTTGCGAGGAATTGACAAATCCTTCAAGAGTAATTCTTGTCATGAAAAGTGCTTTCTCAAATTAGCCGTTCGGATTCGGCATATAAACTGTAGGTCCCTTCCATTGTTGACAACATTACATGGAAACAGGAATGGTTGAGAGTTGTAAGTCACTAGGCCCTGGTTCTTCATGGACTGTTGCGCCACCTAATTTATTTATTTAAAACCACAGTGATAAGGACCTATTGGGTTGTCGATGATGGGTTAAAAACGTTTACGTATTACGGCAGAGAAGATTTTGTAAGCAATTTAGAGGGTCTCCTTTTTTTTCAGAATCCGGCAAACAATACTGAGGTTTTATTCATCGGGCATGCTTCCTTCCGACCATATTTACAGATAAGTTGCTAATAACAAATTATTTCCAGCTGCTTTTAAGAGCTTGGCATTCAGGCCATACTTGCATTTTTTTGTTAAATTTATTAAAATTAAACACATGGCTAATATGGTGTTTTGTTTTTAATAGACAGCTATTGTACAGCTGTGTCAATCTTATCTTTCATCTTTTGATTTTCTTTAATTCAACAATATAAATTTCAATAACGCAGTTAGAAGACAAATTTCCTGAGTGTGTTATTTTTCGATAAAGTAATCACAATTGGAAACACTTTAAATTTAAATTCCTTTTGCCAAAAGTACAAAAATTACTTCTTACGAAAATATTTTATCAAGATGATAAATTGTGCATTTTATTCATTTAGACAATCCTGTTTTTTTAATGATAATTAAAATATTTTGTTTTATTTTATTTTAAATTTAAGGAAAATACTGAATCAATATTTCCATGAATTTTGTCCCTATTTAAAAGTTGTCCAATATTTTTTTCAGAAATTTTGCAGCTTTTAAGAATGAATAAACAATTTTAAAGTTGTACATATTGTCATGGATATTGTAAAAAAATTTTTACTACATTTCTGAAAATTTTCATTAAAACAAAGAAATAGTTTTACTTTCCACGCTTTAATATTGTAAAAGGAAATTATTATTCAAAAATAAATACAAATGTACTGTTTTTATCCTTCTAAAATTTCCTTGAAAAATAATACATGACTTTATGAACAACATAAAATAATTATTTTATCTCGAAAACGTAAGTTTTGAGAAAATAGATATGTTGAATCAAAGTTTAACATTTTGTTGAAATTTTTTTGTTTTGTATAAAACATAATTTCCATATAATTTTATAGACGTGCTATATTTTCTAAAAGTGAGTTAAACTTATTATCTATTTTTATTTCTTATTTTAAATCCTGAAAATTTGATTTGTTAAACTTTTGAGTCTAGCTTAATTTGTATGTACATATATATTTTGTTGAGTTCTTTGAAGATAGTCTTCAATGCATTTTATATTTTCTTATTCTATTTTATAAAGATTTTTTGAGTTCCAAATTTAGAAAAAAAAATTAATCTTGATACGAGATAAGTATAGGTTAGGTAGACATGTATATTTATAAGACTTAACCTCACTCCTCAAATCATCATTTCATTTTCAGTTTTTTTTTCCTTTGATCTCTCTATTTCTCTTTCTCTCTTATTACAAAAATTGAATGACCTTCCAAGAAAAAGTTGTTACCCTTTTTAGAATTTTAATAGCTTTTTAATACCTTATATATAGCTTGTCGTAAATCCTGCCAAAGATTAATCCAAAGGACTTCCCTTGCCAAACGGAAGTTGTCCATCATTATTTCTCTCATCCATTCAACCAAAATAGAACAGAATGATGAAGAAGAGAAGAAGTGTCTTCTTTTTTAAGGACATACCTACCATGTTGATTGATAAAAAATCGTATATAAAAATCAGTTAAGATAGATGTCCATGAATTACATAATACAAAAAAAAGAAATTCATGTCAATCACGTCATTTAACCCTGATGCATATCTTAAATGTGCATACCACTGAATGCCATACTATACTATGGTAGGTGTATACATTTAAGGCTTCCATTTGTGTAGACCAGCAGAAGCAGTACAGCAATGGCAAAAATAAAAACTTACCCTAAAGGTAGAGAAATATACCATCAACATCATATAGTGAGACAAGAAAAGAATCCCGGAAGCTACTTTTTATCGCTTTTTGAATTTATTTTTTTAACGTTGCTTGCTTGTGTTAAATAGTACATCACGTCAGTGTGCAACCTTATACGAATTTCCAACATCCAACATCCACCTTCCACTAAAACACTATACAATAAGCGTCTGATGGGTGATGCTCTATAAATCAAGAGTTACCCTAAGGGAAAATATCAAGGGAAGTGAAGCTCTGACTCCGAGTTCATCACCATGCGGGAAAGGTTTGCTTAATGGCGTAAATTTCAGGTCATCTTAGGATCTATAAATTAGATAAGAAACCAAGTAAATTACTCTTTTTCGCTCACAGATTGAGCCACATGTGTGATGGAGCATCATAGCATCATTCCATATCTTTTGTTATATAAATATATGCTTCTGGTCTTATTTTTCTGCACATCCTGAAAATGTCCTTATTCGGCAAATATCTCGTTTCCATCTTCTTGCCGTTCATATAGAATATACATACAAGTTCACATACTATACTGGAATTATGTATGAAGATGAACCAGGCAAATGTTTAACAATGGATAAATGTTATAGTTACACACACGAACTTATAGTCATTAACCAGACTCAGGGATAATAGTGCTGTTGTCATGTGTCTATAGAAACGAGACGCGCGAACAAAACGAAAACTCTTCCAGCAAGCTTAGGAGTTAGGAGATGATAACTTAGAGATGAGATGCTAGCACGGCTATATATGGCGATAGCGATAGCTATGAGAAGAAGTCGTTTGGTGTTGCGTTCGTTGAGATCAGATTCGGTATTATGGAATGGGAGTGTAACTGATGCTCTCATCGCACATCCCATATCTGCTTTAATACTTATTTGGAACAACGACGACGGCAAGACGTGGTGTTTTTTTGTCCATTCGTTTGCTTTAACTAACTGGTGACATGGCATTTCTGGGTACACACTAATGGATGGTCCAAACCCAATCCAGACCAAGAGTATCATCATCATGCATACACAAACCTACATATGGACTTTTATATAGTTTAAGCGTGTTTCCCAGTAATAGACTTCCCGCAAAAGTATTAATGAGCCAAAAGCAAAGTCAATATATGGAATGGAATAGAGCAACCAAAAAAAAAATAAGAAAACAAAAACCAAAACCAAAACATCAAGCAAACGACATGAAAAGAGATTTTGTGTAAACAGATCTTTCAGCTCTATTTTACGACCTTGGACAATTTGGACATGGACAGGACATAGACGTTGGAGGTTGAATGTGGATGACTATGGACCAAAAATATTTAATGTCCTCTTTCGTATGAAAACATTACTTTTGTTGAACATGGACATGTTCTATCTGTTTTTTTTTCTATTTTTTTATTTATGTTCTTCAAATAAGAGTCAATATTATAGTCGTACAATTTTATATTGGAGATGATACTAATGTTAGTTTTCTTTTTTTTGTATGTATGTGTGACAAAATTTTATGACTATGACATGATTTTGCAGACGAAAAAAAACATGATTTAGATGAAAAACATTAAGACTAATGCATTTATTATAAATTATTTCGGATTTTATTTATAGTTTTGAAAATACAGAATTACAAACATATAAAATATATTGAATGGGTCTTGGAAAGAGGTTCGAAATGATTTCAGACAAAAAATGATATATTAACTGAAAGAATATAAAAATACGAGAATATATGTATGTATAAAAAGATAACAAAATAGTATCAACTCGAAAAAATAGCCCTAATTCAGACAAAAGGACATTTTATTATTACATTCTTAACACTTTCTAAAAAGTAGCCAATTTTGGAGGAAAGCAATAAAGTTGTGTGGAAATTACAAGAAAACTATACATAGGTTTTTGAAAAGTGGTAGTAGCTACTTACACACTTTATGAAAATATTGTAGGTACTGAAGTATTTTATCTCATTTTAACAAAATTCACGCTTTTTTTATACAGTGGAAAATATTAAATTATTTTGGAAAAAAATATACTTTTCTGGAATTTTTAAACTGGTACCCCACGAAGCGTTAGTTTTTTGGTATAAAGAATCTTTTTTCAAAACATGGCCCAACAATAAACTTTAACCAATGGAAAACATCCAAATTTTTTCAAACATATTCTTCAACTCTATAATTGAATGAAGTGTTATATTTTTTGTGTATAATTATAATGAGATTCAAACAAATACCTTAAGTTTCTGAGTTAATTGGATAAAATTGCATTTTAGCACGCTTAAGTTACTTGTTCATCTAAAAATGTAGGTAACTTATTTTTTAGAAAGCATTTAAAATAATTAAATTAAGTATTTCACTAAAAGGTCGAATTTGCAAGGATATATTTTCACTGTCCTGCAGCCTTGTATAATTTCTTAATATTCAATTACGTTTTGGAAAGAATTAGAAACTAAATTTCTTAGACAAAAAAAAAATAGTCTAATATGAACGACAAAAAGGTGGACTGTGGCGTATACTTACTCTTTTAATGTAATTCAAAACATAATGTTCTCTATTACTTACACTACATCAACAAGCAGATCAATGAATGTGTATTTATCGGTATAAATTAATTTTCAAACTAGTCATGTAATTAGACTTCAGGACCAAAGATGGCCAAAAATGACAACGAAATGGCAGGACAATAGAACACAGCAGGAGAATCCAATAAGAGATAAAGTGACCATCTAACACAAATAAGTACAAATTAGAACAACGAAACCAAAAATAGAGACACATGGGGAGCCTTGGGGGAGGCTTATGCCAGTAACCAACGTTTATAACTTTTAATTATTTATTTTATTTTATTTTATTTTATTTTAAATTAATTTTAGTTTTTAATTTCTTTTCAATTTAACGCAAATAATTTGTAAGAACTTCGATCTTAAAAAAAACTGCATAGAAGGACAAGATGTGCTCACAAGCTGTATGAGCAGAAGAGGAGAGAGGAATACCGACTTCTTAAAAGGAAAAGAGAGAGAGAGCTTGAAAAGCATGCGGTCGAAGATGTTGAAAGGTTCAAAAGCAGAAATAAAGTTCGAAAGTTTTATAAGCAGGTGAAACGAAATTGGCAAGTACATAAACCTCGAAGCGAATGCTGCAAAGATAAAATTATAAACATCATAGTAAAGAACAGTAGTCAATCCTGAGAATATAGAAGGACCACATGACGAAGAACCAAATTCCGCTGTCACTATAGACAACGAAAGCTAAGAATCCCATGTTCCCGAATTAGACGAAGTAAAGATTGCCATATCAAAGCTAAAGTCAAACAAAGCCGATGGAGCAGATGGCTTGAGTGCCGAGTTCTTTAAAGCAGATAGAGAAAATGTGGTAAGGAGCATGCACCAACATATCTGTAAGATATGATGTCTGTAAGATATTGTCCGAAGACAGCATTCCCGATGAATGAAACCTGAGTATTGTTGGCCCGATACTGAAAAAAGGAGGCCCTCTAAACTGTACCAACTATTGAAGAATTTTTCTACTTAACATCGCTTACAAAAACTTCTCTGCTGTAATATATGAACGTCTAAAGCCTATTGTCAACAACCTAAAAGGTTCTCATCAGTGTGGTTTTGTACCAGGAAATTCTACAGTCGATCAAATATTCACATTACGGCAGATCCTGGAAAAACGTCAAGAACATCAAATCGACTCCTACCATCTCTTCATCGATCTCAAGGTCGCATATGATGACATCTACAGTGACGAGCTATTTTTGGCTTTCCTGCCTAACTCGTCCGTTAAAGTTGCAAACGACTTAACAGAATCATTCGATGACAAAAACGGCTTAAGGTCATGCTCTGTCATGCGATTTCTTTAACATCGTCCTCGATAGAATAGTGCAGAGCTCCCACGTCAACACTAGAGGCACTATCTTTCAAAAGTCTGTAAAATTACTGGCATATGTTAATGACATTGATAAAATCGGGGCTTTTTCGAGTATTTAGTCAGAGGCGGCAAGAAAGGTTTAAGTGGTTAATGAGGGCAAAACAAAGTACATGGTGTCATCAAGAAAGGACTAACAACACCGAACGTCTCGGTCAAAACGTCACCATTAACAGACGTAACTTTGAGGTAGTCAAGGACTTCGTCTACCAAGGCTCCGCTATTAACGCAGAAAACAACACCAGCGCTGAGATCAAACGAAGAATAACTCTTGCTAACCGCTGTTTAAGAAAGCAATTGTCACTAAACTATTATAGCACTTGACATTAAGGCGTCAATTCCAATTTAAACAGGCACGATAGTTATGTGTGTCTAGATATATCATGTGACAAAATCCTACCCCTCCGTGGAATTACAGATTGTCGACTATATGAACCGCGCACCCAATTGGTTTAGGATAAGTCAACTGTTAACTCTAATTGATGTAATAAATATAAATAAATAAAAGGAATTCATTTTCATTCTTTCTATCACAACCCCAAACTCTTATTAATTTTGTTTAATTATTAAATAAGAACTTACATAGCGGTTTTTAAAAATTGATATTAAATAACAATTTTTTTAATAGTTCCACGATTTTTCAGGAAAAACAATCAATTTTAATATTAAATCTATGTAAACTTAATTTTGTTTCAAATACTTTGTATTTTTGTTGTAAAAATTCTTCTTTCCAATTTTCTTCGAAATTCTAAAAATATTAATCATAAAAAAAACTTTTTCTTATAAGAACTTGATAAATCGATGTCTCAGAAAGTTTTGGAGTACCATATAAATATCTGTACAATAACAACATATTTAAGCTGTTATAAAAGTAAAAATTCTGATTTTTAAAATTCAATTTGATTTATTCCAATACAAGCATTATTGGCAAATGTACGTCATTCCCACTTATAAAAACAGAACAAATAAATGTTGTTCCTTAATTAATATTTTGACATACTCGTATACTGGCATAACGTTTGAATTTTAAAATGTTTTTCCAAATAGCATTTTATATCATAATAACAGCGCTTAAAATTAAAATATCATCAAAACTCATTCTTATTACGGAATGACGATATCAGTTTAATAAGAAATTTTATATTGGCACACGTCCAGGTAGGTTCTAAAGACCTTATAAATTGAGTTCAAAGTTTCTTTAAACCATTCAATTTGTGTGGCCAAAAGGCAACATTTATTTTATTTTCTTTTATATAATTCCCATAACTATATATTCTTGTGCACAAATTGCATTTTCTATATACCATATACCAACACTAATAACTACGAGTAATGTAAAAACACTACCTCCAACTTATGTGGTAACAAGAATATCCAATTGAAACCTTTAATGTTACGCCCGCCATTGTCATTAAAAAGTAAATTGTTATTAGAAGAAAAAAGGAATCTAATTTGACCTAACAAGTTGCCATTAAAATCGCAGCATTTCAACATCTTTTATGCTAAAAGCACAGCGTTAAAATTAGTTGAACTCTTCTAAAGTATAGTTCTATATTCTATATAAAAATATATAAGTTTAAGAAGGAACTAACTGTATAAATGGTTATAATCAAAGATGTGTACAACCTATAGATATAGGTACCTAGTGAACATTAAATGCCACGTTGACATCGATGTCAGGAGAGTCGGGACTCGTTGACTGCCCATATACCTAGGTACAATGTTGAAAAAGTTAATACAACAAAAACAAAAAATGAATGTTGCTATCAACATCACCATCGCTTTCACCCACCATCATCAACATCAACAAAAACACCAGGCGCGCAGTTCATAGAGGGTTGCTTATTCTGCTTGTTGGCCAGACGCCTGCCAGCCTGCCACTATATATACCAACTCTGCCACTCAGTCACGGTGCCTTGTGGTTGCATGCACAACTACCTAAACGTGCAGGATACCATAGCTTTCCAATTATTATTACTTTTCTATTTTCCTCACTTAGGGAACCGAGGATCTACAGTACAGAGTATAATAACGTGTATAGTACACCAATAGGCCATATCTACACTTCCAGGTACATTCATGTTAATGTACTTACATAGGTATATATTTCTATTGGTGGGAACTTTGGTAAGCCCTATTTGGGCTTGTGGTAAATGGTTTTACAGGGCTGGATTTTGTGAATGTTATTTTTTGTGGCAATACTAACCACCAACCGTGCTTTAAACTTACCAACTACATTATAAAGAATTAATTTAAATGAATTATGGAATACCTCAAGATAGCCATTTAGGTCCTATACTTTTTCATTTTATTCATACAACTTCGTTTCATCTGTGTATTAAAACATTTAAAGTGACTCATTTACATAAGTGAAGAAATAATTAGTGATCCTTTTAACTAATAAATCAAATTGTTCCCAGTAACAACACTAAGTCCTTAAAACAAGTAAGGCCTTGGAATTGGAAAGAGAGAGAATCCTTAATTCAACTCTGTTTTATAGCTTCCTGTCAACGACAATGCCATCGCTAATAAAACTTAGCGTGTTGGTCTGTGCCATTGCAGGCAGTAGGTATGTGTGTAAGAGTAGAAGCAGCAGAGGTATAACACTGTGTTGCAGCAACTTACTGCTATTTAGTTAGTACATAATTGCATAATTTTATTGCGAATGACATGCAAAATTGCGAATATCCTTTTATGGGTTAATAAATACGCGACAGTTTTACACTGTTCAGCTTCGTGGGTGCTGACTTCATATTGCCTCACAAAAAACATTTAGAGCAAAACGGTTTCAAAATTTTATTTATACTTATAGTGTTCGAGGATACTTGCAACGTGAGGCAACATGGAATAAATTGTATACACTACGACTCCATACAGTACACAGTCATACTACACCGTTCGTCCTTATGTATAGAGGTAGCAAAGTGAATAAGAATTTTTGAAAAAGACCTTTAATGTCATTAGGAGTAAATATACGGTTGTGTTATTTTTGTTGTTGCTATTGCTTTAGCTGTTCGTTCGTTCTTTCTGCATTTATGATAAACATCTTCAATGAAATAAATTATATCTTTATTGGAAAATTGTTATTATCGGATGCAGAGGTTGAAAGGATGTGGCATAATCCATGAAGGATTTTATACCAACAGCAAACCGACATTGTGCAACCACCGGAGCACAAGCACAAGCACACAACACTGTTTATGGAGATGTAATTTCATGGTCCTCATCATATATGAGAAATATAACTAACGGTCGATAAAATCCAGAATTAGTTTAAGAACGGTGGACTATTACGAACTATGGCTATAAAACATAGGTATAGCAACCTTATAAAGCGCAAACTGAAAATATTTGTTTAAGGTGTATAGAGGTAAACCTACCTTAGGTATAAGGTATATCTAGTTGTTCTTGTACTTTATAGATACTTGTATAATGTGAAGGTTGCAGGTGAATCTTTTTTCTTGTTTATGTTATAACCAAGGTTAGAATAATATTTTGAGACCACATACACTCGCAGCATGTAGGTATGTAAAATGTACATACATAACTATAGCTCTCCATGGCTTGTTTATCTTCTAAGGTATAATTGTTTCTTATGCATATTATGCAGAAAGGGTGTAGATTGGGTAAAAGTTGCCGTCCTGGCTTTAGTGTGTGTACTTTGCATTAGAATACTGCGTTATGAATGATTAATACGAGGTTTTGGCTTGCAGCAGAGTACTTAAGTTCATAAATGTTTGGATAAAATACATGTTGATATAATGCAGTTGTTCTGCATTTTTATTTGCTAATATTTCTTGTTTGTCTTTTTTCTTTGTACATACAAAAATGACCCTCTATAGTATTGCTTGTTAACTTGGTATTAGTTTTTCCTGTGCAAACTTTCATAGCCATTTTAACATTTACAAAGAAAAAGGACATATAATACGGATATATGTAAATGTAGATGCGTATATTTTTGTAAATATGTAAATTGGTATGACGTTCTTTTAAATTTCAAATCACAAACAATATAGGAAATTTAAAATTTGTACTTGCTTGTAGTTAGATTGAGGGATCTCAAGGTTGTAAAAGGAACTAAATTGGGTTCAACGCTTCTGTCTGCGGGGCTTACAAACTCTACTTGACCTTCTTCATGGCTATAACGATTGAAGCGATTTCGTTTACATTTCGAAATGCAAGGTTTTAGGTACAACCTGGAGATGGAAAACTGAATAATAATAATTTAAACTTAATAATTTTTTCTTCCATACAAAACATTGTTCTTAAAAAAATTTATTTCCTAAAAAGTGTACAAAATTATTTAAAAAACTCCTCTCCATGATTAAGTATTTTTGTATATATCGTTTTTCAATAAAAGCGCTACAAAAGTTTTTTTTTTTTTAATAAAACAAAAACGGTTTTGGATATCAATGAAATTCTTTATTCCTGTGAAAGTACTCATGGAGTATGTGAGGATTGCTGCTTGACCAATACCGCATATTTTGTTTATTGACGAAGCCATTCAGACAGAAAAAAGCCTCATTGCTGAAGATGATTGTTTGATTTGAATTTTGACTCGTTCTTGGCTTGTATATCTTTCTATCATAAAATGGAAAACCTTACTGAAGAGAAATGTCAAAAAAGCGGCAAGAAATATGGCGTCGTTTGCTGTCCCTGTCGTCCCTGTTATGTTGTGCCATAAGAAATTAGTTATCATGGTTATGTAGCGCTCGCTGGGTCAGTTGCATCTTGCAATCGACTGTGAAGGGCCATCACGTCTACCGCCAAAAGGGGGACAATGCGCGCAACTTTCGCGTTAAGGAACACTCATTTTGATAATAAAGATTTATCATTTGAACGTGCTGTTCAATCGTGTAACTTTCCATGATGATTTGTTATAAACAACTGAAAAATAAACAAAAAAATTGACACGTCACCAAAACAAAATGACCGCCACGGAGCGCCATAACCTAGCCGTGCCAATTGAAATAAATGGTTTTTCAATTTAGCGCTCCGTGGCGGTCATTTTGTTTTGGTGACATTTGTCATTTTTTTTGTTTATTTTTCAGTATAAGCATATCCAACTTTATTTCAAAAATGTCCTTTCGAAAGTATTTATATCTGTTAAATTATTTTGTATTTAAGAAAACAGCCTCACTATTTTGAAAATCTTTTTTAAGTGAGTGTTATTAATTTTATAAGAAAATCGGAAACATTTCTTTTCAGCTTCAAAAATAAAACTAAGAAATTAAATTCAAACAAAAAATTATGTCAAATAACACAAGTTTATTTTAGATCTATGGTTTTAATTCTGGCAATACTTTTTTTGGAGTTGGTCTTTTTGACAGCTGTCACTTGATTTATGCTCAATTCGTGCAAATATATAACCAAAGTAATGATTCGGTTTTCAAGTAGATTTTGAAATTAAGCTTTTTCATGATGTTTAGAACATTGTTGGTAGTTTTTAGTTATTTTTTTTAAAAAATTCAACTGATAATAATTTTTTTAACAAAAAACGAAAATCTCCAAAGACAACAAAAAATCGATAAAAAATGGGTTTTTACTCAAGTATTGTGAAACCAAAGAAAGATATTGACTTCAAATTATATATTTCACACAAAATATTGTTATGAATATTTTGTTAAAGTCTTAGACAAATCGATAGACGGGACGGAAAGTTATCAGTGTGGGTCGGCTATCTTAGGACATGTCTATTAAAACATATTTTGGCCGAATTATTCTCAAGTGGAGTTTAAATTATCATATTACCTAAGGGTATCTGAAAACTTCTGATTCCCAACCCTCATTGTACCTAAATATACTTTTTTAAAAAGTCAAATTTTATTTTTGAATACTTCAAAAACTATGGAATCATTTCAAGTATAAAAATATTCGAAATTTAAAACAATATAAGTAATATTTTTGTTTAAATTTTAATTGTAAATCAGTTGAAAAACCACTCATTTCAAAAGAAAAATTCAAAAAATGGGAAAAACTATTTTTAAGTAGCTAAAGTTTAAGGGTTTAATTTTGTGTAATTACTATTGCCATCAATATTACTGAATATGCTTAAAACAAAAACAAAATATAGTTTAACAGATAAGTCCTTTGGCAACAATTAGCAGAAACTCTATAGGTATAATTAAAGAGGGAACGAGAGAGAGGAAAGGTCTTGGCACCACACATTATGTTTCCCACATTAATACATTTATGTTTGTTTACAAGTCCTTTTCATATCTAAACGATATGTTTTCTATTTACCTTAAGATAAAATGTCTATAAATTAATTATTTAATCATTTTGAAAGTAATATAAATCAATTCTTAAAAATATTTTAAATCAGATCTTATAATGTATAGGCATAAGATAGCACTACATCCTTTGGGCCACGTGATGTTTTACATTGAAATATAAGTACTTGTATATGTATTCTGTAGAGATACACCTGAGTTTCTTCTTCAGTTTTACTATATGTAAATAAATTATGAACGTGTCCAAATTCGAGCAAGGATAAACTCACGTACATATATAAAATATTAAAGTACATAACACAATTTACTCAAGTGTAAATTTCAATATTATATTTGTACACAAACAAAAATACCACAGATACATACCAATAACCAAACCATCTCAACTTACAAAAAGTTCATTAAATGTTCAATTCATGTTGCGAAAATCCCATATTCATATAGTACTCTCATGTTTCTTATATTTGTTCATTTTCCTACCACAAAGTTACATACAAATATAAAATACTTATGTATTAAAGTATAAGTTTTAATAGTGAAATTGGCCTGGAGAGAAGAAAAGCACATGGATTTTGAATTAAGGTACACGTGCATAAAATATATTGCCCTACGGTACAGACACCTGATTTTCAGGATTGGGTTTGAAATTACCGATAACTGGTTGACAGATTTAATGTCAAATTGTGTAATGTCTATACCCATAGAAACATCTACATTTCAACTCGAAACAAAGATATCATTCAGTTTCATTATTTAGCTTCCTATAGAATAGTCATGTGCCTACATTTTGAAATCTTACTATAATACAAGAAAATAGTTTTATAGTCAGTTTAGGTAATTTCCGATTGAAGGTTTTAGTAATCGGTCTGATTTGTCGAATTACAAATGTTGACATTTCTCAATGGTATCCAAATTGCAGTTCTGTTACTTTATATACAATTTAAATTTATTTGAGGAAATTGACAGTTGACAGTTTCATTTCAAATCAAAAACTTAAAAAAGTCAACTGCAAAATTTTAAGAAGAAAAACGATGGATGTTTTTGACATCTGTGCTCTATTTCGCCAAACACTTTTCACTTTGCAACTATGCGATTTTTTAAATTACATTTCACCAAACACAAATTTGCAAAGAAGAAATTATTGAATTGAAAAGTTTTGCTATTTAAAAAATACGTTTCAATAAACTCAAATTTGGAAAATGCAAAGTGCAAAGCCTTTTTTGAAAAGTATTTGTTCTTTTTGTTTCACTAAACAATACATTTTTAATAAAAATGGTTTAAATCATGAAAATCATGAAAAATAAAATAAATAAATAAAAAATAAAATCATGAAAAATAAATTTTTGCAAATTATGTCTAGAAAACTATTATTTAGTTGACAAGAAAATGAACATAGGCTATTTTTTTGACGAATTTACCAAAGAACATGAATTTAAAATGTAGGATTAACGCTTTTATTCATTTCAATTTCAAAAAAAAAGGGCTGGTATGCAACCCACAATGAAAACTTCCCATCCCATCTGTCGATTTGTCTTGCTTAAAAGGATTGTAGGTTTTCGTGTTTTGTTAAAAAAGGTGTCGGTTGAATTATTTTAGTCGAAAACCAATGGTTACCAATTTTATTAGCGTTTCTTAAAAGTTTTTACTTCTTGTATAAACAAATACAAATTGGATGAATAAAATTAATTTGAAGTCAATGTCTTCTATTATTTACAAGATATCGAAAACCAAACATAAATTTTTACCAAATTTGGGTACTATTTTGTGTAGATTTTAATTTTGTATGAAAAAACGGACAGTTAGAAAACAATATTTTCTTTGAGATAAAAATAGCTTGCAGCTAATATTTTTAAATTTTGGAAAGATGTTTGATTCGAAAGTAAATTTTTACTAAGTTTTAGTATTGTTTTTTTTTAGGTTTATATATTTTTTTAAAAAAACTGTCAATTCAATGTTTCTCAAAATAGTACTGAATGTTGAAAACAATATTTCTTATAAAATAGAATTAGTTTGAAGGCATGATCTAAAATTTTTGACAAAATGTTTGAGTCGAAAATCATTTAAGCCTTACCAACTTTTAGTAATGTTTTGTTTAGGTTCTTATTTTTTGTGAGAAACTACCAGTTTAATTTTTCTCAAAATTTAACCGAATGTTTGAAACAATATTTTTTGTAACATAAAATTAATTTGAAGCCAATATCTCAAAATTTTTGAAAAAATATTTAAGTCGAAAATTATTTTTTACCAACTTCTATTCATTTTTTTGTAGGTTTTTATTTTTTGTAAAAAAACTGTCAATTCGATTTTTTCAAAATTTTGATAAATTGGTGACAATTATTTTTGTTTCGCTTTTTTGATTTATAATAAACCGTTAATTGGATTTTTTCCCAAAAATATATTTGTTTGGTATCACGTTACAATATATAATATAAAATTTAATGCAAGTCTCTAGCGTTATTGGTTCGTGAGATATTTTTGGTTAAACAAAATTTTTGAGAGGCCTTTCTGCATTTTTATCTGTTTAAGAACATTTATTTGAAGACGATATCTCCACTGGTTCTTGCAATATGGACGACGAAAAAGGCTTCCCGAACGAGCGTTCACACTCACGCACAAACATAACCTTAATATTTTTTGTTTTTAGACTTAAGGGACCTTGAAACTTCGAGAGATGTCAAAAAGGCAATTAGTCTGAACAACAAAAGTCCAAAATTACCAGTCAATTTGACATATCCATCAAATGTAAATGCTTGAAAGTATATATTGGAAGACCCTTTCAGTACATATTACTTATTTAAGAATCATCATTTTCCTTTAAAACTTGAAATATATATTTTTTTGTTCAATTGTTTAAGTGTACCTGACTACCTTCCTACTCTGTTACTAACATCCTGATGGTCCAGTGTCTATTCTTATCTCACATTTCAGGATGGATACAAAATTCTTTCTCAGAACTAGTATTACAATTTGGGCCTTCTTAAGAATAGCCCTTAACACAAAAATACAACACCTTCTAAGAAAACATAATTCTCAAAATCTTAAAATTCTATAACCAAGCTTTCAATATAATAAAGTTATTTTGTAAAACAAATATCCATAATGTAATGTAGAAGTAAGTATATGTATATAGTAACTGTTTGAAACAGAATACAGTACTTCCAGATTCAGATACACAAATAAAACAAAAATATAAAAAATTGAAAGGAAAGAAAAGCGTCTGCTGGAATCATGTCAAACACTAAATTCTATAAAACAAGTTGTAAGTGTAGTGAAAATGACTAGAGAAATGGGAATCTTTCCAATCGAACATATCAAAATATTGTCATTTCCACCTCTTTTCTCACAAGATGTTATGTTCGTTTTAATTTATATATACGAGTACGTCGTTGTTACAAAAATGTATGTTTATACATTCTCTCAAAACCATTGAAAGCCCCTAAAGACACAACGACACGAGAATGTGTTTTTCAAGTTAATATAGGAAATTCTATCGAGTAGCTCTACTTTACTCTTCTTATACATACATTTACCGCCCTTACTTACATTTTACAACCAACATGGTCTTATAGCATATGTAGTCAGGAGGTATACAATATACCTCGGCGGAAACCTCTTTTCCATCATTTTGTCCTCGCCCAATTCTAAGGAACTCTTAACTGATATTCCAGAAGTAAATTGAAATGAAATTGAACGCAAATAGATAGCAATAAATTAGAAGAATGAAAATAGTTTCAATATAGTAATACTATTCTATATCTATATACATATTTACATATGTATTGAAGCCGTGAGATATACATTACATATGCATCTTCCTAAATGTAATATGTATAGGTATATTTAATATCCTGAAGGGTATGTTGTCACAAGCTGTGCCAAACTTATTTGCCAGAGACGAATTGATGGATAAGAGTCCTTAACATTTTATTCGACAATTCAATTATAAATTTACATTGTAAACAGAACATAAAACACATATGCTCTTTTCTCGTGTTTCTGAGATCTGGGAAAGGGGTGTTTCGGTTTGTCAAATTAAATGTAGCATATTACATAACAGGTATAGAAATATGTATATATTAATAGTTAGAACTTATCGAATACTACTCCAAATAAGTTTCTGCAATTATACATAAAAGTGTTGATTTAAATTTATTATAATAATAAGAAACGTTTAAGGAGCTTTAGATATCTAAGTAGATAAAATATTGGCATTACAAAACTTTAGTTAAAATAACATTGGCAAAGCTATTGCTTTTAATGCATCAGTAGTTGCTTTGTTTAATTTATTTATTATTTGAAGTTTATGTTCAAAAACATTCGTTTATGCGTAAATGTATTTGTTAAATATAAGACTTAACATAAACCTTTGCAAATATAAGGTTATCAAATAATAATGTCTTACATTGTTAATGGTAAGAAGCTTTAAGAGTTTCAATCTTAAGTGTAAGTAAGAAGTGTAAACATACAATTTATATTATTTGTCACTCTTCATTATTCAAACTTAAGAACATTTTGCAATATTATCAGATTGAACATTGGTCTTCCAGAATAAATATATCCATAATGTAGGTCAATAAAGTTTATTTTACAAAATCGAGTCTAACAATGTAATTAAAGTCTTATGTAAATATAAGCAAACTAGCGGCCCGTCCTGGCTTCGCACGGGTAGACATAAATAGGTACAGATATTTAAGTTATTATGCTTATTAAAACGATCATGAATCACTAAATTAGAAAACATTTGTTTGTCCTATCATTAATACTCTTCACAGCGTATGTGATAAAAGACATTTTATGGCTAATTTTTGTACACCTTCGGTTGGTTTTAATAGGAATTTCAAAAGATTTCTGTAGTAATCTAGTACTAAATATAGCCTATGTTACTCAGTGATAATGTAGCTTTCTAATGAAAAAAGAATTATTAAAATCGGTCCAGTACTTTTTGAGTTTATTCGTTACATACAAAAATATAAATCTTTCCTCTTTATAATATTAGTGTAGATATAACTACATAATGTATGTAAGCTTTTATTCAAAAATAATTTTGAATTTTGTCAACCTTTTTTTCAGAAGGATTTAAGAAATAATAATGTAACTTGTTTTATGAAATATTATAAACAAGTTGGTGTTTTTGGTAAATATTGCATGGGTCATAATACTGTATTTAAATATTTTATGTCAAAATTCTTTATTATGCAATTTTATATCAACAAATTTATTGATAAGTTTATCAAAACGATTTTATTTTTAAGCCTAATAACAGCATTTTGAAGTACAGATTTTTTAAAAAAGAACATTTTGAAAACAACGTGGCATAAAATTTTTTTATTTTTTTTATCAAGCCTACTTAAGCAAAGCGTTTTAAGACAATAACAGGTATCAATATCATTTGATTAGAAATTAGTTATTAGTTTTCATGAACAGAATATATCAATATTTTGGCTTTTTCTTTGTGGTAGTGTTTTTGTAAATAACTAGTTACGTACATATGTACATACAGTGACCGACAAAAGTCTACGTACGACCTCTTTTCATGCAGTATTTTGAATGGTGTTTGTCTGTTTTTTGTGTTTGATATTTTTTTATTCGCAATGGCTGTAAATTTCAGGGTATAGATTTATTGTAATATTCGTGGGCTAAGAGCGAACTTTCTTTCGGCGTACTACTGTTTTAAAAAATAAAAAAAAAAATAAATTAGGTGGCGCAACAGTCCATGAAGAACCAGGGCCTAGTGACTTACAACTCTCAACCATTCCTGTGTGCGAGTTATGTTGTCAGAGATGGAAGGGACCTACAGTTTATATGCCGAATCCGAACGGCTAATTTGAGAAAGTACTTTTCATGACAAGAATTACTCTTGGAGGATTTGTCAATTCCTCGTAAGAGGCAGTACCTGTGAAAAAAGTTAGGTGGCACAGGCAGGGATTAAAACCAAGACCCCTTGCATGACAGTCCAACGCACTAACCATCACGCTACGGGTACTACACTGTTTTAAAAAGGCCAGCTATTTTGGCACTGAGGGAAACCCAAGTTGGTGAGGATTCCGATCCTGCTGAATTTTTTATTCATGGGTATAGCTTGGTGCCTTTATTCTTTTAACCCCATATAGCCTTGCCATTTGCATTAGTAATGATGTTGCTTATCAGCTCTTACCAAAATATGGTATTTGCACCAATTGTTTCTTTAATTTTATGTGGTTTAAATTTTCCATACAAATAAGCAAATAATTCACTATTGCTTCCTTTATCGAAACCCAAATTTAGACACAGTATCAACTTCTGGTGAATTTGATGCTTTGTCTGATTCCATCCAAAGAATTGTTTCGTCCTATCCTCGCACTGAAATCGTTGTTACGGGTGAATTCAATTTACACAATTCTTCATGGCTTCAAAATTCGGGCCAGACAACACCGAAGGAGTGTGTGCTGAGATCTTCGCTGAGTTGAACCACTTAACTTAAGGAGCCCACTCGAATATCAGACGTGGTAGGTCGAGCAGAAAACACTCTTGACTTGTTTCTTACCTCTATAACACTGATAAGTACACTATTAGTGTTCTCTCCTCCAGGAGCATCTGACTATTGTGTTATATCAGCAAATTTCTCGTATCAAAACTCTCCAGTCAAAGAAAGAGCTCCTAAGAGAATCGTTTGGCAATACGAGAAAGCCAATTGGGACGGTCTCAATAATTACTTCAGGATCTTTAACTGGTCATTATGCTTCCTCGATAGTGACGTTGATGCCAGCGCTGATATAATTACAAGTTCGATTCTCTATGGGAATCAAATTTATTATTCCAAACAGGGTTAAAAGCATCAGACCTAAGGAAAACGCATGGTTTGATTCGAGATGTAAAGAGGCTATTAGGGTTAAGGGGGTAAGTTTCCGTTGTTTTAAAGCCAATCCAACTTAGGAAAACCGGAATAAGTTTAAGTAAGCCAGGAAGGCCTGCAACGTCCATATTCGACGGATCAAATTTTTAAATGACCAAAAAATGACGGCAAAAAATACTGCAATGTTTCAAAGGCAGTAAAAATATTTGCTCATTCGTAAAAAACATGAGGAATTCTTCGTCGGTTCCCACGCTTGTTGTTAATGATACTCCATTTGTAAGTTCTCTTGAGAAAGCTTATCTCTTTGTTAGGCAGTTCGCCGCCTATTCAAAACTGCCAGTGAGTGTTATGACTCCGCCTGTCATTGAGCGCGTTATTGATTCTTTTGATCTTTTTTCACACTCA
This sequence comes from Eupeodes latifasciatus, assembly GCA_920104205.1. Taxonomy (NCBI): domain Eukaryota; kingdom Metazoa; phylum Arthropoda; class Insecta; order Diptera; family Syrphidae; genus Eupeodes; species Eupeodes latifasciatus. Next base: position 40,122,608 of record OV049926.1, read on the forward strand.
TACTGTGGAGAGAGTCCTAATAATAATTTGATTAGTAATTACCAGTGCGTAAGCTTTTACATCTGTCCTATTCCTCAGGTCTCGTTCTGAGTGGATGAAAACCGCATTTATCCAGCCTTTCCCCAAAAAAGGCGAATCTTCCTCACCCTCTAATTACCGACCGATTGCACTTACGGCCCTTCTTTCCAAGGTCATGTCAACGCTGAATAATTATCAGCCTCAAGAAATATCTTGAAGATCGAAAACTTCTTAATGACCGACAACACGGCTTTCACAGCAATAGGTCCACTGGTGATTGCATGGTTCATCTTACCGAACAGTGGAGCAAATCTTTACATCGTTTTTGAGAAAGTAAGATTATTGCACTTGATATTTCAAAAGCATTTGATAGGGTTTGGCATCAGGCTCTTTTATCGAAAATGCCTGCTTTCGATTTTCATGAATCCCTTCTGAATTGGGTTAGTAATTACCTTTTGGATCGTTCAATACAAGTAGTATTGGATGGTTTTAAGTAACAAACATTGCATTGCAGTTCGGTGGGCCTTGTGTGGAAGGATCATAATAGGCTCAAATTTTTAACGTTTTAATATTGAAAACCTATATTTATTCAGTATAAAATAAATAAATACCATTTTCATCGATCGAAATGTTCCAGGAACAAAAGACTTATTTTTCATAAAACAAGCTTATAGCAAAATGAGCTAAATAAACGGCTAAACAGTTTCTCTATTATAGACTTTGGATTCAAAAGTTATAACATTTAAGGCTTTATGAGGTTTCAATTTTTATTAAATGTGATAAACAATTTCTAATAATGCCTTTTTAATTACCGCTTGCAAATAGGCCATTGTTTGAAAGATTCTATTCTTCTTTTGTGTGTATACAAAGGTGTACATATATGTACTTTCATGTACAGTTTTCATAAAAATAAACCATAATTGAGTACAACAAAAAACTTAGTATCTAACTATACCCGCACAACCAAAAATTATGGAAATAGAATCGCCTCATTTTTGTGTTATGTTCGTATAGACCCGCGAAGCAATAAATTTATACATAAACCACAACTGCCTGCCTGCCGCGCGCTGTTAAGCCGATACAACTACCGCTACCGCTGCCGGCACCGTTCACTGCGTCGTCGTCCTTCGTCCTTCGTCCGTCGAACGTCGACCGAGGAAATTGCAAGCACGCAAAACAGATTTGTTTGGCAGCTAAACAAAAAGCTCACATCAGCGCCAGGGATAACTATGAGCAGCAACAACAATTATAATAGATTCCGTAATTTACGAGGAATTACTGTTATCGGTCGACAATAGCACGAAAACGTTGCCACATGCGATTTAATGAACTCAAAATTTTGCACCAAAACAAAACGGTTGGTATACGGTAGGTTTACGTAGGTATACCTATAGTTATAGCAGGTAGCTACATAATATAAAATTGATATGTGTTTTGTTTATTCGGGATGTGATGTTGTTGTTGTTGTTGTATAAATACATAAAATGTATACGGACTGCAGAAAAGGGATATTTTTGCGGTGGTTGTTTGCAATTAAAATTTGATCCAATGCTCCCGAATAAAGTACATGAATTATATTTTCAGTGTCCATTTTTGGCAATGGTATTAAGGTTTATAAATTTGAAAATTGATAGTGCGCAGCACTGACCGTGGCGATATAATAAATTTAAAGCTTTCGCTATCCCCATAATTATACTCAGAGAACACAGCACACAAAATTATTCGATTTTGGAAACATAACAATTAACAGCTAGTCTATAGAATTTTTAAATATTTTTTAGCTTCAAGGCTGCTTTTATACTTCTACTGGTAGCTGATCACTTTAGCTACTATTTTCCGATGTGAAAGTGAGGATCAACTACTACTCAATATGTGTCAAGACTTATATGGCAAAGAAATTGACAGCTTTGGAAGAGATTCTATTTGGATCGGTTCGCAAGGTCTGTCTTAGTCATAACCTTATCCCCGTTATCATCCCAATGGGTGATATTCATTTAAACACAACAAAAGAAGATGAATTTTTGAAATTCAGCCAAAGACCACAACGAAAAGCTTTTATAAAACTGGAACTATTAAATACGATTGTGCTGCTTCCCAAACGTTTAAGTAAAAATGGCCTCAGTAAATTACTCTTTTAAGAAAAACAAGCCAATGCAGAGCTACTGGGAGAAATAAGTAGTGTTCAGGTGTTTATGTCGAGAATTATTTCAAGAAAACTATGGGTAAAAAAAAATACATAACGGAAGATATCTGATAAATTAAAACAATCATCATGGCAATCCATGGATAAGATTTTCAAGCAAAATAGATTTTATGAAGAGGTCTCAAACTAATAACAAGAGGAAGGATAAAGAGGCAAATTGAAATATCCAAAAAGCAAACGACCCTACCCAAGTTTTAACTCTGTCCAAAATAATAATAATAAGGTCGCGCGTATAAAGGCAAGAAAATCGCGCGTTCAAATTCTAGACTTGTAGAATGAATTGTAAATAGAAAAACTGTTCAAAAATGTGGTAAATTTAGAGTAATAAATTTTGTAATAAATATTGTCTACTTTATGCAAGAAGACAAATATAAAATAAAAAACGAGGCTGGGATGCAACTCACACTGATAACTTCGAATCCCGTCTGTCAATTTGTCTTGCTAAAAACTTTAACAAAATATTCATAACAATATTTTGTGTGAGATAAATTATTGGAATTCAATAATATCTCTCTTTGTTCTCTTAATACTTCAGTCGAAAACAATTTCTTATCAGATTTTTGTCGGTTTTGTAGGTTTTCGTGTTTTGTTAAAAAAGTGTTCAGTTGAATTTTTCTAAAAGATTAACTAAAAACTTACAACTATATTGATTTAAAAATCTATTTTTGTTAACGAGATCTTTAGTCGAAAACCAATTTTTATCAATTTTAGTAGCATTTCTTGAAAGTTTTTATTTCTTATATAAACAAATACCTTTTGGATTTTTACAATAAAATTTAGAACAGAATGAAATCATTTTGAAGTCATCACCTTCATTTATTCACGAAATATCGAGAATCGAATATCAATTGTTAAAATTAAAAATTTTGCGTACTATTTTTGGGTTAACCAAAATTTTTGCAATTTTCTGCATTATTATTTCTATAACAAAATTTATTTGAAGTCGACGAAAAAAGCTTTCTAAACGTATGGTTGTACGGACAAACGGACGTATGGACTAACGTTGATAAATGCAAAATTTTCAATTCCACAAATCGGACCGATTACAATAACTTCCTACAGGAAGTTAACAACACTTTTGATGCAAAATTTACAGTATTGTAACTTTTAAACAATAATAATAAACGAACAAATTTATAAACAGTATTTTAGAAAATAGAATTTGCTAAAATTAATTTTAAACTAAGTTTTCCTTAGGTAAAGGGTATAAGAAGAATAATCCATCCAGTGCCGTTCTCAAGTCTATAATTTCAATTTTTCCAGGATTGTCAGTGGTGTTAATTTTGTTGTGTTTCTATTTCTGCATGAAAATGATGTAAAATTTTCTCCAACTATTCTTATGGAAAGTTTTTCTGTTCTCAACATTTTAAGACAATTTGTATGAAAAATTCCAAATAATAATTGGGACAATTTGTGAATTTGTGACATAGTTTTGAGATGATAGACACAAAAATAACAGTAACTGAAATATGTATTGGAAACATTTAGAAAATAATATTTTTCCTCAAATGAGTACCAATAAATATATTTAATTCATTTTAAGGGTCAAATAACATCTTGTTCTGTGATTGCTACACTGGTTTATTACTTAATAACAAAACAATACTCTTTTTGAAGGATTAAATTGTCCTGTGTTTCAACATTATTATTATGTTTTTTTTTAACATATTTCAAAAACTTGATATGGTAGAATTGTTTAGAGGACGGTTTCGGTTAAAGCACAAAAATCACTTTCAATCCGGTTTTAATTTTTCGGTTGAAAACCGATGTACCACAAATGGTTCAACGTTTCTTTAAAGTTATTTTGAGACAAGTTATATCTAATGACGCACGTATCGGGTTTTTAAATATTCCTGTGAAAGATGTTTGATGCCATTATGTGTTGAACTCGATTTCTTTTGCATGGCCATCACGGGCATGCTTACACAAGTCCAGACGCTGAACCCAATTTTCGACGGAATAAATTGGCCGGTACAGCTGCAATTTCACGTTCGATGTTAGTACGAAGTTCGTCAATCGTCGCTGGTTTGTTGGCATAGACCATAGACTTGACGTAGCCTCATAGGAAATAGTTTAACGCAACGTCAAATCGCACTACCGAGGCGGCCAAGCGACTGGACCATTTCGTAAGATAAAACGTTCTTCAAACTTGGTATCCAATAAATGGATTGTGATATTCGCTGTGTGGCTTGTGACAATGTCCTGTTAGAACCACATGTCCTCCAAGTCCATATCATTCAATTGGGGCCAAAAATATTCGGTTATCATTGAACAATAGCGATCCCAATTCACAGTAACGTGCCGGTCTTGATCATCACGCAAGAAGTACAGCCCAATATAATAAATAAATTGGGTGGCGCAACAGTCCGTTTGAGAACTAGGGCCTAGTGACTGACAACTCTCAACCATTCCTGTGTGTGCGAGTACTGTTGTCAGGGATGGAAGGGACCTACAGTTTTGAGCCGAATCCGAACGGCAAATTTGAGAAAGTACTTTTCATGACAAGAATTACTCTTGGAGAATTTGTCAATTCCTCGCAAGAGGCAGTACCCGTGAAAAAAACTTTAGATGGCACAGGCAGTGATCGAACCCAAGACCTCTCGCATGACAGTCTAACGCACTAACCATCATGCCACGGGTACGGTACAGCCCAATGACGCTGCTAATTTTTTCGGGATGCAATCATGACTCATGGAGTACGTGTGGATTGCTGCCTGACCAATACAGCATATTTTGTTTATTGACGAAGCCATTCAGCCAGAAATGAGCCTCATCGCTGATGATCATTTTTCGATGAAAATCCGAACTATTTTCAAGTTGTTTCTTAGCCCAATCCACGAACTTACGACGCTTCTGGTGGTCAAGCGGCTTCAGTTCTTGCGTCTAATCCTGTAAAGATGTAGATCTCTTCGCAAAATTCGCCACAACCAACGACGTCACAGAGATACAGAACCCTTGAGAACGACGTGAGAGAGACACATTTGGGCTTTCTGCAACTGGCTCGTATATATCTTTTCATCATGAAATGTCAAACCTTACTGAATAGAAATGTCAAATGAGCGGCAAGAAATATGGCGACGTTTGCTGTCCTTGTCGCTCTACTTTTGTAGCGTCCCTGTTGAAAAACTGTATGTAGATTTTTCGAATATTTTATAAACATTGTAAATATTTCAACTAAATATCGCAGAAAAGAACTATAGATTTTGTAAAAACATCACTTATTTAATCGAAAAAATTATACTTTATGAATTTAGATAGCCTCAAAAAGCCTTATTTTTTTAAGTTTGAAAAGTAAAATCTCAAAAACCATTGCATGATAGAGTGATTTAGCAGTCGGATTTAAATTAAGGGTATCAAAACCGATTGAAATAGTTAAAGGAAGAGGAACAAAACTTAGTCGACCAGTGTTATTTTTCTAAAAATAAGTTGCTTAATAGGTAAATGAAGTCATGGAACCATGATTTAAGCGTTCGAATTTCTCAGAAACCCTTTTTTTCTTCAGTGTAAAACTATTACTCTTTGTTTTCTAGTAGTAAAATGATAACACATTCTCTGACTCGCCTTGTTTTAATTTTTTTTTTTGTTTTAGGTTTTTACGGAAAATATAGAATTGAAACATGTGGATTTTCAAAAACAAGTTAATTAATTTCCCAAGCGAATATGTCGAAAGTATTAATTAATATATTATTATAATCGGGACACAAGGAATCCTTTATTTTCGTTTCCTTATTTTTCGTCCTTTTTTTTTTGCTTTGGTGTCACAAATATTTTTGCTAAACGGAACGCCCCACCACTGAATGTCATGATTAAAATGCCAATGATGAAATGCTATTTATGGCGGCGACAATGTTCCTCGATATAATTAATGATACGGAATTATTATATTATCAAGCAGCAGTGGCAAATTAATATAGCTCCAATTCTATAGCTACATACATATGTATATATTGAGATAGTAGTTTTTGGAGAGTATGAGTCGTATATAAAATAGGCTGGGTGATGGAGTGAAAATCCTGTATACAAGAGAAAGGATGGTTCAATAGGTTTAGCATTACTGTCATGGCCTTCACACCTAATTTCACGTGTACATATATCTAAGTATAGGTATATCGTGTTAGTGACTATTTTCGTATTTTCTTATTATGTTTAATAGTTTTCACATCGTGTCGTCGTTAAGGCTCTTTTCTGTTTTCAGCGGGGCAGAATACGCAATTATAATGAAAGGCGTGTCTGAGATAAGTTTAATTATAGCGTAAATTATTAAGTAGAAGAGAAAGGGATGCATCCCCCTTTCTCTGAGTACGAAAAAAAAAGAACTATAGACCTACGTCATACATACATACGAGTATACCTAAGTTTGCGTGTAATGTAGCTATGTATGTGTTTGTATGTAGGTATATAGACTTTTATTTTATTGATGAGAAGGACTTATGAGCAGAGAGAACACCTTTATAAAGGATTCACCGGTAGATATACATACATAATTATGATTATAATTAATTAGTTTATGAGGTTAAAAACGACTTAATAATTATCTAAGGTTGATGTATTACATAATTTGCATAACCATCAACCATGTGGTCATACAAAAATGTGCGTGTGCAATTTAATCCTTATGTATCACAAGCAAAACGGATTTTTCTTTTTTATTTTGTTTAATTTTATTTTGGAATTTATCTTGTAAAGGGTTTTAAATAATTAATTGGTTGGTTGGTTTTATGCTTTGTTAATAGGATAAATGAGTTTATAATTACAGAGTATTCACTCGACATTAAATTAGATATAACAACTTTTTAATTGATATTTATTTTAATTTTGCGTTGTTTTTTTTTTCATTGCAGGAAGCAACATTAATTCGATAATTAAAGGTGAGTCTTTTAAATGTTTCACGATTAAAATGTGTACCTACGTTAGTTATAAAATTTATGTGATGATGTATTGCATAGTTTTTCATATGACATTCAATTATAAATTAAAACTGCCACCCGCTTGTTATGTAAGCAAAAGTTATATTCATAATTTAATATTGTAATTTGATCATATTAAATTGGGGCATATTCATAGATGTTTGCTAAACTCTTGCTAAGTCGTTACTAAGCAAGTCCAGAGCTTAGGCTATGTATAAATAAATTTAAACCTAAGTTTAGAGCTAAACCTATGGTTTAACTATAAACATAGGAAATGTTGTGTTTAAGTAGTTATTATCACAGCCAAATGTCATATTTAATTTTTGTTTGTAAATTGAAAAAGTAAATCATATCAAATACATATATTGTACGTAAACTTGTTGGTGTAGCTTTTTTTTTGGCAATTTTCGCTAAAAAGTTCGTTCTCTGACTGCGATAAGTTTTCCTGCCGTTCGCGTTTTATATTTTCCTTGTTGTTCATCTAAAATATTATTAACCGTTGTTAGTTGTATTTTTTTTTTTTTTTATTTTCTATATAAAATAGTTTTGTTTTACTTACTTTTTTCGACATAAAATTCGAGGAATGACAGCACAAAATAACGAGTTTGAAAATATAACAGTATTGTTTTGCTTTGACCTGTCATTTGAAGTATAATTGTAGTAGAATACAACCTTAAACTGTTTTACTAACCACATCAGGAAAATGGACTATGAATTAGAGCTGTGTTTATTTAATCAACAAGCTTTACACTATAGATCAAGAAATCCCGACTTTAGTAATTCTCTATAAATACACGCCATTTAATTAAAAAAAAAACGCTCTTAACGATTTTCAAATACAAAATTTAAAAACCTAAGTTTTTTTGAAAATTCAAATTTTTGAAAACAAACTTTTTTGAAGGTACATTTATAAATTTTAAAATACAGAAAATATTTTTAAATAGACTCTTTGAATACATGAGCAAATGTGCGACCCAGTCGTGCATTTTTTTCAATGTGGATTTTTTATGATTTGCAAATTCTTAGCAACCTTTAATTATGTGCAACAGTAGCTTTATAAATACTTGAATACTTACTTCGTCATGACTGACATAACTAGGATTCGCTCCATGCCTCGTTCAAGATGCTTCTCCAACTTTTTTGGTTGTTGGCCGACGCGACGCCATGAAGTTGCATACTCCAACAAGGCTCCGGGCGTCTTGGTCTATGCCAATCTTCCAGCGGAGGCATTTTCTTTTCCTCAGTATTCTACCAAAAATATCTACCATTTTAAACAGCACCCTTTTCTTCGACTGAGGTTTGGTAGGTATTAAAAATTTGATTAAAATTTGATAAGACTATGGAATAAAATAAGAAAAAATTAAAACATAATTAAATAATTTAACACGATTCGATCGATTGTTTTGCAATTTTGAGTTTGAAAAATATTATTTACCAAAATATTTACAGAAAGAAAATAATTTTAAAAATCACTGAAAAACCTTTTTCTGGCTTTAAAAGCACATTGTTGCATCAAAATATAATTTAATTATTAGTGATTCCATTCTTTTCCAATCTTACACTCCCGTTGGTAGTCCAAACCTTAAAGACAAGGTCGAGAATCAGATTTGAACCCAAAAAATACTACTGGATTTAAAAGGTACCAAGGATAATTTTTAATCCAACAGAGAAGAGATTCGTCAATACTAAGCTTGATGCCAAACTCCATCAAATGGTTGGCTTTGAAATATCAAGTGCAATCATTTTATTTTCTCCAAAACAATGTCAAGGTTTGATCCACTGTTAGTTAAGATAAACCTGAAAAACCAAACTGCCGATCATTAAGAAACCTGCGTTCTTCAAGATATGTCTTAAGCTGAAAAATTATCAGCGTTTCTATGACGTTGTGAAGAAACCCGTAAGTGAACCATAGTTATTGGGGGAGGAGGATTCGTCTCTTTTAGAAACTTAGCTGGACAAAAGCTTGTTTTCCATCCATTCGGAAAGATACCTATAGAGTAGAACAGATGGAAAAGCTTAGCGGAGAGGTTTGTACAGCGTTGAAGAACACTTCTCCAGTCCAGAAATCGAAATCTTTAAGTAATCTAGTAACTGTACAAGTGCAAAATAAAATTAGTCCCATAGAATTTTTTACGCTTTCAAGTACAGTAGGATTCACCTCACTTTTCTGCAAGCAAATCAATTAATCAATTATCAATCTGGCTTAAAAATTAAAAGGAGCCTAGAAATCTACGGTAATACAGTGTAACGTAAATTTTTTTACAAATTACCAGAAATTTTTACTACCTTTTTGACATTGTAGTATTCGTCGCCGTCATTTTGTAGTAATGTACAAAATTAATACATCGAATCTTTCCGTTAAAGGTCTTTCTACCTTATTGAAACTTATTTTGGTTTTCCTCAGTGGGGTTGGCTTTGTAAATCCATAAATTTACATCTTTGATCCTTATAATCTAATTTTAGCTCGATTGAAACCATGATTGTAAATTCACCAAATAATAACTTTCTGATTCATTATTATAAATCGTTAATTTTCAAGAGTACAAAAAAGAAGGAAGGAAGATCAGATCCAGCTTGTAAGGGGTTTTTCAATTGGCGCGGGTAAATTTTGGCGCCCGTGTCGGCCATTTTATTTTGGTGACATCTGTCAAGTATTTTGTTTACTATTCAGTTGTTTATGCCAAATCAATCATGTCAAGTTACACGATTGAACAGCACGTTCAAATGATAAAACTTTATTATCAAAAATGAGTGTTCGTTAACGCAAATGTTGTGCGCATTGCACACATTTTACACATGTTTCAATTTGGGACGAACGGTTAAGTAAACAATCAGTCAACACCCGTACGTTCAAGGAACGCAAGATCAGTCGAGAACATCGCTGCTATCCGTGAAAGTGTACAGCAGAACCCGAGGCAGTCTATTCCTCGCTTTTTGCAGACTTTAACTTGGCGAATTTTGCGTCGGGATTTAGCCTACACCCGTACAAGATCCAACTGACCCAGGAGCTCAAAATTCATGACCATAGACAACGCGTGCCGTTTGTTCACTGACTTGACTTCGAATCGTTTCAAAGAGAATCCCAATTTTGGCTGAAAAATCATGTTTAGTGACGAGCCGCATTAATTAGTAATTAGTCGGAACTTTTTTGAAAACGACGTTAGTGAGGCGGTCACCTTCAACAGCGAGTGATACATAACGATGATAACTAATTTCTTATGGCCCAAATTGAACCATATGGACCTAGACGACATGTGGTTTCGGCAGGACACCGCCACTGAGTGCCACACAGCAAACACCACTATTGACTTCTTGCATAAACGATTTGAGGGTAAGGTTATCTCTCGCAGGGGTGATGTGAATTGGCCACCACGGTCACGCGTTTTGACCCCGCTAGACTTTTTCCTGTGGGGTTTCTTGAAGTCACAGGTCTATGCAAATAAACCACAATCGGCCGATGCCCTAAAGGTGAACCTAACATAGACCATCGCTGAAATTCAGCCGGATCTATGCGAAAGAGTCATTGAAAATTGGAGCACTCGGATCCGTGCCTTCGTAAGAAGCCGAGGTGGGCATTTGAATGATGTCATATTCCACACTTAATGGCATACATGCACCTTTCAATTAATACCTCACGCACAGCTTATTTCATTCAATTCCAACATCTACCCGCCCTTATTCGAAAACCCTTTATTGTTTTATTATAACAAATTCCATGAAACTTAATTTAGAAAATATTTGTGTTCGTTAGTTTTGTATATACTAAGCTTGTTGTTTTCATCGATTCTTGGAAGAACATAAGTTAATTAACCCCACAATTTGACTTTTTGATTATTTCTCTATTTTCACAATAACAAGTATTTCTATTTAAAAGAATGTGATTTGCATTTCAATGATTTCCCCAAAAAAAACACAAATTCATTAAAAACATTTAATCCCTTCAAATAAATTCTGTCATGAGTGTCAAAATAAGTCATGTGTAATTTCAATTTAAAAATACTGAAAATATGCAGATACATCCAATGCTAGTTAAAATATTTCTACAAATTTAAAATAATCTTTCAAATGAAAAATAACATAATATAACATCAAAATAATTAAGTACTATAAATATAAAACATGTGTGTGTACTTAATGTATTATGTGCACAACACAATAGCAAACTTATCTATGACATTATTGCTTCTAGCTAGTTATGTAGTACTTAATAATGTTCAAATAACTAAATAGCAAATCATGTTTAACATTGCACTATTATTATCTTCCCTCCAGGTAGGGATAGACTTCAACCCATATGTACACATATCTGCCCTTAAAGTCCAATCCGAAATAGAAATATATGTATGGCTATAAAATTGATCAGATGAACAGAATTAAACCAAGTTGCGTAATGGAAAAGCTTAACAAGTGTTGTTCCAATTAGTTGTTTTTTATTTCAATTGAAATATCCGTACTTTTACCGTTCTCACAATAAATCCACAAAAACTATATAAAAAAAAAAACAAAAATGAAAATGAAAAATGTTTTGCACAAAAAGATTTAATCACCTAGATTCAGGAGCTAGAGACTAATTAGCAGATTAAAAAGTCAAACGTCAGGATTGATTAGGTAGGTACCCATGTATGTATCGTTGTATATATGTACTAAAAATACAACTTTCAAAATTGTTGAAAAACTAAAATATTTGAAAAAGTATTGAAAGGATATGGATATTAATAATATACATGAAAGTAACTAGCTAAGTTAGGTACTTATATATGTTGTATATGATGTTAATCTGGAAAAGTGAAAATTCCTGAGGGTTTGGTGGTGAATGTGTATATCTGTCATTTCTGTCAACTTTAACTCTCGACTCGAAAGGAAAGCAAATATTGGATGGAAATTTGTATAAAAGGTAATCGACTGTGGTTGTAGTACGGTCTTAAATTTTATGCTCTAACATTGAATCCTCTGGTTGACGGTATACAAAGTTTCAAGTGGCGTTCTTGTTCTAAAATTCAATAGCTTTTATTTGGCCTTATTGAACTTTTAAATAAGTTTGCCGCAGCACATTCCCTATGAAGATGATGATGGGGACCGAAACAGACTTATGGTTGTGGGTAGGGCAGCTCTGGCATAGAATTTGTGTATGTGTTTGCATTTTTTGAAAGTGAAATATATTATGTATAAAATTTTTTCGAGGGTTGAACAGAATAAAATTTTTGGAATAAATTTCTTGTGGACAGGACATACTACTTGAGAAAAAGTTTGTTGTTGATTTTTATTTTATTTTCTCAGAAAAAAGTTTCATCAAAGTTGTTGATTAAACTGATTTGTGCACAATGGGAAAAAACCTTTTTTTTTGGTGTTGCTGTTGTTTTTGTTGTGTGAGAATTGAAATACATTTTGTGAGTCTGAATATACACAAGGATAATGCTTAGTTGAGCAAAAATAACAGCCTTTTTTGGGTTTGGTGTGGGTACTAGGTCCCTTATAAGTAACAACTGAACTAACACCAAACTTTTTGGAAATGTTCTACATTTTAAATTATGTTATGGTATCAGCTTTAATTTCATCAATAAGTTAAAAGTCGATAGATCTAAATAAATATATTTTGATATAAAGTTATTCCAAATGCGATGTACATATAGCCTTAAAATATTTTAGACCTTTCAAAAATCCATAGATATTTATCATTTATTTTTATTTCTCTAAGTTTTTAAAAAATTTGTTTTCGTAGAAGTATATGCTTAAAGAAATAATTGAAATTATACCCAAAATTTTGTTTATTTAGTTTTAAACTTTAATGGGAAACTATTTTTATTTTGTCAAAAAATAAAAGAGAAATGATTGGTATCAATTTTAGAAAAAAATAATTATTTTATAACTCGGTAGGAAGACTGAAAAATGATTATGACATCACGATATGTTTTTAATACTTATAAAGATGTTTTCAAGGATTTGCAAGGTAATTGTTTTGCTGTATAAAAAGTGGTTTTTGCCAACAATAAATTGATAAAAATATTATGTTCAATTTGTCTTAATTTTTATTTTATAGAAAAAAAAAACAAATTATTCCTATTCCTGTCATTCGTACTGGTGTACCTCAAGGCTCAACCCTTGGGTCTTTACTGTTTTCGTTGTTTATAAATGATTTGTTTTCTGTTTTGTATTTTTGTCAATTTTATTTATACGCTGACGATGTACAGTTATATATTAGTTTTCCTGAGAGCTTGGTTAAGGATTCAATAGCTAAATTGAACATTGATCTAAATTCTACTCGTATATATATTTAATAGCTTTCAAAATGCATTTAAATTTAAATTACTTTTACTGACGTTGTGGTTTTAATCGACTGTCCACGTATTTGCTAAGCAACCTTCCACCACTCTCTGGCTGAAGAAACATATTCAAGACTCCTAGTAAGGGTAACGAAATTAGCTTGTTTTTTAATTTTAAATAAAATCATATATTTTTTTTTCGGCATCATAGTAGTTTCTTCGACATATTTCTAGGTTAGTTTTCTGAAGGTTTTGAGGTGTTTAAGAGCATTTTTCCTCGCCATAAAACAGGCTAAACCAAAGCAAGGGTTTTTTTGGCTCAAACTTAACATTTTGTTGCATTGGAGCTCCGTTTGCTTCAGAAATACAGCTTTTGATTGCTTTGCAGCGTTCTTTAATTGAATCCGTTGGTATTATGATCAGGGGTCATTCAGAGTTTATTTTTATAAGCAACACCTCTTTGGTCATACCATTTTATTGTGATCTGAGAACGTTATACAATCAACCAAATTAGAGATTGCGTACGAAGGGCAACAGTAGTAAAGAAGAACCTCTACTACTGACGAAAGTATATTCACCATTTTTGTCACTAAACCTTCTACCATTAAGAATAAATGCACCAATATCATCAAGAAATTCAATAAATTTGATGCAGTTACTGTCAAAATTAGAATCTTTTGATTATCTTCTTTCCATAATCGACAATGTAGGAATCAAGTTGCAGTCCACTACTCCTCTTGTGAATGTTCTCACATTGAAATCCTCTCCGAGAATGAAATTGGTGGATGCGAACTCAGAATAGAAGTTTTTAAGAAGTGTAAAGTCTCTGTCCCAATAACTACAATTCAAGTAAAAGGGTATTAAATTTAATTGTTCTCCGGCGAAACATCCTTGCAGCTTGCAGCATTATCATAAATCATTTGTCGTTACAAACTTCAGTTGATAGATAAACAGAGTGTTATTAGATCGAGTTTTAAATTTATTTTAGAATTTTGTCAAGGAATTAAATGTTAATTTCTTAAATTAATTTAAAAAAAGAGGCCGGGATGCGACCCACACTGTTAACTTCCCACCCCGTCTGTCGATTTGTCTTGCTTAAAACTTTGTAGGTGTTCGTGTTATGTTAAAAAAGTTATCACTCGAGCTATTCTTAAAAATTTTTAAATTACCACCAATATTTTTCATATAATGAAATGGTTTTATTTCAAAATCTAGTTTTGTTAAATAGATTTGTAGTCAAAAACAAATGTTTACCAATTTTAGTAGCATTTCTTAAAATTTTTTATTTCTTATGTAATCAAATACAAATTGGATGAATGAAATTAATTTGAAGTCAATATCTTCTATTTTCACTAGATATCGAGAACCGAACATCAATTTTTACCAATTTGCGTACTATTATTTTTTTATGAAGAAACGGACTGTTGCATCTTTATAAAAAAATTACTGAATATCGAAAGCAATATTTTCTGTGAGATAAAATAAGTTTGAACCCAATATATTTAATTTTTTAAAAGCAATTTGAGTCGAAAGTACATTTTTTTTAGGTTTTTATTTTTTGTAAAAAAAAACTGTCAATTCCATTTTTCAATATTGAAAACAATATTTCTTTTACGCCGAAAAACAATTTTTACCAACTTTTGTTAATTTTTGTTAAGGTTTTTATTTTTTGTAAAAAAAACTGTCAATTCCATTTTTTCTCAAAATTTGTCCATAATGTTGAAAACATAATATTTTTAATAAGTAAAAATTAGTTGGAAGCCATAGTCTCAAATTTTTGAAAAGATATTTGAGTCAAAAATCAATTTTTTACCAACTTTGAGTAATGTTTTTTGAGGTTTTTATTTTTTATAAAAAAAAAACTGTGAAGCGTTGTTGTTGTACGCAACAGTGTGTATGTGTGTGTAAGTGCACAGCGGATAGTTTGAGCACGAAAGTGTTCCAGAGCCAGGCGACCAAAGGAGTTCAGCCTGTCTACTGGTTCGAAGAAAAAAAACGACGAATGGGGATCTCTAGTTCCGAAAAGATGTATCAGAGCCAAGCGACCAAACGAGTTCAGCTTGTCTACTGACTAATAGAAAAAATTAGGAAGAAAGCAAACTTTGAAAGAAAAGAAAAGCAACTCCAACTAGCATTGTATGTTTACTGAACAACTTTATTTCAACGAATGCTTTGTGTTACAATTTTTGCTTTGCCTTTAATACTCTTTGCTGGAGTCTTTTACTGTTACAATTGTTACAATTTTTATTAACAGTGGTGTGAAAAAAAATATACTACGTTATATACATTGGTGTGCAAGAAAAATGATTATGCATGTTACAAAATTATTAATGTTGTTTAAAAAAGATAAATGTTAGGATGTTGATGGGTGTTACAACTGTCAATTTGATTTTTCTTAAAATTTTTCCGAATTTTGAATACAATATTTCTTATAAGATAAAATAAGTAAGAAGCCAAAACCTAAAATGTTTGAAAAAGATATTTGAGTCGATAATAATCAATTTTTTACCAACTTTGAGTAATGTTTTTGAGGTTTTTATTTTTTATAAAAAAAAACTGTCAATTTGATTTTTCTCAAAATTTTACGAAATGTTAAAAACGTTATTCTTAGTTGCACTAAATTGTTTTGATTGAAAACCATATTTCCACTAATCACAATAACAAAATTGTTTTGGAGATAGTCATTTTTTTTTTGTAAAATTTTCGAAGTGACAAATATTTTTTTTTTTCAGTTTTCTTGATTTATAAAAATACCGTTAATTGGATTGTTTTCCAAAAATATACTTGTTTGGTATCACGTTACAATATATAATATAAAATTTAACTCAAGTCTCTAGCGTTATTGGTTCGTGAGATATTTTGGGTTAACCAAAATGTTCACCTTTTTTTTAAACTGTTATGGTGAAAAAACAACCCATGCTATTTTCTTCAGAGCCCTTTCTGCATTATTATCTGCATAACAAAATTTATTTGAAGTCGATATCTCTACTGGTTCTTGTGCTATGGACGACGAAAAAAACGTCGTGAACGTACGGACGTACGAACGTACGAGCACACGCACGCACAGCCATCTTTCTAAAAATATTTTATTTCGACTCTAGGGACCTTGAAACGCCGAGAAATTTCAAAATTTTCAATTCGACAAATCGGAGCCATTACAATAAAATCCTATGGGAAGTTAATAATAAAAAAACTTTAAGGGAAATATATTTGTAAATTTTGTTTTATATAAACTATTATAAAAATTATTTTAAAATTATTTGGTTAATGTTAATACTTGGTCTTAGACAAAAAATTACTGTTCAATTTTCGATATAAAATAAAAATTAGTTAATAAGCAAATTAAGACTAACCAAAATTTTGTTTGAAAAATAATTTCTTCAATCTGTTTATTAATGGACATACGAATCTAATTTTGAGCCTTAAGTTAGTTTCCGATAATTTTGGTTTTTATAAAAACAAGAACTTTGTATTGGTGATGCTTAAACAAAATATTATTAAAACTGATACAATCTAGCAAAAAAAAAATATTTTCTCAAGTTTTACCGTCTAAATTACTTTTCTTAATCAATTTTGTCCGTCTTTCATTTTATATTTAAATTAATATCAATTTTTCGACAGTGGATACATGAGGGTAATATTTACATTTGCATTTATTACGTAAATATGTTACACATTTATGAGTTGAACTTTCAAAAAAATTCTGTGTTCTGCAACAGAATTAGTTTTCCCTTAAATTGGTTTCGTTTCATCTAGTTTAATAAAGTAGGAAACAATTTAAATAACATATTAACTTAAAGTTTAAAAGAAATTTGCATTCCCAGAGTTACATTAAAGGTGAATAAATTAATTAATATAAAATTAAGACTGAAAGGTTTGAAAAGACTTTGTTTTTCTTACTTGTGTATTTTTGTGAGTTTTTACATTTTTTCTTTAAATTAACACGAAAACAAACACACCACACCACAATCATCCCTTAAGGACTCTCTGAAGGCAAGTATCTACTTACAGAGTTTATCATACCTTTTCTCTTATTTTTGGTCAGAGTTTGCTTTTTAAATGAATTACTAGATTAAAATGTCTTTAATGAAATATCTATATATATATAAAAATCAATGCCACTTTTTGTTGTAATGTTATAACTCTAATTTTGGTCTTGAATTATTCGTGGAAGTCCAGAAAAGGTTTGTACGTAGACAAAATTTAAAAAAAAATCTTGAAGGAGTGTAAAATCAACATCTTTCTATAATACCATACACAAACAATTTGTACTAATACTTAAAATAAAATTTGAACCTTTGGCAAAACAATGGAAGACAAAAAAGTGACGTTAGTTCTATCAAACAAATTTAATGTCATCATATTTCATTTCATTTTATCAGCGATAATTATTGCTTTGTTGTGTTTATATTTTCCAAAATATTGTTGAGTTATTGCTTTGTGTTTATATTTTCCAAAATATTGTTAAGTTGTTGAGTGAAGGTATATTGCCACGAGCAAGACGACCAAACATAGGCCGGCGAACGCGTAATGCATATCAAGTGGCATTATTAAGACGATCTCAGACTACAGATGAACGCGCACAAGCTAAAGCTATGATTACACAGTCAACGAAATCGGTCAACGCGTTGACTCTCTGACGTAAAAATGACGTCACAATCTGTCCCAAGAGTGTCATTTCGTGTGATTGTCAACGAAAACTGGTGTCATTGCGTTGACGGGTACGATGACACTCTCGTTGACACACATTTTTGGGTCAACGCATTGACTTTTTTCGATGACCGTGTAATCTCTCTGTAATGCATCGCAGCGTGAACGTACTGCACAGAATAGATAGATCTGTTGACCCTGTACCTGTAGTTAATCTTGCACGGCGATCACGAATACGTCGTGCTGTTTTGGATGAAATGCTGCGTGCTGCTTTTAATTACAATAGTCAGATTGATTATAGTATGTACGGATACATTGGAATGATGGACGCAATATGTCCACATTATGATGCGGCTAATGTTCCAGGTGAAACGCCCGGAATGTGTTGTGCTAATGGTAAAGTGAGATTGCCAACATTAGAAACTCCACCCGAACCATGGTATTCATTTATTTTTGGGACATCTCAAACGTCGAAGCAGTTTTTGGGTAATATTGAACAATACAATTCGGCATTTCAAATGACTTCGTTTGGTGCTACTAAAATTATTAGAGATTCGACTTTTAAGGTAAATACCTCAACAGGATTGTCCCACGTTTATATCAATCTGAATCATAAAGTCTTAAAAATTCTGATTCAACAACTACTTAAAATTGCATACATGTTGCAGATTTAGGGCCTGATTTATCATCAAGCTGGTTCGTTATTGCCATTCCCCGACGCTGATCATCAATTTTTGCAAATTTATTTTATTGGTGATGAAAATCGTGAATTGGATCAACGTTGTGCAATAGTTTCAAATACAAGACAAGAAATTATTCTTGAGCTTCAAAGGTTTTTCCATCAGCATAACGCTTTAGTTCAATTGTTCAAAATTGCTCTTGATCGTATGCCATCTGATAATCACAAAATTGTAATAGCACCAAATTGAATATTCAACAAATGTATATGACACAATCATGCAAGCCGTTTGCAATAATGCAGGTGGATTATATTTCTTGGATGCACCTGGTGGTACAGGCAAAACTTTATTTGTATCATTGATTTTAGCGACTATTCGATCGGAACAGAAAATTGCATTGGCACTTGCATCTTCGGGAATTGCTGCTACATTATTAGAAGGTGGTCGGACCGCAAACTCTGCATTAAAATTGCCATTGAATGTACAGGTGGTTGAAACTCTAACTTGCAAAATTTTTACAGAAATTCTTCTATGGCAAAAGTTCTGCGATTAATGTCAATTATTTTATGGGATGAGTGCACAATGGCGAATAAAAAATCAATAGAAGCATTTAATCGAACAATGCAAGATTTACGCGGTAATCAACAGCTTTTTGGTGGTCATTCCTCGATCAACTCCTGCTGATGAAATAAACGCCTGTTTGAAGTCATCAGTTCTTTGGAGATATGTACGAAAATTGACACTGAACATTAATATGCGTATTCACCTACATAATGATGCAACTGCCCATGAGTTTTCAAAACAACTGTTAAAAATTGGTGATGGCAAAATACCAATCGACAGTACCAACGGATTGATCACTTTACCGAACAATTTTTTTACAATTGCGCAATCTATAGATGAGTGGATTGAATGTGTTTTTCCGAATATTCTTCAGAATTACAGAAATCATGATTGGTTGAGAGAACGCGCCATTTTAGCACCGAAGAACATTAATATCAATGCCATTAATTTTCAAATTCAAGCAAAACTGACAGGTGTAGTCATGACATATAAATCAATTGACAGTGTTATGACTCAAGATGAAGCAATGAATTATCCAATTGAATTTTTAAATTCATTGGAACCGGCTGGTATACCACCGTATTGCTTGAATTTGAAAATTGGTTCTTTGATTATATTATTGCGAAATATTAATCCACCAAAACTGTGTAATGGAACCAGATTGGCAGTGAAAAAGTTATTTCCAAATTTGATTGAAGCTACAATCTTAACTGGTAAAAAAGGAGAAGTGTGTTTGATACCGCGTATCCCTATGATTCCAACTGATATGCATTTGAATTCAAAAGATTACAATATCCTGTGCGTTTATCATTTGCGATGTCCACAAAATAAGGCCCAAGGGCAAACACTTCACGTTTGTGGTGTCAATTTGCAGGAATCATGTTTTTCCCATGGCCAACTTTATGTTGCCTGTTCCAGAGTCGGTACCCCCAACTGTTTATTTTTTCATGCTCAAAATGGAAAAACAAAAAATATTGTTCATCCAACTGTTTTAGACTAATCCATATAGACCCACCATAGTAAGAGTACCCAATTCTTTTTTATTTTTTAGTTTTTACTCTTTGCTGATAAATATAATATAAACAATATATCATTTGGGTCATTTGGACTTTTAAATAGCTAGCAATTTAAAATATTTTTTGTTTGAATAAATGAACTTATAATGATCAATTTTTTTTTATTACTATGCCTTATACGTAGCGAAGCACGTACCGGGCCACTAGTAATTTATACTTTCTTAAAATAAATTTTTTCTTATTTTGCTTTTTAATTTTGAGTTTGGTTTTTTACAAAGTATCAAAATAAAAAAGAATAATTTTAAAATTGGATTTTAATCACGGAAAAAAGAAAAACTTAAATCGCCAACTTTATGTCAAATTTAAATGCATTAAGATAGTTTATAGGTATAACCATACACACACAATCCTGATTATTCCTACCGCATATCCTTATTTCTGTTTATTCCTTATAAACTCTTCAAACACCGTCTGAAATTCATTTTAAAAACAAATAAAATTTGAACAAAACAAAAATAACTACAAACAAAAGAATGGAAAGGACCTACATTCAATTTTGATTGGTTAGCCGAGGACTTATACACATACCAACATAACAAACATAGCACACATACCTCTATATACGGAATTTAGATAGGATACTTTGGTTTAGCATGTCAAAGAATTCCCGCAAAGGCTGATGGTAACTTTGAAGTATCATTGAATTGAATCAAATCAAATATTTACTCGCTTTGTTTCGGTGGCGGCAGCGGCAGCGTTAGCGGTGTCAGTGGCAGTGAGACGGCAGAAGCGGTGGCGGTAGATGAATTCTGATGTCAGTGACGACATTGTAAGATCAAAATGAAAAAAAAAAAAACTGAAATTCTGTTGCTTATGTATGTAAATATTTGCTATGTTAAATTCTGCTCTCCTACACTAAGCCAATATACTTGAATTTGTATAACACACTAAGGACACAAATGCAAGAGGCTCACAGAAGCCATCCCTTGTGTTGTCGCGATGGAATAAGTTTAAAGCTTGTGGATTACATTACCTATACACATGTACCGTACCTCTCTCGTCCTGTGAAAAATAAGGATGAAAACAAAAAACTTTGTTTTTATGTTATTTTGTGTTTGTTCTTCATTCTAAAGCAGCTCAAAGCTCTTCTACAGCTAATTTTTGAATGCTTTGTGTGAATATAGGAATGTACATATTTATAAGGTCTGCCTCGCTCTCTGTTTGGAATCTCAATGCTTTGCTTATATGGAATCGACAACAAGGCAGAGGTACTCAAAACTTTGACCTTTCGACCACATATTGTGCAAATGTGGCTTGTTGTGCGATGACCGAGGACGACGACTACGACGACGACGGACACGCTTACACGCCACCATCACCTTGCCGGCATTTTACAAGGTTGGCGGGCTGTTCAGGGCACGGGCATTGGCGGGCGGCAAATCTGAATGAGATAACCTGCGGCTTCAGAAACAAACCCCAATTTGAATGTTTTTGGTATTTTTGAAATGTTACGGCTGTTGGTTACTGGTGCTGGGATTGCACGTTAATTTGTGGCAGATATAGGTACTACAGGTAACGGTTTGTGTATTACATTTTCAAATAGATAATACAAAGTCAAATTGGAACAATAACAACAAGGTTGAACCGGATGTGTTGCGGTGATTCGAAACTTCGTGATTCTCGGTGCGGGTGGCATTGGTTTACATTTGTAGAAAGGTATGTATATATGCAGGTGTAAGTATTAGAATACAAACTATCTCTCCGTAGGTAGGTATATCTATATATGTATGTGGTTTTGGAACCATAATCGAAACCTGAATTGAAAATTAAGTAGTTTAGGTAGAACAGATGTTATAAGCAATTTCCATGCCGATGTAATTTGAATAAAACTTGCTTCTTACGACTTTTGTGTAGTAAAAATAAAAGTTTTCGAAATTTGCTTAGAAATTGTATATCTACGGTATAAAAGAAGTTATCAAAAAATATGTGTGTGTTAAGATAGTGAAGATAGTAAGGTATAGGAATACAACATAATTTTTTTTATATTGTTAATACCTCCTTTATTAAAGCAAAATAAAATTTAAGAATTTAAGGACATTTTTTTAATTGTTTACTATTGATTAATTTATTTTCAAGTAAGGTATTTTTCCGTAAAATAAGGTGAAATATATAGAAACAAATTTTTGTAAGTACGTGAAATTTGGAGTTTTTTTAGTTCAAAATTTCAATATGTCCTTAGAACATCAATATTACCTAGTGGTCTTAGAGCCAGTAGCAAATTTTTGGAGTGATGTGATTGTGTTGATTTACACATCATTATATCAAAATTAACCGTCTAACAGGTTTTCAGCTGTGGTCGAGGGTAAGCGTTCGAAAATGGTAATTTTTCCGATTTTGAGGTCGAAATGATAACCACTTGAGAGATACATCAAGAAATCAGAAAAAATCCACTGATTACAAAAAAATGTGTCCAAGACGTTTTACTGTGATTAGTGGAAATATAGCTTTCCGTCGACTTTTTTGGTCGCTGTAGTTTTCACAATGAAACAATTAAGTTACATTAACTTTCCCAACGTTTCGGCAGGGATTGCTGCCTTCTTCAGGGGAACTTTATTAACACAAAAAATATACAAATAATCTTAGTTAGATCGATGGGATACAAATACAATAAAGTTTACTCACTCAAGAAAAATATGAACAAAATTTTAATATTAATTATATTAATTAATATAAATCAAAAATAAAACTATAAAAATAATTAGCACTTCGAAGAATGAAGTTGAGTCTAAATTGAATAAAGCACAAATTACATTTAAGAACAAAGGAGAGAGCAATATACAGCAGAAATGTTTTGTGTCTTGTTTTCGGTTCATGTTGTTTTTGTTATTGAGAATATGTAATGTTTCTAACGTGTATCATTTCGAAACATGTTTCTCTGTCTGTAGAACTTCCACGCCTTCAAAGTTTGGAGAATGACCGCTTACAATGCAGTGACTGGCCAGGGCTGTCTTCTCAGAATATTTTAGTTTTATGTCGGACTTTAGAATTTTTAGTACTTTGTCTATGTTTCTTTTATCCATC
Source organism: Eupeodes latifasciatus (assembly GCA_920104205.1). Lineage (NCBI taxonomy): Eukaryota > Metazoa > Arthropoda > Insecta > Diptera > Syrphidae > Eupeodes > Eupeodes latifasciatus. The sequence goes on from OV049926.1 coordinate 40,145,987, forward strand.
ATTGCAAATATGTCGTCAACATATTTTGCTTTGAACGCAGGTTTTTCTTCAATGTTATTTAAACATTCATCTAAAACGTAGTCCAAAACCAGATCTGCAATAGTCGGAGATAGTGGGTTGCCCACTGGCATTCCAAAAATTTGTTTGTAGATCGTGTCTTTGTATTGAAGAAAATTGTTTTCTTTAAGACAAAAGTCTAGAATCTCAATAAATTTGTTGATGAACCCATTAGAACGCACCACAAAACCTTGGTTTACGTCCCAACTTTATCCGACAACTTCAAAAAATCTATTTCCAAAAAATTGACAGAGGTTCGCCTTGCTTTCAAATCAAACAAAACACTTGACCAATGTTTTACTAAACTCAAGACGAAACCTGATAAGAACAAACAAACAGATGTGATCTACAAAATTAACTGCAATGGAAAATCAAATGCACCGTGCAACCTGTGTTATATTGGGACCACAAAACAACTTCTTAGACAACGCATCTCGAATCATAAGTCCGACATAAAACTAAAAAATTCTGAGAAGACAGCCCTGGCCAGTCACTGCATTGTAAGCGGTCATTCTACAGACAGGGAAACATGTTTCGAAATGATACACGTTAGAAACATTACATATTCTCAATAACAAAAACAACATGAACCGAAAACAAGACACACAAAACATTTCTGCTGTATATTGCTCTCTCCTTTGTTCTTAAATGTAATTTGTGCTTTATTCAATATAGACTCAACTTCATTCTTCGAAGTGCTAATTATTTTTATAGTTTTATTTTTGATTTATATTAATTAATATAATTAATATTAAAACTTTGTTCATATTTTTCTTGAGTGAGTAAACTTTATTGTATTTGTATCCCATCGATCTAACTAAGATTATTTGTATATTTTTTGTGTTAATAAAGTTCCCCTGAAGAAGGCAGCAATCCCTGCCGAAACGTTGGGAAAGTTAATGTAACTTAATTGTTTCATTGCGAAAATTACAGCGACCAAAAAAGCCGACGGAAAGCTATATTTCCACTAATCACAATAATTACACAAATTGGTCAATAAAATAACTCAATTAAGACGTTTTACTTTCAGGCTTCTGCTTGCCAGACGCTTTTTTAGCTTTTTCAAATGTATTTTTCAACTTAAAATCCTGCTAACTTTTTTCCTATGATATGATCCAAAATAAAAAAAAAATCTACTGATTACAAAAATGTGTGTCCAAGACATTTTGGTTGTCACGAGTTCTAAAAAGTGGACAGATTAAACAATTTTCTGAATACTTGAAGAAATTGACCACAGAAATAGAAAATGTCAATAATTCTTTTTCGGATACAACACGTCAGCAGAGTGATAGACTTTTCAACATCTGCACTGGTAAATGTGCATCCCAGCGCACCTGGGCTTTGGTGATTTAAGGCGAAAAAAAAAGAAAAAATCGCGACACATTTTCAAATGAGTCGTTACCAAGAGATTTGAAAAAAAAAATTCTAAATTTTGCTTCAGAATACAAGGTCACAATAACAGTTGCATGTGGAAAAATTCGAGAAATAGAAATGGTTAGGAATTTGATAGGAAGGATACTTTTTATAGCTTCACAGAGTTCATCCGAAATTGATATGAACGAAATTTTTAAATATCTATTAGCTCCAGTTCCTCAATGTTTTGGACATTTAGATGGATCGATGATAACATTGTAAAACTGAAATGTTTTAACTGAATTGGTAACCCAGAAACCATTGAAAATGTCTTTTTAAACGAATATAAAGACAGTAAAAGTGAAGACATGATTTTGAGTTTTTCATCCGATGAATCTAATGATGAATTTTTCTATAAAATAAATGTTCAAATAAAATGTTTGATTTTTATTCAGTTTGATGATGTAATGAGATTTTTGTATTTATTTATTTCGATAAAATTTAAAATGCATCCCTTAAGATCTAAAATGCACATTCTAATCAACTAAACTAAAAATGTTATTATGGTGTTAAATTGAAAAATGCTTTTGAAAAGGCTTAAAATGCGGCGGGCAAGCAGAAAGTGGCAACCAAAACGTCTTGGATATACATTTTTGTAATCAGAGGAAGTTGTCTAGTATTTTGGTATACCATTCTTATGGTTATATATTATAGGAAAAAAGTTATCTGGGTTTTAAATTGAAAAATGCATTTGAAAAAGCTTAAAATGTGTCTGTCAAGCAGAAGGCTGAAAGTAAAATACCCCCGATCACGGCTAAAAATTGAAATAATAGTGCGTGTATCTACACATTCGCATTCAAGGAATTTTGGTTATCACTTCACTCCCAAAATTTGCTGCCGGCTCTAATAGGTCTATCGCAATATTTAAGAAAAATAAATGGTACACTATGGCGAATACGTTATTATTTTACTAGTTTAATATAAATTTCTACGTATTTTCGTATCAATTAATTATAAGCTTATGAATATTAAAACAAGAAAACAAAATTACATTCAAGACGCTATTTAAATCAGCTGTGAATATTTGGTCCCAAAAAAGCTACCATATTTTGAACACCACTTGTTTTTTAAAAATATCTTCTTTTCAAAATTAGTGGATCCATTCCAATTTTTCTGATTTGTAAGTCGAAATCATAACCACTGATAGGGGTTGGTCGATTTGCATTTAATTTTTAAAAATAGCACCAATTTTAAGCTACTAGTTTTAAAATTATATATTCTCAGCTGCGCTTCTTGATTTCATCAACTTCTATCGAAAGAAAATCTTCAATAATTTTTGTGTTAAAAAACCAAAGAACGTATACTTTCTTTACGACTTAGAAAAAGGTTTTTACCATCTTCTACTTTAAATGGCTCTGCAACAGAATTTATAAAAAATTTACACATTGTTATACAAATTTAAAAATGGTGAAATTTAAATGATTTGATGTAAAATCAAGCAAAAAACTTACGATCATTTTAATAACACTTAAATATCATTCAAACTATATAGGAAGATTTTTCAGCGGTTAGTGTAAGACCTTGGGTACTTTTGGACTTTTGTTAGTGATATAAACACTATCATACAAAATGTTACAATTTGTGTCTTTCTTTTATTCCTTTTTCTATAAACTATCATAATCTCTCTCACTCTTGATTGTTCTAAATATTTCCCCTTGGGCAGTCAAAAATACAACTTTTCATCTATCTAAAATCTACACCACACTCTGGGAGTATACAATATAAAATTGTCAAAAAAATTCTCTGTTCCATTAAGTAACCACACATCACTTTACACCAAAATACACGCAAAACAATATCCTTAAAAGCCCTCACATTACTTTTAATACGAAATCGCTGCACGATTTGTAATACATTAACACCAAACGTTTGCTTATTTCATATATATATATGTACCTATATATATATATATGTAGGTACTAGGAAGACTCGCATGAGTTCACCATACATGATAATTTGCTAACTCCTCTCGGTGATACTATGGAGGTAAAACTGGCATATATACCTTCCTATCTATAACTTCATAGTAAACGCGAACACATCGTTTTCCTACCACACACAAATTTTATGGTACATCAGCATCAGGAGGCTATATAGTATATTTATGCATGCATATAATATGCAATGCACTATATGGCTTTTGGAATTTCACACCCACAAAATGATTGCATTAACGTTAACCTCTTTTGCGAAAATGTGTGTATATTTTACATACCTACATCAAGTACTCTTGTGTTATTATATTCCCCGACGCTATTCTGGATGATATAGCTGCCCTGTCTGTATGTGAATGTGTAAACCCTTTAGTTGAGAATGTTACATCTTCATGGGCGGTAAAATGTGTGTTTTACAATCCATACCTAAAGGCTCTGTAAAAGTCACAATGTAAATGTAATGCAAAGTGTCTTTGTTTTTTTTTTCCACAAAAATCTGAGACCTCAAGTTTTAGTATCTAAGTGAAATCTGCATTTAAAACATTTTACACATTGCATTGTTACATAAAATGGTATTCTAGAAATGATATAACAATAATTTCGTAAAGGGTTAAGGTAGCAAAGGAGCTTTTACCAGCACTATCATTTCAAAAGATACAAAAATTATATGAACACATATCAAAAGTTGTCTGGAGGGCAAACTTTTTAAAAGATTTTTTATATAGAACGACTGATTTTTTGAAAAATCAGCTGCAAGATAAAAGACTTGCAGCAATTAAATTTTGCGATAAAACATAAAACGTTTAACATAAAATTATGATTCAAAGTCTATTTCGATCATACCCACTCAAATGTCCACAACACTTTGCAGTGAAAAAATTATAAGTGGGTTTATTTTTATTGAATAAATAATAAAAAAATTATGCTTAATTATATAGCTGAGAAATTGTCTCGTTAACAAGTTTAACTCCTTTGGACAGATTTCAAAAGTTTTCAGTTGAATTAGCATCTTTTTATATATCCTCACTTGAAACAGTTCTGCGCACATTTGCAAGAACTCTCATACGTTAAACTTTGAGCTTACTTGAAGCACTGTCGGGTATAGAGACTTTCTTTTCAGCTGCACATAAGGAATGTGTAATGTTTTAACTTGGTTTTTCACTCCCATTTCCATAACCAAAACTTAAAGACCAATGAGCAGCTTGAACGAATCGAATGACTCGCAAGAACTTATTACATTTTTACGTTTTTTTAAAATATCGGGTTTTTCAATAAGATCGCTACAAAAGTTTTTTTAAATAAAACAAAAACGGTTTTGGATATCAATGAAATTATTAAATTCCTGTGAAAGCACGTTTGATGTCATTATGTATAAAAATCGCTTTCTTTCTCATAGCCACCACGGGCACGCTTGCAGAAGTCCAGACGCTGAACCCAATTTTCGTCGGTTTTCAAGCATAAATCGGCCGATACTGCTGCAATTTCAAGTTCGATATTCTTCAATCGTCGCTGGCTTGTTGGCATGGACCATAGACTTGACGTAGCCCCACAAAAAAATAGTCTAGTCAAATCGCACGACAGAGGCGGCCAAGCGACTGGACCAATTCTTGAGATAACACGTTCTCCAAACTTGGTTTCCAATAAATTGATAGTGATATTCACTGCGTGGCTTGTGGCGCCGGCCGTCCTATTGGAACCACATGTCCTCCAAGTCCATACCATATGAACGGTAGCGATCCCCATTCGCAGTAATGCGCTGGTTTTGATCATCACGGAAGAAATACGGCCCAATGACGCCGGCCCATAAACAACATCAAACCGTAATATTTTTGGGATGCAATGATAACTCATGGAGTACGTGTGGACTGCTTCCTGATCAATACCGCATATTTTGTTTACTGACGAAGCCATTCAGCCAGAATTGAGCCTCATCGCTAATGATGATTTTTCGATGAAAATCCGAATCATTTTCAAGTTATTGCTCAGTCCTATTCACCAATATACGATGCCTATGGTGGTTAAGCGGCTTCAGTTCTTGCGTCAATTTAATCTTGTAGGGATGTAGGCCAAGATCTTTTCCCAATTCTCAAAATTCGCCACAACGAGGCTTGAGAACGACGACGTGTGAGAGACACATTAGGGCTTTCTGCAACTGAAGCCTCGATACTACCGGCACTTTTTGTCTCACTGGCACGGGAACTTTTTGTACTGTGCCGGTGGATTCAAACTTTTCCACTAGACGCTCAATTGTAGATTTAGATAGGACGATTATGACGACCATAATTTGGAAGTGGCGCTTTTAACGTTGAGGCCACTGATTTTGAATTTCCTAAAGAGAAATGTCAAAAGAGCGGCAAGAAATATGGTGTCGTTTGCTGTACCTATCGCTACTTTTGTAGCGTCCCAGTTGAAAAACCCTGTACTATATAAATACATATAATATAAAAATATGTTTTTGAACTCTGCTATCTGCTATCTATTTAAAAATCTTAGGGGATTTTAAAATTTTCAAAACAAAGAAAAATTATACTCAAATTTAAAAGTCTGGATAAGTGTATTTGTTTAATTTTTTCAAAATTATTTATTTTATATTACAAATTAAAAATCAATCACGTTATAATCTTACATCTGCGTTTTAGTTTACAAGATCATTAATATTCCAACACGTTCGTATTTTAAGATCTTTTAAAGAGTAAAAGCAAAAATAAAATTGAGTACAATTTCTCTTCAAATAAAATTAATAACTAAAACAAACTGATCAATGGGTTCCCCAATGTCAAACAAAAATTTGACATTACATGGGGCATTGTATTAATAATTTATTTTTTTCATTAAAAATTTTAATATTTTATGAAAATTAAAAAAAGAGAATGGAAAAAACTTGGATAAAAATAAAAATTCTAACGAAACCTCTAAAAATTTGGATTAGCCGTTTTTGAGATATAATTTGTATTTAGTCATACTGATATCGTGATAAAGATTTGATTAAAATGAAAATTGAATATAAAATATTTATTACTAGCTTTTTACCCGCGGCTTCGCCCGCAGTGGAGAAATTAAATAAGTATGAGAGATAAAGGGTAAGGGTATAATAATAGAAATGAGTCAATATAATAACTAAATTTTATTGCTTGGCTGAGATCAACAATTTTTAAAAATTACTACAGACAATGAAGTTTCAACACCTTAATATATGCTTATTGAAATGCAACAACAAATGTTAAAATATATTTCACCGTAACAAAAATAAATAATTCTGAATTCTAACAATTTAAAAAAATAAAATACAAAGTATTAATTTAAGATATTTTTATAGACAATGTTATAAGTTTTCCCGTCGGGTGCAAATATGTGTAAATTCCGGGCATTAGATACACGTGAACAGGCTACATAAAGTTCACCATGAGAGAAGCATGGGTTTTCTAAATGCACTCCTGCTACCTGTAATGTTTGTAATTGTGCCTTGTTTATAGTAACAGCAAAGCTAAGCTTGACGGGAAACTGAACCCTTTTAAATTGGAATGGAAGGTCAGTGGGAATAATTGGTATCCGAGGTATTATAACACTATTTCCCTTACCGACACCTGTTAAAATAGTAGCACCAAGTATGTTCTGTCCAAATTTTGTTATCCGAAGCTTTGTTCCGAGGAGCATCTAGATTTCGCATAAGCATTACTGGTACATTAAGTTTCAATTGAAGTTTATGTGACGGTACATCCGATAGTTCAAGTGAATTTAAAAACTCCACAGGATATGAAGTACTTAGTTCCGTATCCATAATTGTATCCATTGACAAATATTCCTTCATTTCTCCTTGAACCTTGTTTAAAATGTCAGTGTTGATCCTATTTACAATTTCATTTCTTGGTGCTAATATTGCTCTTGCACACAACCACTGGATCACTACACAAATTTTGTTGCAATTCCGGAAAAACATTAGCAATGAGATCCACATGACGATATTTTGACAAACAATTTTAGCATTTTTTGAAATGAAAGCAGAGTAAGAATTAACATCAGCGAGTAAGATCTAAAATAATAAAGTAACAGCTAACCACAAAAATTACGGATAACCTCAAAAATGTGAATAGTATTATACTGCAAGTAACGACAGAAGAAAATAACAATAAATATAGAAAAAATAGAAACAGTTGAAACTATATTCAATTGAATTAGATATTGAATTAGATATTGTCGTCACCGTCGGTAATACAGTGGGTTAATATTACAGTATTCAGGGATGAAACTTCATTACTATGATGCTAGATGGCGTTGAAGTAGCTAAATTTGACGATATTTTGACAAACAATTTTCTTATTTTTCGTAAAAAAAAATTATTATTTTTTAATAAAAAGTATCCTATGTTACTTCTAATACCTTCAAGAGTGTATGTGCAAAGTTTCATGATGATCGGTTAAGTAGTTTTTGCGTGAAAGCGTAACAAACAAACTTACATTCGCATTTAAATAAATATGATATGATAGTATGATTTTCAAGAGAACGACATTTTCTAGTATAAGATCTCAATTTAAAACGTGGTAAAAGATTATTTTTACACGCAAGGTTTTTTGAGTTTTGTAGTCTTTCAAAAATAACAGGAACTACTTTCAATCTTCCGATCCGAGTGGTCCAGTTTTTAATGACTCTTAAGCATAGATCCGGCTGCATTCGAGCGATGGCCTTTGTTATGTTCACCTTTAGGGCATCGATCGATTGTGGTACATTTGCATAGACCCGCGACTTCAAAAAAACCCAACAGGAAAAAGTCTAGCGGGGTCAAATCGCTTGATCTTGGTGGCCAATTCACATCACCCATGCGAGAGATAACCTTACCTTCAAATCGTTAATGGAAAATGTCTAGCGTAGCGTTTGCTGTGTGGCAAGTAGCACCGTCCTGCTTGAACCACATGTCTTTAAGGTCCATATGGTTCAATTTGGGACGTAAGAAATTAGTTATGATCGTTATCAATTTAAAAACCCTTTATTACCAAAATAAATAGTTAAAAAGTTTATGATATCATTTTATTGTATTACTCGTATGTTCATCTATTAAAAGGAAGTCCTTCAAAACAACCATACATACATATGTATCTTCAAATCACAAAAAAATATTTTCAAGAAGCTCCAATTTCAAGTCCTGCCCTGGTCATTTTACTTACAACTGAGTATACCCAGGAGCCAGGACAACATTTTGAATTTAAAACAAAAAATTTAACTGCGAAAAATGTGCAGTGCGCATAGAAGTCAAAATAAGAATGAGAAGGTACAAAATGGGCTAGCCTTGTTATTATTGGAGCATCATAACCTAAATAAATCCTCCACCAGCGCCAGCGTAGAAGACGAGTGTTCTGAAAAATATTATGCGAAATTCCCACAGGAAAATTACTTTTTTCTTCCATCTTCTTTTTTTTTCTTGCAGCGAAGAAAAATGCAAAACAGATGCATTCAACATCATGTTGCTGCAAGGTGGTGCAAAGGATCTCCATCTCAGCTTAAACCTCCATTGTTGCAAACGGCAGAATGTAAATTCGAAAATACACACACATTTTTATATATAGATATGTATGTACTGTACATACATATGCAAGGGAATCTTGATGTATTTTTTTATGTAACCTTTTCTGCAAACTAAGCTCAGATCTCATGATGGTTCTTCATATTTCATGTGCAAAAGCTTCTATGACAGGATTTTAATTGCTCTTTAATGTGCCTCAGGTCACCATCATCCTTTTCCTATACCATATATTCAACCCACAGTCTCTTGGATACAGTTTACTATATCACCAAAGGATTCTCGTTCACGTCCTCGTTCCAGCATCCTCCATCTCTATTCTCTATGTACATGCATCATGAAAAATGACTATGGGCGATATAGTGGCGCGACGCAACGCGGCGTGCTTTGGTTCTATATGATTTCATATTTACCTTCGTTTCTTGCAGTTGGGAATTTGGAGTTTGGAGTTTTCACGCTTTTTCTTTCTTTCTTCCTTTTTTGAAACTCTGTTTTCAAGTGAAGTCAAGGTAGTGGATTTTCCCATCGTAATTCATTTGACTTGCTGCAAAAATATTGGTTGGCTGCATAATGTTTGCTTTTTCATGCTGCATTTGGACCTTCTCTTTAAGAATAAGAAGAAGAAGTTATCCCAATTTCAAGGAAACCAATAAATTTTATCATCTTCTTAAATGAGTTGTGTATTTTCCGTTTTGGAGCAGTAAAATGGAGGTTAAGTTAAACGATTTTCATTCATTATACGTTTGGTTTTAGTCTTTTTAAGATGTGTACAGTACGTACGTATGTATGTGTGTAAGCGGTTACCTTTTAAACTTTATTTCAATGAAATAGTTTTCATATCATGTACAATATGTACATATGTATATACATTTCTATAGAACAAGAAGAAACTTAATGATTAATTATATGTACATATGTATGTAAAGGGTTTTTCAATTGGCGCGGGTAGATTTTGGGGCCCCGTGGCGGCCATTTTGTTTTGGTGACATCTGTTTATGCCAAATCATTATGGCAAGTTACACGATTGAACAGCACGTTCAAATGATAAAAGTTTATTATCAAAATTTGTGTTCGTTAACGCAAAAGTTAGGGTAAACATAGTGGCCCTTTGCAGTCTACTCTTCAACGTTTGGTGTCCAAATTTGAGACGACCGACCGGTTGAGTAAACAATCAGCCAACACCCGTAGGTTCAAGGAACGCAAGATCGGCCGAGAACATCGCCATGGTCCGCAGTGTAAAGCAGAACCCGAATCAGTCTATTCCTCGCCGTGCACAAGAATAATATAAAAATAGGATATTTTATTCACATTAACTCAGTGTCATGGAAAATTTGGACCATTGGATGACAGTGCGCCGCCGAAGTCGCGTTGACATTAGGCCGATATTATATTTAAAAAGAGGCTGGGATGTGACCCACACTGATAACTTCCCATCCCTTCTGTCGATTAGTCTTGCTTAAAAGTTTGTATGGTTGGGTTAAAAAAGTTGTTAGTTGAATTATTATTAAAAATTTTAAAAATACCAACAATATTTTTCATATAAAGAAATAGTTTAGTTTTTACCAATTTTAGTAGCATTTCTTAAATTTTTACAAATTGGATGAATGAAATTAATTTGAGAGGTATCAAGCACCGAACATCAATTTTTACCAAATTTGCGTACTATATTTTGTAGATTTTATTTTTTTAAGAAAAAGCGGACTGTTGGATTTTTATAAAAAAAACTACTGAATATCGAAAACAATATTTTCTGTGAAATAAAAAAAGTTTGAAGACAATATTTTTAATTTTTGAAAAGCTATTTGAGTCGAAAGTAAATTTTTACCAAGTTTTAGTATTGTTTTTTTGTTAGGTTTTTATTTTTTGTAAGAAAACTGTCAATTAGGTTTTTCTCAAAATTTTTCATAATGTTGAAAACAATATATCTTATAAGTTAAAATTAGTTAAAAGCCATAATCTCAAATTTTTGAAAAGATATTTGAATCGAAATTCAATTTTTACCAACTTTGATAATGTTTTTTTTTTAGGTTTTTATTTTTTATAAAAAAAACTGTCAATTAGATTTTTCTCAAAATTTTATCAGATGTCAAAAACATATTTCTTCGTTGCACAAAATTGTTTTGGAGATGAAATTATATTTTAGTCGTAAAATTTTCGAGGTGACAATTTTTTTTTCAGTTTTCTTGATTTAAAAAAAAACCGTTAATTGGATTTTTTTCTAAAAATATACTTGTTTTGTATCACGTTACAATATATAATATAAAATTTAATTCAAGTCTCTACTGGTTCATGAGATATTTAGGGTTAACCAACATTTTCACCTTTTTTAAAATAACTATGGTAAGAAAACCACCCATGCAATTTTCTTGAGAGCCCTTTCTACATCTTTCTGCATTATTATCTCTATTACAAAATTTATTTGAAGTGGATATTTCTACTGGTTCTTGAGCTTTGGACGACGAAAAAAATATCGCGAGCGTACGGACGTACAAACGTACGTACACACGCACGCATTAAAAATATTTTATTTCGACTATAGGGACCTTGAAACGTCGAGAAATGTCAAAATTTTCAATTCGACAAATCGGACCCATTAGAATAACTTCCTACGGGAAGTTCAAAAGAAATGACAGCCAATTCCCAAATAAATTGTATTTTATTCCAAATTAAAAATTGGCCCTTAAAGTTTAACCACCCTTTACGTGTAAAATCACTAGAACTGCGAACTTAGAATTTCGACTGGAAAATGTTCACCAATATTTCTCTGTATCGTTCAATGTAAAGTAATGGTGTTGTTTTAACTTTCCATATGTCAGTGACAGCTCCCCAAATACCGGGCTTTTTATCCATCCGATACGAATATTTAACCCTTACGTGTTACTTATTATTCAAAAATAAATAAATTCTGCTTAATAACATCAATATTAGTTGCGGTTATAATGATGCAAATCCTTTCCACACAATCTCACACTATATTAACACCTTGTCAAAAAAGTATTAAGCATATCCTCAATAATAGTGTGGAAAAAAAATTGAAAGCTCATCACACAAGATCTGACAGCTTATCTCACAAAATTTGACAGTCTTTCTAACACCGTTACATACATACATGGGAAATATTTATAGAATTCTTCTCTTACACAACCCACTCACTCTGTCAGATTTGACATTTGAGTGTTTCAACAGCAGGTGATGATGAAAGTGATTTGTTTTTCTCGACGCCAGAGCAAAAACAAATCATGAAATTAATTTCCTTTCACTCACACAAAAATACAATCTTGTCGTTTTCATCGAGTTTTTCTCTCACGCCTCTAAATAATTTAGTAATAAGAAACTTCAAGGCAAAGTAAGGTTGAAAATATATAGAAAATTGTATCAAATGAAGTGGAATTTATTTGATGTTTTCCAACAGGAAATTACCTTTAGAAAACAATTATTATTATTATTATAGAATAAAAATGAACAGCATAGAATACAAGAAAATGAAACGAGAATTCCTTGTTTTTAAATTAATGAAAACATAAATTTTCATCATATTCGCCATTGTGCAAACATTGAATTTAAATAAAAAAAACTTCTGATTACCCAACTAATTTATTAAATGTCATTTTCAGTAGAAAGTGTTTGCCTTAAGTAAATTGCTTTCCATAAAATATCTCAATCTTCATTTTTCAAACCCTATTTTTCCTCCTTCAACCCCATCAGAATAAGATAACATCAAAAGTCACGATAAGTAAATTGTAAAACATCTATCCTGCTATTTACATTTTTACGTACCTAAAGATACAATACTCGTATTATATACAGAAATACGTAAATGAAGATACCTAAAACAAAAGTTTATTGCTGCTAGATTGTGAAAACTTAGGTTAGGAATAGGCTCTAACTTATACGAAAATACAAAGACACCTTCTGAATAACCCTTCGAACTTTAACTTAGCCTGCCACCATCAGTAACAGGTCACTTTTCCAAAAAAACAAACAAACTCAGAACTTGAAACCATCCGACTCGTCGGCTCGTCGGCTGGGCGTCGCGTCGCGTCACATCGTGTTACTCGTTGGCTCAGCTCCTCCGATGCCTAAGTTTAATTAGATGCGGCATTGTTGAAAAATATACAAAACAAAAATAACCCGCCCCGCATAGAGGAGGAATCTTCATAATGATGATTTTCTTTTGTATTAAATCACCTCGTTTACGCTTGGGGTGAACATTTTCAAGGTTGGGTGGCTTCTTGGGGGAGTCAGGGGTTAGAAATAAGAAAAGAAAAACTTGGTTCTATATATGTATGTATGTAGGTTGTCATTTGGCATTCCCTTAACCGAATCGAATCAAACCGTACCGAACTGAACCAAAGCGAACTACTGACACGACTAACCCTCTAGCTCTCTTCAATGTTATGTTTTTCAATTATTTCCTACTTAAAGAAAGGTAAGGCTGGTTGCTATTTTCTTGATTGTCACTTTCGCACCCTAGATACGCGCAAAGCATGGTGAACTAATTAAGGATAAAGGTGATGGAGTTTTAAAGGGTTTTTGATAAAGCTAAATAGGGTGTTGCGTCTTTTTTTTTAAGTGTGTACCATTTTTTCTTCTGTAAATGGTTTTGAAAAAATTTAATGAGAGCTAATTTCAATATTTTTGATTTTGATAATTTTTTTTTTTACAAAATGGTCAAGACTCCTTTTGACTTTTTAATTCAATAGTGCATAAATGTAGGTGAATATTACGAGCGGTAAGGGATTTCTTTAACTTGTTTCATTAAACGATTATTTAGCGAAATTGAATTAACGAATGACGAACGATGAATTGAATATGGCCGCAATTAACTGTCAAAATTCAGAGACTTTTGAAAGCCCTTTTATTACTAAAACAACTTAGAATCAGTAGTGTGTTTTCTCGAACTCTATATCCTTCAAATATTATTTGGCGATATTGACATCAAGAATGAAGTCAATTTGACAGTAGCCTTAACAATATGACCGCTATTAACTGCCAAAATCCAAAAGCCTCTATTGCAAAAACCCTTTATTATCATTGAAACAACTTTGAATCACATTTTTAACTTCACTTAGGAAGTTATTGTAATAGGTCTGACTTGTCAACTTGAAAATTTTGACATTTCTCGACGTTTAAAGACCCCTAGAGTCGAAATAAAAGATTTTTAGAGAGACTTCCGTACGTTCGCGACGTTTAAATTTTGTTTTTCAGATATTTATTCAGAAAGATGCAAAAACAACTCTCAAAAAATTGCGTAGTTCGTTTTTTTTTAATATAACAATATTAAAAAAAGGTGAAAATGTTGGTTTATTTAAAATATCTCACGAACCAATAACGCTAGGGAGTTGAATTAAATTTTGTACTATATAATATTATGACGTGATACCAAACAAGTATATTTTTGGAAAAAAATCCAATTAACGGTTTTTTTATAAATCAAAAAAACTAAAAAAAATATTTGTCAACTCGAATATTTTACGAACAAAAAATGATTTTGTGTCCGAAATATTTTTGTGGAACGAAAAATAACGGTTTTTACATCTGGTAAAATGATGAATGATGAGAAAAATCGAATTGATAGTTTTTTTTTATAAAAAATAAGAACCTAAAAAAAAACCTTACTAAAAGTTGGTGAAAATGAATTTCGACTCAAATATCTTTTCAAACATTTCAAATTATGGCTTCAAACTAATTTTGTCGTATAAGAAATATTGTATTTACAATTCTGTAAGATTTTGAGAAAAATCGAATTGACAGTTTTTTTTACAACAAATAAAAAAGCTAAAAAACTTGGTAAAAATTGATTTTCGGCTAAATATCTTTTCAAAAATTTGAGATTATGGCTTTAAACTAATTTTTTCTTATAAAAAGTATTGTTTTCAATATTTGGTAAAATTTTGAGCAAATTTTTAACAAAAAATAGAAACCTAACAAAAAAAACAATCCTTAAACTTAGTCCAAATCTCAAATATCTTTTCCAAAATTTAAAATATTGGCTTCAAACTGGGTTTTCTCACAGAAAATATTGTTTTCGACATTCAGTAATTTTTTTGAAAAATCCAACAATCTGTTTTTTTCATAAAAAATAAAATCTTTCTTAGAATAGTATTATAGAAATTGATGTTCGGTTCTCGATAGCTCGTGAACAATAGAACTTCAAATTAGTTTTAATCATCCAATTTGTATTTGTTTATATAAGAAAAAAAAGCTTTTAAAAAATGTTATTTACTAAAATTGGTAAAAATTTATTTTCGACTAAAAATCTCGTAAACAAAAATAGATTTTGAAATCAAACTATTTCATAAAATGCAAAATATTATTATTAATTTTTAAATATTTTTGAATAATTCAACTGACAACTTTTTTAACAAAATACGAAAACCTACAAACCTTTTAAGCAAGACAAATCGACAGGCGGGATGGGAAGTTATCAGTGTGGGTCGCATCCCAGCCTCTTTTTGCTATTAATTTCACAACACCCTGTAACTTTATCCCTTAAAGGACAAGGAAATAAAAATAATCATTAATCCTCAGGTAACACAGCTCACAGCTCAGGTAGAAAAGCTTTGTCTATATAGGTCCATATATCTATAAGTATTTTTTAAACAATAAAACAACCAAGTTTTCATACAAGGGCCATCATGGAAAAACCATTGTTTAATACGACAAAAGCAACAAAACAAGAATAAAAACAAAAATAGAATAAAATAAAAGAAAAGAAAAGAATTTCCCTTGTGAAAAATCGAATTAAGATGTTATTCAACAAATCGAATCATTATTTCCCACAGGAATCGTTGGTTGAAGTTCATCAGTGAGCGGCTATTGCTATGATTGTGAAACTCCATGTTGATGTGACTCTGGATCCGGGATTCAGTGGACGAGAATCAATGGTATTTGGCACGAGCAGAGCAAACCCCATCAGACCAATACCCCAATACCGACCACTATGCCACGTTCGTTGCTGTCATTCGAAGAGCTTTTCTTTTGTAATTTATATTCACGACAGCTCTTTACCGGATACAGCATTGAAGAATGAGGAAAGGCCATTACAAGAACGAGTGAATAGCTGAATCTGAAGGACAAGAGAAAGGTGGTATGATGTTGATGTTGATGATGATGCTGATACTGATAATAATGGTGTGATGTCCACCCATACTCCCGCATCAAGGACACAAGTAGAACATTTTAATTTCCACTTCATGTGAATTAAATGAGCGAAATCTATACTATGTGCTTTTCCATTCGCCTCGCTTATGCTCTGAATAGAACAATATCCATTGAAATAACTATATTAAGCTTATTTACAGTAAGACTCCATTAATTCGGCTGTCTGGCCATATAACAAAAACTAAAATTTTAATTGCGAAAGTTTTAGATAATCCTCTGAGAAATATTTAAAAATTAAGTATTGTAAAATTTTGTTCAAAACTAAATTTAGGTTAGTGATTAAGGATCCATATATGCAACTAGATTGAAAATTTTGTTTTGAATACACTTGTTCCATGAAATCGAGCTTGCACTGTATTAAAAACAGATCCACAGCCATCGGTCTTCACACATAAATCCGAAAAGGGTACGAAATGATTTTCGAGCCATTATACGATGTGTGCCGTGTTTGTGGTACTATTTTACGTTCTCTCATTTTCACAAGAATGAGCAAGGATCCTTGAGCTGATGCGCATATAGATATAGAAATACGCTTAAAGTTTAACGTGTATTTTTCTATAGATGTTTTTTTTTTAAACAAAAAACAAAAGAACAAGAGAAACAAAGTAAAATGAAAAGAAAGAAAAAAAAAACAAAGTGCTAAAAGGCTTTCACATCACAAGAGAAGAGATAGGGTTAAACTGAGCGTGATGTGTTTCGTTTGGTTTCAACGATGATGTCGAAGGCAAATGAAGATTCTACAACGAAGGGGCAGACCCATCATCGACACCTTCACTCCAAGCCAAGCAAGATAATGCAGAACTCATTATCGAGTTTATTCCAGTTTGATAAGTGGAAGTATTTTCTTTTTATTTTCCATTGCGCTGATGAAGCTGATGCTATTCCATATCCCTCCCCATCCCTGACTCCAAGCTGCTATTAAATAAGAGCAAGGACGTTCATTGGTACTGGTACTGGATTCGAGATGTACTATAAAGTTGTTGATTGAGAGCGTACATACATTTTTTGTATGGATTTTTGGACAGGAATATACATATACATACCTACAAACATTCTCGTTTGTACATAAAAACTTAAATTGTATATCCCCGCCTGACGGGGGTGATAAAAATATATTTTTTTTTTGTTTCGTGATAACAATAAAAGGAAAAATCGCAGACGTTTTTCTCACAGTTTATTGCTTTTTGAAAGAAAAATGTGTTGTGTAGCTTTGTTTTATAGTAGATGGGTGAGTGGATATTTTGAATGGTAGTTATAGAAAACACCATCACAATATTGATGGTATAATGAAATCTTATAAAATCAAAATAAATTAATGACAATTTTAATAGGAAGCTTACAATTTTGTGAAAATATGGGTTTTGATCAACAAGAACTTATGTTATTAAGAAGAGTCAGACATTTTTATTGCAGCGATTTTGTTGTTGGAAATGTTTTAATACTTTGATTTGATTTCCTTCATTTAATCTCTAATTTGATAATTTTTCTTATGTAGAAAAACTTGAAAAATTATATACAGAATTTATTATTGGACCTTAAACGTGTCAAGACTCTAAATTACATTGAGTTATCTAACTAATTTACCTGTCAATGCTTTTAAATGCTTTAAACTTGTGAAAAAAGGACATTTCCCCAACTGAAATTAAATACGTTAAATTTAAATTAAGGGTTCTTTCAGAATATTTTGATCAGCTAATGAGTGATGCTTCGTTATGGCCTTAGGGTGTTAAAGTAAAACCATTTGTTAATCATTCAAAAAACAACAATGTGAAATTACCAGTGAAATTAACCTAACGTGATTTGATGCTGACGGAGATGAAAATCTCGATATCCAAATCAGTGGCGGTTCCTGCTCATGATCTCAGGGTTAGCTACTTTCTCCTAGAAGTTGAAGATAAGTTTTCAAGAATAAAAATTAATTTTATTCAAATTTTATGTAGCCCGCCCTAAGCTTACATCGATAAATGCAGCAAATGTTTCATGATTTTTTTTTTATTAAAGTAATAACAATAGATAATTGTGACTTTAAATGAATGTCAGACAAAGCTATAAACTCTGGCTGTCGGATTCTATCAGAAATGCGATCGCCTAAAACGTCAGCAACAGTTTTGATTAAATCATTTTGGATAGCAATTGAAAAACTTTAAAAAATGTTGACGATTTAACACTGCACGATTTTTTTGAACGTTATGTTGGACACTTAAAGCTTCGTCTTTCCTAGTCTGACCAAAGGTAGCTAATTTAATTACATATTGCGAATGAGAGGCACTTAGCTTGTGTTTTCTCTGAAATGTGGTTAGAGTGTTCATATTGTTCACATCCGAGGAACTCCATGCGAAAGAGATACCGGAAAAAAGCAAACAAGATCAACAAAATAATTGTTTGTTATTCTCGCTACCAAATAGCTATTGGTATAATATTATAGAATATTGATTTTCGCTAAAGGTTCGAGTATAATCTCTGTTTCTATACTTGTGTGTTTATTTTAAATCAGTAGGGCGCCCATTATTAGCTTCTCCGAAAACGATATTGTTAAAAATGGTTTCTCTAATAATTTTTAAATTATGGTCTTTGCTTGAGAAGTATTGGAGATTCCATTTTAATTCCTACGAAAAAAAGTTCCTATTGTTAGACCAAGATCATGAAAAAAAAGTGTCTATTTTTAAAAAAACAAAAAGACTCTATTTACAACGACTTATCTCATAGCCTAAAACCTTATTCTTAGCTGGTCATAGAATTATACAATTCCATGACTTAAAAGTCAAATAGAATTTTTTATTGAATACAATTTGAAAATTAAACTTCATGCAATTTTAATTATTAAGGGTATTCATGCAAACACAGAAAACCCACAGAAACCTTAAAAACTGTAGAATTTTCTATCGGTAGAAATCAACTGTCAAAATTTGTATGGGAAAAATATTCTGCAAAATATAGACTTTTATCTCTCAAATTTGAAGCAGAAATCGTAGAAAAAAAAACAGATAAATTTTGTTTGTTTCTAACGTTTCCGCAAATATTTTTAATGGGGTGTTCATGTAAACCCTTTGCGGAAATTTATATTTTTCTACAAAGTAGAAAATTATATCGTTACATGAATACCCTTATTTTGTTTTTGATTGCAAAAGAAATAAAATTGATCCAATGCAGCTGCATAAGTCGTAATGTTCTCTTATTTAGTTTTTTTTTCGCTCTCGTAGTTTTAAATTTAAAGTCTTATAGTTTTCATTTTTTTTTAATTAATAAGAATAACGAATTCTGAATGAAAAAATATATGGACTTTATAAACATTTTGAAAAATCACACTTCAAACTGATTTTTTGACTAAATATTTGTTTTTTGAATAAACTTAATTTTTATTTTCTGAAAATTTCTTTTCCATTAAAAGAAATGCTTGTTTTAATTTGAGCTGTTCTAAGGAAATCAAATAAAATAATTTCTTACGACTAGCCTCTACCATGTTTGAATTCGTATGGAATTATATTAATAGTAATTACAATAAATTATACATAGATACATATGTACATAAAAAAACATATTGATCACAAAACATTTTATATTTCACTAACAAAACAATAGATATTAAAATGCACTTTCTTAAGTCACTTTCCTTTCCGCCTAAAAGAAGGTTCTAAACAAAAACTACTTCCTATAAAACATTTAAATAATCCGCCTAAACTCCAACGTCTTTACCATTTCCTTTTCCTCACATATCGGCATCAAAAATCAGTATAATCGCTAAAAGCTACGCTAACCGTCGAACATGCGTTGCTCGCTATATTCTCGTAGAGCACTAGAGCAGGTCAAGCAAGTTCGCTAGCAAAACCCATTTTCAAGTAAATAAATAACATCGCACAATTTTATGCTTTCAAAAACGAATATGGTATGATGCTATAAAGCAGGGGTGGCCAACTTGTTTAGACCCAAGATCGACTTTTCACTGACGACACCAGTGCGATCTACCAAATACATACTTCTTGAAATCTAAAATGAAAAAGCATAAATCTTACAAAATTATGTCCTATTTTTTTTTTATTTTGAGTGAAAACATAAAACTGAAAATTATTCTAACTTATTAATAATATTAGTGTGAGCATTGCGTCTAAACATCTTCCGTTAGATTAGCAAAATCAGGTTTGTAGTTTGAAGCCACCCTTAAAGAATCCAATATATGAGCGTCTGTCAAGCGAGCACGGTGTTTAGTTTTTGTTTGTTTTAGGTAGGAAAAGGCTGACTCACATAAATATATTGAACCAAAACACGAATGCAGCTGTTCAACACATTTCTTCAAATTTGGATATTTTTCGTTGGAGACCAATGCCCAGAAATCTAGACCCGAGGACGATCTTGCTTTTAGAAATATGTCGCAGCGCAGAGTACTAATTTCGTTTTGAAGTGTCATGTAGTCCACTTGAAATGTATCTGCAAATTTTGTAGCCAATTGATAGATATCACTACGATCAATGGAAGTATTAAATGGGAAACTAATAAATTCCACCAACTTCTCAATTTTTTTGAAATCACTGAAGCGAATTTTGAAGTCTGATACCACTGCCTTAATTTCTGCTGTATATACTTGTCAGCAATGAAATTGTAGGTAGTATGTTTTTCCATATGATCCTCGATGTTTGAAAATTGTTGACATTTTTTCTTTTCGAGGTCAACTATCATAGTCGCTGCTTGACTTTGAAATGCTGCAATAGAACTCATCATTTCTGTTAGTGTTTTATTCTTGCCTTGTAGTTCCAGATTTAATATGCTCAGTTTTCCAGTAAAATCTGCTAAAAACGCTAAATCACATTGCCAGTTTAAATCACGCAATTGCTGATAATCATCACCCCTCTCTTCAAGAAATTTGATTATTTCGTCCAATAGATCTCGAAATCTTTGTAAAAACTTGCTTCGACTTAGCCACCTTACGTCAGTGTGTAATCGTAATGCCAAATCTGGTTCTTTCTCATCTATTTGCTGTTTAAAGAGCCGCCTTTGAAGAGATTTTTCTTTTATGGAATTTACAATCTTAAAAGAGGTATCCATCACATGTTTTGTGTTTAGTCCCTTACTAGCCAGTACTTGTCGATGAATAATGCAGTGGTAGCTAATGAAGTCTGGAAAATCTTCGTCTTTGTGACAAAGAAGAATAAAACCATTATAAATACCTGTCATTGCAGGAGCCTCATCAGTTGTGATTGATACGAGTTTAAACAAAGGTAGTTTAATCTGGTTAATATATGCTTTGAATTCCGTGAAAATATCAAAGCCGCGAGTTTTTCCTTTTAAGGAAATCATACTTAGCAGTTCCTCTTTCGTCGAGAAATCATCGATGACCATCCGAATAAAAATAAGTAATTGTGCAGTATCAGTTATTATCTGTTGACTCGTAAAGTTGTAGCGAAAAAGCAACGCAGCGGACGATATCTTTTTGTAGTTGTTTTGTTATTTCTTTACTTATCGTTTCTATGCGGCGCATCACAGTATTTCGAGACAGCTGTAAACTTTGAATAGCTTTTTTAATTTCGTTTTTGTTTTTGAAATTCACAAACAGCGAATCTGACACTGCTTCGAAGATTTCCTTGATGTATTCTCCATCGGAAAAAGGTTTGCACTTTTGTGCAATTCTGTAGCTTACTTGGAAAGAAACTTCAGTTGCAGCTTTACTCTGCTCAATTGGCCCAGAAAATATGTTTTCTTGGATTTTTAATTGCGATTTCAATGTTTGCAATTTACTCTTTCTTGTTTCACTGTTGGGTGGAAAGTCGGCTTGATATTTACTAAGCATTGTGTTAAAATGTCGCTCTAAATTTCCTTTTTTCGG
The DNA here is from genome assembly GCA_920104205.1 of Eupeodes latifasciatus. Lineage (NCBI taxonomy): Eukaryota > Metazoa > Arthropoda > Insecta > Diptera > Syrphidae > Eupeodes > Eupeodes latifasciatus. The sequence continues at coordinate 40,167,882 of OV049926.1, forward strand.
TATAGCCAGAGATGTATTGCGTATTAGGCAGCAACATTTTTCTTTCATCATATTAAAGAAGTAGTCCAGTTTCCATTCTTGGTGAAAATGATAAGTTTTTGATTTCTTTGAAGCACATTTATCAAGGATCAAGGAAGAAAAATATGGGGGTAGTTATACGTTTGGTTATAGTTATGTATGTATCTACATATATTTTGACTTGTGGGTATTTTGCTTTTATTTGGCATTAAGTTTTTCTGCAATATTTGAAGATTAGATTGCTTTGCCGCGATCGACTGGACTAATAGTCGCGATCGACCGGTCGATCGCGATCGACCGGTTGGCCACCCGTGCTATAAAGTATACCGATACCGAACAGTTGCCGTGTTCGACGATCATGTTCGATTCGTCAGCGTTGTTCTTTCTTTTATAGTCTATCTCCATACGAAGTACACACAAAGAGAGAAGACATCAAACGATCAAACTCTTGGTCGCGCCTGGTCTTCCTCTCTGTTGTGTGTCTTTAATGTGTACCGGCAAACTTCGCCTGGTTATCGCTTTTTTTTGCGCTAACCCTTCTATTTATTTGTACAGGCTTTTATTTGAATGTGTGTATTTATCTGTATGTGTAGAATGTATGAAATTTGATAGCGCAAACTTTTGCGATGTCCAAGCCCAATGTTTCAATTTCAAGATAGATTTGGTATTGTATGAGAGTTGTATTGCATGAAATGAAAATTATTTGAAGAAAAGTCACTTTGACTTTCATTGCAAAATGAAAGTTATGTAACTACAACCGAATTTTTTAACATAATGGTCAACTGTTGAGTTGGTTAGTAATTCAATTTCCAAATAATATTCATATTACAAAATAAGATTAATTCTAAAATTCTTGGTTTAGCGCCGCTAAACCCGCTGACTATGAGGAATCGACCCTGATCCAAATTGTTTCTATTGTTCCTGCTGCTGTTACTTATGGCTTGCCGCAGGTTTTGTCAAGTAGTTTTGAAAACTTATCTTATTATTATCAATATGTTGGTGGGTTAAGGACCAAATTAAATCATTTTTATTTATCACTTTCTTCATTTGCGTATGATATTATTATCTTAACGGAAACTTGGTTAACAGATAACCATTTAAGTACTGAATGCTTCTCCAACTATTATAATGTATTAAAAAAATAAAAATAGATCTAATTTAATGACAGTTATATGTAAAGAGGTGGAAGAGTTTTGGTTGCGATTCGTGCTTCAAATTATTTAGGAATCAAACTCTTCCAACTTGGACATTGATATTGATCAACTTGTTTTATGTGTTAAAATAGGTGAATCTGAATTATTTATTTCAGCCAGTTATATTCCTCCTGAGAGTAATTTAGATTTATATAGCGCTCACTTAAATAATTTAAAATTAATATTGGACAATTTTAACCTTTAACCTTTTTAACATTGAATGGACGTTGGACTTGGAAGACAAATGCTTAGTTCCTTCTTATGTTTTAACTGAATTAGAATCTTTTGTTATAGACTTCTTGGGTCAGTATAATTCAATTCAGATTAATAATCAAAGAAATGACCTTAATAGGATACTTGACTTAGTTTTTGTGGATAGTAAGTTTTTAGTTTCTCTCGACGAGGCCAACTTCCCGATCATTGATAATTTCATGCACCATGTTGCAATTGACGGAAACATTTGTTTTTATCGCTTTTTAAAGAAAGAAATATTTTTTTAATAATTATGTTTATAACTTTCTTAAAGCTGACTATTATGCAATGGGTGATTATTTCTTATTTTTATCTTGGCATAATATTTTAAGTTCATTGGACTTACTTAATATTTATTCTGAGTTTAAAAGCATTTTAAAGGATGGAATTGATATCTTTTTAATTCCAGTCCGGTCTTGTTTAAGAAGAGGTTAAATAATCTTAAAAATAAAGCGTACAAATGATATAAAATTTAATTGCGATTAAATTAGTTCAATTGTCAACGTGAGTTCGAAATCTTAAATAAATTTCTGTAGGTATATAAACTATCTTTTGTAGGTTGAGAGTGATTTAAAATCAAACAGCAAGTATTTTTGGAATTCTATAAAATCAAAGCTTATATGGCATACCTAGTGGTATGATTTATCTAGACACCACTACTAGTGACTAGTGAGATTCCAAAAATATGCAACTTTAACGCTGATTATTTTCAATTTGTGTATCCATTAGATGCTCTTTCCATCCAGGAGATGCCTTAAGTTAATAGAATTTTCGACATCGGTTCTGTTAACCTTAGTCGTTTAGAAATCGAACAGGCTCTATCGGGATTAGATCCTAATAAAGTTGAAAGACCCGATGGAATTCCTGCTAGTCTTTTAAAAAATTGTGCAATTGCGTTAGCTGAACCACTTTCGATAATTTTTAATTTTTCACTTGCCGAGGGCAAATTTTTGGATACCTGGAAAATTTAATTTTTATCTTCGATTTTAAATCGGGATCGAGGCAGGAAATCACAAATTATAGACCAATATGTAAAATTTCTTCATTCCCAAAATTATTCGAGAAACTAGTTTGCAACAAACTTTCAGATTTGTTTCATAGTCACATATCAGTTTTTTATTATGGTTTTATGTCAGGTAGGTCAACCGCAAGAAACTTAGCTTTGATTAGGTACTCATGAGCATGACATAATATCAAATATGGAAAAGATGTGCCAAACTGATATTATTTTCACAAACTTTGCGAAAGCATTTGATAGATAAATCATAAAGTATTACTCCATAAATTATATTCCTTAAGTATTCACTCTTCTTTACTGAAGTGGCTAAAATCATATTTAACATGTAGAATCCAAAAAGTTAAAATTGATCGCTCGTTCTTATATAACATTACTGTTTCATCAGGGGTTCCACAAAGAAGCCATTTAGGGCCATTACTTTTTTTGTTGTTTGTAAACAATATCCATAATATTTTCAATGATTCCATTGATTTTCAATGACTTTATCGTAAAATAAGCTGTGAATCTGATTGTTTTCTGCATTTGAAAGATCTATCATGGAGGATTCCAAGACCTGCCTATAGTATTCGGTGTTTGCTGTTTGGAATAAAATCCCTTCAAGATCGTAGAGTATACTTTTCAGTGATGTTTATTAAGGACATCATAGCTTATCACATTAATTGTCCTCCGCTACTATCATTATTATCTGGAGGAAATACTCCATCCAGAACGACATGTTGTCGATTTCTAATTTATGAACACTTTTATCGTTGCAATTATGGTCGGAATGAACATATTTCCCGTTGCATCAGGGAGGCAAATTTAACTTGTAACAAGGTTGATTTTTTTCCAATTGTTCAAAACACATTTTTAAATCATTTGTATTAAATAATCTATATATATAAAAATGAATTGCTGTTCGTTAGTCTCACTTAAACTCGAGAACGGCTGAACGGATTTATCTGATCTTAGTCTTGAAATGTTCGTGGAGGTCTAGGGAAGGTTTAAAAGGCGAGAAAAAATCGAATAATTTCCGGGAAAACCCTAAAAACAGCTCTTTTCTATTTCCCATACAAACGTTTTCTAGAGTCAATTTGAACTTTATTGCTATTCAATAAAGTTCATATTAAATTATAATCACTCACTGTTAGCTAAGCAATTTAGTTGTGTTCCTAGCGTCAAAGAGTCAATTTCAAAGTCAAAGTTCAAATTCAATCATATCTATGAAAATAGTCTTCGCGTGCGCTTGAGAGGATCTAATGTCGCGTTCCGAAAATAGACAAAAGTGAATCGCGAACGCGACAAAAAATGTAATAAGCTATTAATAGTACTGATTTCCAATTAATTTGGTCGGCTTCGCGAAACTTAATTTTAGCTCACTTCAGTTGTACATAACTGTATCAGATTATTTTTTTAAGTTTGATAAATCTTAAGTTTTGTCACAAACAAAAAAATAAATAAAAAATCAGACCACGGAAAAAAGTATTACGATTGACGATATTGTGTTACGATCATGGTTACGATATTCTATGAGTGCATCCTTCTATCTTTGTGAGTGACGATTACCGCTACGTGTGCGAGAACTTTCTTTACTTTTGTGATCCTTTGTGATAGTGACATTCCAAGTAGTGTGCTCTTTTTTTGTTAATATTTTGTGATAGTGACACTACTTTACTGTTAAGTTACTGTTAAGTGAGCGAGAAATTTTCTCACTTTGATTAATTACGTTACGATGCCGAGGAGAAGACGACCTGACTTAGGTCGTCGCAGTCAATCAAATGTGCGAAGAGCTACCTCACGTGCTAACCGCACTGATGACCAGAGAGAGACAGATCAAGAAAATAGTCGTAAGCTGTGAACAGTGGATATGGTGGAATTTATTTCCTTGATGTTCCCTGAGGAACCCGGATGTTGCTCTAGCGTTGGCTTCATCTGGAATAGCTGCGACTCTGCTAGAAGACGGACGAACTGCGCATTCTGCCTTGAAATTACCATTAAACATGCAAATCACCGAAACACCAATTTGCAACATCGCCAAAAATAGCGCAATGGCCAAGATCCTACAGTAATGCAAATTAATTCTTTGGGATGAATGCACAATGGCCCATAAGAGGTCACTGGAGGCGCTGAACAGAACATTGAAAGATCTTCGTGACAACCAAAATATATTTGGTTGGGCCATGATTCTGTCAGGTGATTTTTGTCAGACTTTTCCAGTTATTCCCCGATCAACAGTTGCTGATGAACTAAATGCATGCCTAAAATCATCGAATTTGTGGCAGTACGTAAAGACACTCCAATTAATAACTAACACGCGAGCATTTTTGCAACATGATGAAACTGCAAATGTGTTTGCGAAGCAGTTGTTAGATATTGGAAATAATAAAAGTTGCAATGGACACCTCTACCGGATTCATCACATTACCCAGCAGCGAAAAATAAAGATGTCGAGAATCTCATTCAATTCAATTCAATTCAGAATTTTCTTCCAGGACAGTTGGTTTCCTTTAAATCAGTCGACACCGTTATGAACCAGGATGACGTAGTCAACTATCCCACGGAGTTTTTAAATTCACTGGAATTGCCTGGATTACCACCTCACAATTTGCAGTTAAAAGTAGGATCAGTTGTCATCATGCTGCGTAACATTAATCAACCTCGACTATGCAATGGAACAAGACTGGCTGTGAAAAAGGAAAATACAAAGGAGAGGATGTCTTGATACCGCGAGTACCGATAATTCCAGCCGATTTACGATTCGATTTTTAACGCTTACAATTTCCAGTACGTCTGGCCTTTGCGATGACAATAAATAAATCGCAAGGACAGTCTTTAGAAGTTTGCGGAATCAACTTGGAGTTTCCCTGTTTCGCGCATGTGGAATTATACGTCGCGTGTTCGCGCGTCGGAAAACCGTCTTCTTTGTTTATTTACGCACCACAAAACAAAACAAAAAATATAGTTTATGAAAAAGCTTTAAATTGATTAACAAACTGTATCATAACAGTGTGTGTCTGTTAATAAAAATTTAAACCTTATAAATAGCCAGTACTTCAGGAAAACTCTGTTTTTTTAAGTAAGCAACATGATGTGTCGAAAACAATAATAAAACTTCATGCTTAATTAAAAAATGCTTTTTTATTCAATACGTTTTGTTTGTTTTGAAATTTATTTATACAAAAGTTTAGGTCTTTTATTTATCGATTGAGGCATTACGAAGTCTGCCGGGTCAGCTAGTATTTAAATAAATTGTTCCTAGTTGTAATTATATTTATATGCTTATTTAATATAAGACAATAGAAAATTGTATTGTTACAGGTATTATATACATTCGTATAGTTCCCATCAACAATAAATTTATGTACTTTTTATCATAGTCTAAGAGATTAAATGTAATTGAATGTAAAACGAAAAATGTCTTATACTCAATTTGATTTTCAATGTAATTTACTTCATTTAAAAAAATCAGCTTAAATATTCTCAAGAAAACAAAACTTACTGCTTTCAGAAAATTGTAATACCATCAACAATGAAGTTTCTTAAAGTTTTCAACAGTTTTTAAATTTTGTAAAAAAAAGATTATTCCAAAATTTGTTTTAAAAATAGAACTTGGAAACAGTTTAAAAGATACATTTTTAGAATATTTCTTTTTAAAGTTTGGTCTACAATAATGTATTTTGTTTCTGAGAAACTTCTTAATAAAAGAAATTAAAATAATAAAGAAAATTATAAATTAATTGACAAAAGCGACACAGTTTTGAAATTAAAAATGATAAATAAAATTGAAATCCGGCATTTAAATTCTGAATTCTCTAAAGGCTCTCACGTTTTACTAATTTTAACAAATAGGGTTTCGAAAGAAAGTGAATTTTCTGTAGACTGTGCCAATTGTATAGCTCAAGAAACAGGAGAGATATCGACTTCAAATAAATGTTGTTATACAGATAATAAGGCAGAAAGATGCAGAAAGGGCTCTCAAGAAAATTGCGTGGGTGGTTTTTTTACTATATCAGTTTAAAAAAAAGGTGAACATTTTGGTTAACTCTAAATATCTCATGAACCAAACAAGTATATTTTTGGAAAAAATCCAAGTAACGTTTTTTTTATAAATCAAAAAAACTGAACGAACAATAAATGATTTTATTTCCAGAACAATTTTGTGCAATGAAGAATAACGTTTTTGACATCTGGTAAAATTTTGAGAAAAATCGAATTGACAGTCTTTTTTCTAAAAAAAATAAAAACCTAAAAAAAAACATTACTCAAAGTTGGTAAAAACTAAATTTCGACTCAAATATCTGTTCAGAAACTTGCGATTAAGGCCTTAAACTTATTTTATCTTATAAGAAATATTGTTTTCAACATTCTGAAAAATTTTGAGAAAAATCGAATTGAATGTTTTTTTTTACAAAAAAAAATAAAAACCTAAAAAAAATTAATAAAAGTTGGTAAAAATTGCTTTTCGACTGAAATATCTTTTCAAAACTTTGAGATATTGCTTTAAACTACTTTTATCTTCCAAAAAAATATTGTTGTCAACATTTATTAAAATTTTGAGAAAAATCGAATTGTCAATTTTTTTTACAAAAAATAAAAACCTTACAAAAAAGCAATACTAAAACTTGGTAAAAATTTAATTTTGACTCAAATAGCTTTTTAAAAATTAAAAATATTGTCTTCAAACTTTTTTATTTCACAGAAAATATTGTTTTCGATATTCAGTAGTTTTTTTATAAACATCCAACATTCCGTTTTTCATAAAAAAATAAAATCTACAAGAAATAGTACGCAAATTTGGTAAAAATTGTTGTTCGGTGTGCTTGATATCTCTCAAATTAAATTCATTCATCCAATTTGTAAAAATTTAAGAAATGCTACTTTAATTGGTAAAAATTTGTTTTCGATTAAAAATCTATTTAACAAAACTACATTTTCAAACTAAACTATTTCATTATATGAAAAATATTGTTGGTAATTTTAAAATTTTTAAGAATAATTCAACTGACAACTTTTTTAACCCAACCCTACAAACTTTTAAGCAAGACAAATCGATAGACGGGATGGGAAGTTATCAGTGTGGGTCGCATTCCAGCCTCTTTTTTATTATAAAATTTGAACGTTGACAATATGTGTGAAACACTACCATCATTAACCACCCGAATTGTTGCATCCATCGATTATTTTGAAGTTATTTTCGACCACTTTTTGACACGTATTGGGTGGTATCTCATCCATAACTTGACGAATGTTGGTTTTTAAGTGCTGAAGATTTAAAGGTTTAGTTGCATAAACACTGTTTTTCGCGTAGCCCCAAAACAAAAAACCAGCGGTGTCAAATCGCCTGATCTTGGTCGCCAGTTGATATCACCACGAACGATGAGAATTAACGCGGCGAGGAGATGTCTTTTGCAATAAAACTATATTCGCTCGAGCTGTGTGGCATGTGGCACCGTTTTGTTGAAACCACATATTTTTCAAGTCGTATTCTTCAATAGCAAGCAAACGAAAGTCAGTTATTATATTACCATAACGCTCTGAATTAACGTCGTTTTCGATGAAGTAAGGTCCAATCACACCTCCGGACCGAAGAGCGCACCAAACATTGACTTTTCGTGGATGTAATGGCATCTCTTTAATTATTTGAGGATTCTCAAAATCACAAATACGACAATGTTGTTTATTAAAATACCCACCGAGTGAGAAATGAACTTCGTCCACCGCCTGTAGTTTAAGCACCCATTCGACGTACTATCTACGACTTTTTGAACGGTTAGCTGGCTTTAGTTGTTGTGTGAGCTGGACTTTATATGGATGTGGGTGTAGATCCAAATGCAAAATACGCTTTAATGTGCCGTAAAACAGTCCTAATTCCTGAGAACCACGAGGAATAGACACATTCGGGTCTTCGGCAACACTTTCACTTGCAGCAGCTATGCTTTCAGTGGTAAGAGCCAAATGATGATGCACAGGCCTTACAATATCTGTAACCAATCCAGTTTCTTCAAATTTCTACACAATTTTGCCGATTGCTTGCGTAGTTGGACGATTATGTAAACCATAATCTCATCTTAAAGCACGATATGTGGCAGAATCACCATTTTTGTAGTAGGTTTTTGCAGTTTGTGCGCGTTGTGCGATAGTTAAACGATCCATTTTCGTAAATGTCAGACTTTCAACAGAAACAAAAACCTGGTTTAATAACTTAGTTTGACAGATGTCGATCTCCAGCCATATACTTTTAAAACTTCAAAATAGATAACCCAAAAAAATATTATATTATAATATAATATTAAAGAAATTAAATAATTAACATACAATTTTAATTTCAAAATTATTCTTCCTTCAATTTTTGAAATAATTGAATTTGTGAGCCACCTGCATATGTATAAAACATATGTCCAAAAGTGAAAATGAAAATGACTATCTGCTATCATTTTTTAAATTACCAAAAGAATTTCAGTAGAAAATAGCTCTTTAATAAATAATGTCTATTGCCAGAAAACACAAAGCCAATACTAAATGTAGAAAAAACCAAAACATCCCTCCTTATAAATAAAAGCCAAGCAAAAACGAATAAAAGTAATAATTTTCATCAATAAATAAAAACATGTATAACTTATGTTTTCGTATTTGTTACGTAAGCATATAGTTTATTTTTTAGAGTTTGTTTTTGTACTTTTTATTACTTCCGTAATAATTCTGTTGGAAAAACACATGAACATCATTTTCACACATTGACAGGACCTTTGTTCCTTTTTCATTCAAAAGCCCACAACATTTTTAACATTGATCGTACATGATTAATGTGAAAATTCCAACATTATTTGATGAACTGTTTATATAACATGTTCTTTGCCACACAAAACAACAACAACAACAACAAAGAAAACATTCAAGGTACATAGGTTTTTTAATACAAACTTTATAAGAGAAAGTTCCTCTTTATACAGGATGTTGGTGACGATGATGGTGACAGTTCTGTTGTTGAAAATCCTCTGATAAAGAAAAAAGTTGTAGTCAATCAATCAAACTTTGTTATTGCTGGATATACGCATACTTTGATATCGGTGTTAAAGTCCGCTGAAAGAAAAACAGGAGCGTATTAAGAGAACGTTGATTTGTTAGGCACTACTAATATTAGGTTTCTAAATATTCCTAGTGGCTTACAATTTTCAGGGATACGGATTTTTCAACTAGATGTGATTAATTTTTTCAAATTAAGTTCTTGAGCAATGTTTCAATTTAAACTCTCACATATTCAGTTAATAAACATATCTAATTAAGAAAACAATTAGATACTAATCAACCTATCTGCATTGAAGTTATTTTTATTCGAATTGTTAAATTTAATGAAATAACTTTATCTCTTTGCAAAAACAATAAAATCAATGAAACGTCGAAAGGTACTTTCTATTATAACTATGTCCTATACTACACGCGTTTATCTAATTTAATTAAAAGTTTAATCGATGTTACCTGAACTCCAATATGCATTGTGTTTTCTAGAAGCTTACAAAAGCAATTTCCAGCTAAAAAGAACTCTTATTTATAGGGTTGATGAGTTCAATGTAATCTGACACAAACACTAAGAACTTTTGTGGAAGAAAATCGTATTCTTTGGGAAAAGAATTTTAGTCTCATGAATAAAAACTCTAAGCAATTAAATAAATGTACGATAGGAGTGTATTGTATATGTTAAGTAAGTAGTAATTGAAAATGTTGACATTTCTCGACGTTTCAAGGTCCCTAGAGTCGAAATAAAAGATTTTTAGAGATATGTCTGTGCGTGCTTGTGTACGTAGTACGTAAGTTCATAAGTCTGTACGTTCGGGAAGTTTTTTCGTCGTCCATAGCTCAAGAACCAGTAAAGATATCGACTTCAAACAAATTTTGTTATACAGATAATATGCAGAAAGATGTAGAAAGGACTCTCAACAAAATTGAATGGGTTGTTTTTTTACCAAAGCAATTAAAAAAAAGAGGCTGGGATGCGACCCACACTGATAACTTCCCATCCCGTCTATCGATTTGTCTTGCTTAAAAGTTTGTCTAAATGTATCAATTCTTACTAAATTTGCGTTCTATTTTTTGTAGATTTTATTTTTTTTATGAAAAAAACGGACTGTTGGATTTTTATAAAAAAATTATTGAATATAAAAAACAATATTTTCTGTGAAATAAAATAAGTTTGAAGCCAATATTTTTAATTTTTGAAAAGCTATTTGAGCCGAAAATCAATTTTTACCAACTTTTATTAATTTTTTTGTTTAGGTTTTTATTTTTTTGTAAAAAAACTGTCAATTCGATTTTTCTCAAAATTTTTCCTAATGTTGAAAACAATATTTCTTATAAGTTAAAATTAGTTAGAAGCCATAATCTCAAATTTTTGAAAAGATATTTAAGTCGAAAATCAATTTTTACCAACTTTTGTTAATTTTTTTTTTCGGTTTTTAATTTTTTGTAAAAAAACTGTCAATTCTATTTTTTTCAAAATTTTACTGAATGTTGAAAACAATATTTTTTGAAAGATAAAAGTAGTTTAAAGCCAATAACTCAAAGTTTTGAAAAGATATTTGAGTCGAAAATCAATTTTTACCAACTTTTATTAATTTTTTTTTAGGTTTTTATTTTTTGTAAAAAAAACTGTCAATTCGATTTTTCTCAAAATTTTATCAGATGTCAAAAACATTATTCTTCATTGCACAAAATTGTTTTGGAGATGAAATCGTATTTTAGTCGTAAAATTTTCGAGGTGACAAATTTTTTTTTTCAGTTTTTTTGATTTATAAAAAAAACAGTTAATTGAATTTTTTTCCAAAAATATAATTGTTTTGTATCACGTTACAATATATAATATAAAATTTAATTCAAGACTCTATCGTCATTGGTTCATAAGATATTTAGGTTTAACTAAAATTGTCACCTTTTTTTTAAACTGCTATGGTAAAAAAACCACCCACGCAATTTTCTTGAGAGCCCTTTCTGCATCTTTCTGCCTTATTATCTGTATAACAAAATTTATTTGAAGTCGATATGTTTTCTGGTTCTGGAGCTATGGACGACGAAAAAAACGTCGCGAACGTACGGACGTACGGACGTACGGACGTACGTACACACGCACGCACAGACATCTTTCTAAAAATCTTTTATTTCGACTCTAGGGACCTTGAAACGTCGAGAAATGTCAAAATTTTCAATTTGTCAAATCGGACCCATTACAATAACTTCCTTTGGGAAGTTAAAAAAAGCTGAACATTTTGGTTAACCCAAAATATCTCACGAACCAATAACGCTAGCGACTTGAATTAAATTTTTTGGAAAACAATATAATTAACGTTTTTTTTTTCTAAATAAAAAAAACTGAAAAAAAAAATAATTTTCACTTCGAGTATTTTACGAAAAAGGATGATACACCCTATAAAATAATTTTATGCAACGAAGAATAACGTTTTTGACATCTGGTAAAATTTTGAGAAAAATCGAATCGACAGTTTTTTTTACAAAAAATAAAAACCTAAAAAAAGCAGTACTAAAACTTGGTAAAAATTTACTCTCGACTCAAATATCTTTTCAGAAACTAAAGATATTGGCTTCAAACTAATTTTATCTCAAAGAAAATATAATTTTCAACATTCATTAATTTTTTTTTTATAAAAATCAGTTCTTTCATAAAAAAATAAAATGTACAAAAAATAGTACGCAAAAGCTACTAAAATTGGTAAAAATTGGTTTTTGACTAAAAATCTCGTTAACAAAAATAGATTTTAAAATCAAACTATTTCATCATAATATGCAAAATATTGTTGGTAATTTTGAATTTTTTTTTAGAATAATTCAACTCACAACTTTTTTATCAAAACACGAAATCTACAAACCTTTTAAGCAAGACAAATCGACAGACGGGATGGGAAGTTATCAGTGTGGTCCTAGAAGAACTGGTATTATGGTTGAATTGTTTGAAAGGAGGAATGCAACTGACTTTTTCACTAGAGCATTTTTAATGAAAATAGCGATAATATATTGACAGACATGAAACATGAAAGTTAGGCAACGGTCATCTATCATTTTTGAAGCTCTTTTTTAAATTTTATCGAAGGAATTGAAGTGGATTAATGAGCACCTGTCCAGATATGGGAGTTGTACTCGAGCTTAAAACAAATATAGCTTTATAAATTATAGCCAGATCAGAAAACCGAAACACTAAGCACCGTTTTTGAAGACTTTAAATATGTGTTCACTCCACAAGAGATAGATTTGATGCACATATCTAGAACTGAAAGCTGTTTAGTTACCTCGATGCAAGAACCACCCATGGATAGTGAAATTAAGGGAGGGTTACTGTTTTACGACCATAGACAGCATTGAGTTTTTGAAGCATTAAATTCTTTTAGGTTTTTGATTCCCCATTGGACTATGAACTTATCATACGCTGCAGTTGGTAGTTCACATCCGAAGAACAAGGATGAGAATTTAAAAACAAATATAAAAAGCTTAAGGTGCTGTCAAAAGTGAAACAATTTAGTGGGTTAGAAGTTTCAGACAAAAGATCATTTATAAAAAATAAGGAAGAGTTTCGGAGAAAAGAAGGGACCCCTGGGCACACCAGCATTTATTTTGTGGATATCAGATTTTAACCTGTCCAACACAACTTAGATTGAACGGTCCGAAAGGTAATTTTTAACCCAACAAAAAAGAGACTCATCAAAACCAAATGCATGCATTTGCCAAACTCTATCAAATGCCTTTGAAACATCAAGTGCAATAATCTTACTTGCTCCAAAACGATGTAAAGATTTGTCCCATTGTTCGGTGTGATAAAACATGAGATCACCAGTCGATCTATTGATGCGAGAGCCATACTGCTGGTCATTAAGAAGATTTTGTTCTTCAAGATATTTATTGAGATATTTAAGATATTTTTATTATTACCAATAAATATTAACTTTTTCTTAAATATCCAAATTCGAAAAGCATTACGCTCTTTTGTCTTAGTATCAAGATGAGGTTGTTGATTGTGTCACAAAAAAAAAGAAGCATCTCCTATGTAACGTCATATTTTCTAACAAGCTTTCAGATTCAGATGAAGATAAATTTTCAATTAAAAAATAGATTTAGTTAAAACGTATTAAGCATACACTTTAAAAATCAATGCAAACATTTATTAAAAAAAGTGCGTATACGCCTGGGTGGGCTACTTTTTTTTTTTTTTAACAAAATGTAAAACTTTTTCAAGTTGATCATGTAACTTTGGATTGACAGGATTGAAATACATTTTTAACACTAAATAATTACACATAAATTTTAAAAGTGAAGCAATTTTTTTGCTGACGAAACAAAGCTAGAGTTTACTTATTTATTTTTTTAAATATCCTTGCAAAATCAAAAGGCAGTATAAGAGCTATGTTTGCAAGCGGTTGGATGAAACACACAAAATTAATACAATTCTCAATTCAATTCTCAAGTTTCAAATGAGTAAAATGACCACTAATCTTTGTGTTTAATGTACAGTCCTAGAAATCGCAATCCCCGTAATAAATATTCATTCACTGTTTAAAAATAATATCTAATAATAATAGTAGAATATCTTTGATAATTTTTTCAACGATTTGCATATGTTTTTCTACTGTGTTGCCAGTTATAATTATATAAGCCTCTGAAAAATGAAAAACACCTAAAAACATTGAAACAGGGAGAAATAATGGATAAATTGTGATCATCTTTAATTTTTAACTGATCCAGCCCTGAGTATTGCTTCACAAAAACTTTAAAAATTGTTTGAAAAATTTTTGACTAGTGTAATACCATATCTTCGATGTTTTTCACACAGTTGGATGTTATTTTAGCTATTAAATAAAATTAATGTTCACGTTGCTTACATACATTTGTACATATAACATATAAATATTTGTGTAATCAATAATCATAATGAAAGAAAAGTTCAGATTCATTTTTTGTTAATGGCATATTTTCGAGCGGTAGACGAAATGAAAACCAATAACATTTTTTTTTTGTAAATACACAAAAGAAAAAGTTTTAAAAATATTTGTACGAAAATATTTATATTTACAGTTAACTTAGCACGTGTAAAATCAATTTAATATACACAAAAAGTTATTTTAAAAACTGTTTTATATGAGTGTTAAATGTCATGTAAAGATGAAAATATATTTTGTAAAATATGTTTGATTGATATTTTTGTTTCCTTGCGGTTTAACTGAATTTTGATATTACCTTCAAAATAAGGTTACCTGTAGGCTTTCTTTGTTATGACTAATGTGATATGTTTTTCATTGGAATTTAATAAATGAAGTGACATATTTCGATGGAATTTTTTGTTGAAACGGGTTCCAATGTCATTTTAATAGATTTTGTGATTTTTATGAGAAAGTATGAGATTTATTTCAAGATTTTATGTGAAATCATGCCTAACTTTTAAAAGAAATTTCACTTCCTACATGAAAACCGTAACATAACTCTATTATACAAACATACATTTTCTTTGAATTTAAAAAGAAAACGTCCTTTTTTAAACCTGTTACGGATTGATTCTTCATGTTCCATTAGAAATTTTTGAATTAATTTACTGTTTTTTTATACATAATCACATACATACATAATCACAAAACAAAAATTTCTTAAATCAATTTAATTGATCCTATGTAGATACAAAGAAGATTCTCAATTTTATTTTATTCCTATAAAAAACTTCAGTCAGACAACATGTTCATCCGATTTTATTTATACAAACAAAATTTATATTCATCAAGTCAGTGAGCATACAACCATCCTTGGAACCATTTAAACACCGACACAACACTCATAATATTAAAAAGGAAAAAAAAACTCTATTAACATAGTTTGGTAATTCACATCATAAACATCTGGGATTTAAGTCCATAAATTGTAGCCAGTAACTGCGGCTCCGTAATAAAATTGAATTATGTCTCGAAGTTTTTAACTCGCCTGTTGGCAATCCTATGTATTTAAGTGTATGTGTGGGTATATAGAACAATATTCACACTTTTACCATCATCATCGTGAAAGGAATACAAAAAAAAAATACATATATACTACAGAAAGGTCTTTTATCTACTAAACTTAATTTATGTGGTGCTAAAATACTTAGTTATATAGTTTTTTGGAAATATAAAAGCTTTGTTAAAAGTTATTATTTAGAATTGGAAGCCTTTAGGTTTAATCCATACAAACTGACCGCTAGATATATGAAGATAAAACTTGCCAAGAGGGGCGAGAGGGGTATTTATTTGGCATAAGATACTATAACGGGTTCAACGATATCACTAATAAAGTAAATAACACTCATAGTGAGATTCGAATGATATTTTTCACTTATTTTCAAGCATTGTTCGTACTATGAACAGAAGTGCACTGTGGCGTATACTCACTTTTTTACCATTAAACAAATTTTGTTTGTACGAACTTTTGTTAAGTTTGTTAACAAATTTCACTGCTTATATATAAAACAAAAACAATATCAATCATTTTCTTAGAAAAAAAGAGGCTGGGATGCGACCCACACTGATAACTTCCCATCCCGTCTGTCGATTTGTCTTGCTTAAAAGTTTGTAGGTTTTCGTGTTGGGTTAAAAAAGTTTTTAGTTGAATTATTCTTAAAAATTTTAAAATTACCAACAATATTTTTCATATAAATAAATAGTTTAGTTTTAAAATCAAGTTTTATTAAATAGATTTTTAGTTGAAAAAAAATTTTTTAAATTTTTACAAATTGGATGAATGAAATTAATTTGAGAGATATCAAGAACCGAACATCAAATTTGCATACTATTTTTTGTAGATTTTATTTTTTTATGAAAAAACGGACTGTTGGATTTTTACAAAAAAACTACTGAATAACAATATTTTCTGTGAAATAAAAAAAGTTTGAAGACAATATTTTTAATTTTTGAAAAGCTTTTTGAGTCGAAAGTAAATTTTTACCAAGTTTTAGTACTGTTTTTTTGTTAGGTTTTTATTTTTTGTAAAAACCTGTCAATTAGATTATTTTCAAAATTTTACTGAATGTTGAGAACAGAGTTTTGAAAAGACATTTGAGTCAAAAATCAATTTTTTCCAACTTTTATTAATTTTTTGTTAAGGTTTTTTTTTTAAGAAAACCGTCGATTCGATTTTTCTCAACATTTTTCGGATTATTGACAACAATATTTCTAATAAGTTAACCCTTTCGGTACGAGAGTGGGACAGAACAAAGAATATTTATATGTAAACGTACCACTCCCGTCCCGAAAGGATTAAAATTAGTTGGAAGCTATAATCTCAAATTTTTGAAAAGACATTTGATTCGAAAATCAATTTTTACCAACTTTTGTTAAATTTTCTTTTAAGTTTTTATTTTTTGTTAAAAAAATGGTCAATTCGATTTTTCTCAAAAATTTTACTAAATGTTGACAACAATTTTTTTTATAAGTTAAAATTAGTTGGAAGCCATAATCTCAAGTTTTTGATAAGATATTTGAGTCGAAATTCAATTTTTACGAAGTTTGAGTAATGTTTTTTTTTAGGTTTTTATTTCTTATAAAAAAAAAACTGTCAATTCGATTTTTCTCAAAATTTTACCAGATGTTGAAAACGTTAATTTATTTTGCACAAAATTGTTTTGGTGATAAAATCATTTTGTATTCGTAAAATTTTCGAGGTGACAAATTTTTTTTTCAGTTTTTTTGATTAAAAAAAAAAACCGTTAATTGGATTTTTTTCAAAAAATATATTTGTTACAGTATTTTATATAAAATTTAATTCAAGTCTCTAGTGTTTTTGGTTCGTAAGATATTTAGGGTTAACCAAAATGTTCACCTTTTTTTAAACTGATATGGTAAAAAAACACCCACGCAATTTTCTTGAGAGTCCTTTCTGCATCTTTCTGCCTTATTATCTGTATAACAAAATTTATTTGAAGTCGATATCTCTTCTGGTTCTTGAGCTATGGACGACGAAAAAAACGTTGCGAACGTACAGACGTACGAACGTACGTACACACGCACGCACAGACATCTTTCTAAAAATCTTTTATTTCGACTCTAGGGACCTTGAAACGTCGATAAATGTCAAAATTTTCAATTTGACAAATCGGACCCATTACAATAATTTCCTATGGGAAGTTAATAAAGGGTTTTTGAATAAGGGCGGGTAGATGTTGAAATGGAATAAAATAAGCTGTGTGTGAGGTAAAATCATTTTTTTATTTCAAAGGCGCATGTATGCCAATAAGTGTGGAATATGACATCATTCAAATGCCCGCCTCAGCTTCATACGATGGCACAGATCCGAGTGCTCCAATTTTCAATTATTACTCTTCGGCATAGATCCGGCTGAATTTGAGCGATGGCCTGTGTTTTTTGTTCATCTTTAGGGCATCGGTCGATTGTGGTTTATTTGCATAGACCTGCGACTTCAAGAGACCCCACAGGACATGTCGTCTAGGTCCATTTGGTTCAATTTGGGCCATAAGAAATTTGGCCTAGCGCTAGCTGTTGACGGTGACCGCCTCATTAACGTCGCTTTCAAAAAAGTACGGACTAATTACGCCGCTGGCCCAAAATCCACACCAAACGGTTACTTTTTGAGGGTGCATTATCACCTGGCGAACCTCGAGTGGGTTGGTGTTGTCCCATAGATGGCAATTTTGCTTGTTAACACAGCCATTCATCCAAAAATGCGCATCGTCACTAAACATGATTTTTCGGCCAAAATTTGGGTACTCTTCCAAACGATTCGAAGCCCAGTCAGCGAACTAACGGCGGCGTTGTCTATGGTCATGGACTGTGAGCTCCTGGGTTAGTTGAGTCTTGTACGTTCTTAGGCTCAAGTCCCAACGCAAAATTCGCCAAGTTGAAGACTGCGAAAGGCCGAGTTCTTGTGCACGGTGTGGAATAAACTGCCTTGGGTTCTGATGCACACTTTCACGGACCGCGGCGAGGTTCTCGGCCGATCTTGCGTTTCTTGAACGTACGGGTGTTGGCTGATTGTTTACTGAACCGGTCGTCTCAAATTTGGCAATACGCGCAATGTTTGGTTTAACGAACGAACACTCATTTTGATAATAAAATTTTATCATTTGTGTAACTTGCCATGATGATTTGTCATAAACAACTGAATAACAAACAAAAGATTTGACAGATGTCACCAAAACAAAATGGCCGCCATGGGCGCCAAGATCTACCCGCGCCAATTGAGAAACCTTTTATAGATATATGTATGATGAAGCCATAATCGCAGTCTTAATAATCAAAGTGTTTGAAAAATCTATATTTAAATTCCTTGAATTTCGTAAAAGTAAGAAAGAATTAGTTCCGTAAAGCTAGAAACACCACAATCGAATTTCGAAGTTCTAAAGTTGCCAGCTTGACGTCAAGCTGAAAACACCACACCTTTTGGTTCATAATTTCAAAAAAAAAACTGAGGATGAGGGAATTTAGGACTCTTTTTGTGCTAACTTAGTGCTCTAATCCCGACTTGGTTTAAAAATCCCTTCCCCCTAAAAATTAATTTCAAAAGTTCAAACATTTTTTTATTGCATTAACCTGACGAAATTTGAACAATTTTTAAATTTGAAACTCAAAATAAAAATTCTGTGGAGAAATTCTTTACCCGTGGTTTTGAAAAAAAAAAATAAAATACCATTCCATTAAAGAGAAGATAATTTGCAAATAATTTGACGTCAAGCTGGGAACACCACAAATTTGAGGGGGAAGGGATTAGAACACTAAATTATCACAAAAAGAGCCCTTAATTTCTGCATCATTAGAATTTCGAAATTCGATTGTGGTGTTTCCAGCTTTACGGATCTGAAAGAATTGATTTTAAAAATAAAAAAAAATATAGAAAGAAGAAAGAAGAAAAATCCATAATTTGACAATGATGTTAAATAAATCTAACCAACCAATAACCAAGATAACAGGTTAGAAGAACTTATATGACTGTGTAGTTCAAGAAGTCGAAAATAGTTAGGAAAAATATAAATTCTTTTTCATACTTTATTCTTACGTACATCTGTTAAATTGAACATCTATCATCAATAAGCTTCCACATTTTTATTGGAACATCCTCAAAGATCTCCAGGAAGGATGCCAATTATTGTTGGTGGTTTCAAAACATATACAAGTACCTATATATATATTTTTGTATACAGACACACAATTTATTTGAGTTTCTTCAATGATGGTATGTAAGAGTAAGTTTACGACGACGAGGACGACTACGACGACGTGTAACTTTATACTATGGAATTGCATTGTACAGCAAAAAAAAAATAAAATAAAACAAGAAAACATTCCTCGTCCTGCAAAGGACCACTTTGACCGACAGACGACAGAAACGACGATCGGACGACGGACGACGGACGAGCTGACTGAACTTGACTTGAACGAAGCAGATGATAACTAGCCCAGTTGTGATGGCCAGTGAAAACTTACTTCCTTTTCCAGTAATTGGAGTGGAAAGTAGTGTACGAGTATATTCGAAACGTTTTTTGAAAACTTCTCAGATATTCTATCAAAACGTCAGAAACACCATAGATATCTAATAAAGAGGAACAAGAAAATTTAAAAGGGTAGCTAGTATATGGCAGCCAACACCTGAATATCCTTTTACATCAGTTTTATTCGGAATGTGTATTTGCTGCGGAAACTTTTGCCAATGGATATTATGGATAAACGAACAAGGATATAGAGTAGTCTGTACATTTGTATGTGTGTACATATATATAAACATGTGTATCCTTGCCAGAAATTCCTTGAATTGAAGCGTAAAAAGTTCAAAGATCTCGTATATCTTTGGATGAAAGCCATCTATGATATTCGAAGAAAAAAAAAAGAAACACAAACATATAAGATAGTGATATAAAAGGATACGGAAGTGTCCCTCTCTCTCATAGAAGTGAATTTAAAGAATAACAAATTCTTTAGTTATTGGTACTCGAATATTGAATCGAATCAAATGTATGTTATTTATACATATAATAATGATGTGATACGAGTATTATATTATTTTGAGTGGATGGGCGTTTTTAAGCAAATGTTCGTTATCCGTCAAATATTTTGCTCATGAGTGGCTTTCAGTTACAAATGGAATCAAATTCTGATATACCGTAATATAATATAATAATATGAACTTTCCACCTGAACGTTTCCGCTAAATGGCACGAGAATTCAGTACCACCGCATCGCACCATTTTACGACACACAATATTGTATGGGTACGTGGTGGGTGTAAAATACATACACACCTAGTATTTTGCATTTTTCTCTTAACATATATCCTTAAACACACTTACAGACACATGTGTTCTTTCTTTCGCTTCACTGGCTGATTGAAAATATCAAATCCCTTAGTAGAGGTACATTTTATTTTTTTTTAAATCGAGGTGGTTAGATTGGTGTACATATATTTATATGTACCTATGCCGTTCTGCATAATCGAGACGTAAACACTTCAGTGATTTTATCCGGCTTAAGGAAAAAAATCATGGCATCCCGAAATCAATCTGATTGCAGAGTTTGATTCCTCGCAATATCTTACATTCATTTTTTCATACATACACACACATACTCCATCAGTTTGTGGCATATTAGAAAAGGAAGGGATTAAGTTCCATTAATATAAACATGTTTAACTCACAGAAGGGACTTGAGAACTTATGCATCAAGATTTCAATACTTACCTATACCCGTTACCAGCAGTGTTGCTATATAAAATATATAACAGTTATTTTTTGTTAGTAGTAGGTATACTGGTATATAAAAATATTATATTTTTCTTTTTTTGATTAAAATGATATTCTAATGGAGTTTTGTGAAGCGGAAGAAAAAAAAATACTTAAAAATGGAAATACTGACCCATAAATTCGTCGGATTTTGAATATAATTTGGGAATAAATCAAATCGCAGAGTGACGCTTATAAAAAATTGAAACCACAAAAAAGACATAAAATAAAATCCACTCTCGTTTGATTAAGTTCTTAAGAAACTGAAGATTGTTGATGGTAAGAGACTTAGAAGTTAAATATAACACTCCTTAAATTATTTATTTAGAAGAATGACGTTGTGATTTTCTTCATTTCACTGTTTGTAAAATGCTGTCACTTTGAATGACGTAAATTTCTTTCAAATAAATTATACTTTTTTTGGCTAACATACAAAAAATTAATTAATTTAATAGTTTACAAAAGTTATAAATAAAAAAAAAATTAGGTGGCGCAACAGTACGTTGAGAACTAGGGCCTAGGGCCATTTCTGTGTGCGAGTAATGTTGTCAGAAATTGAGGGGACATACAGTTTTAAGCCGAATCCGAAGGGATGATTTGAGAAAGCACTTTTCATAACAAGAATTATATTTTTAAGATAGGAGGAAATTTTTCAATGATAAATTAATGCAAAATTGTATTTTCAAGAAGATTTTACAAAGGTTTGGTTTTGGTAATCTTGAAATTAAATTAAATGACAATAACTTATTAAGTTGATTGTCAGGTTCATAATGTTAGCTGTAATAATTTCACTAAGAATTTAGCGATTGATTTATACTTTTTAAGAAAATTAATTTACATATAATAAGGTTGCGATATCTAAGAGCGTTTTTTAAGGAATTGCAAAGTTGACCAAAGTTTTTTCCGTTGAGAATTTCGAAGAACTGGTCACGGTTAAGGCTCTCACTTTTGAAGAATTGTCTTCTGTATCTCTGAAAACAAGGGTACACCCCAACAGGGGGATATGTATTTTCATCAGTATCATCAAGGTTTCTGTCTTTAAAGTAATTTTGTTTTTCGGTATAGTCCAGGTTGAAATACTGTTCGTGGAAGTGTGATTTTTTTTTGTACGGTCGCAGTCAGTAACTAAAATATTTATGACAAAAAAAATTTAAAAAACCAAGAAGAAAAATCTGCAAAATAAATTATTTCAGAAACAGGAAAACATCTCAAAAATATAAATTGGAGTAGGCAATTGAACTCATTACTAGTTTTAGAAAAAATCTTTCAAAATTTTTTGTTTTGGTTCTTCTAAATTAGCTTAGTTTTGATCTTGGAAAAATGTACCCGTAATACCCGTTATTCCGTTGGATATTCATGCCAGAAGTCTAGCGTTCAATCCCTGTCAGTGCCATCTAAAGTTTTCTATCACGGGTACTGCCTGTTGCGAAGAATTTACAAATCCTCTTGTAATTCTTGTCATAAAAAGTGATTTCCCAAATTAGCCGTTCGGATTCGGCTTAAAACTGTACTCGCACAAAGTTTTACGAGATGATATCAAGCATTTTCTAGTCTCATGACTATTCTTGTTCTGCACGATCGATTTTGGAACTGGCCTCCGAGTTTCTACATTTGGAACCACTTAGACTTTTTTTATATGGTGAGTTCTTCAAAGGTCACAAGTCTATGCGATTAAGCCACCGAACAACAGAATAAAATATAATCAAGACCATCTGCCAAATTTAGCTTGATAAATATAAGTTTGGAGTCATAGAAAATTTTGCACTTTAGATGCGGATCATTGACTCCATCATATATGTACATCAATATTTAATTACTTACCTACTTCGTTGGTCTGATTATTGACTACTTCATCTCTGCAACAAGCGGTATTTGATCCGCTTCTCAATCAACATGCTTCTCGGTTTTTGGCTGACTTTATCCAGTTGGGCACCACAAGGCGCTCAGTGGAGGCATGGTCTTCTCCGCTGTCCTCTACCATGCTACGTGCCCAACCCACCACAGTAAAACAGGATTCATCTTAAGTACAACTCATTCTTATACCTCCTCTTGGATTGTTCTTTCTCACAAGTGGCCCGTAAGACTCCGTAAGACTTTTTCTCAAAAGCAGATAACAGGTTTTGGAAGTCTTTGGCTGAGTACCCAAGTTTCTAATTAATAAATAAGTACTGGTAAGACCAATGTCTTAAGCATCAGCAGTTTTATATTGATGACGGACCTTAGGTCAATGAAAAAACATCATCAGGTTTGGCAATTAATCTATATTTGCATTAATAAATTGGTTACAATTTTGATAACATTGAAAAAACTATGAAAACTTACACTTGTTACATAAATATTGCACTTAAGAATAAAATCATTTGATTCACAACAACTTTCACAAAAATTAAAGAATTAAAAATCAGACCTAACTAAACAAAGTTCAACTTACAAGTAACAGGCATAGGAAATTTAGTGTCAAGAGATCATATTATTAGAAGTTTTTATTCTCGTACTCTCTAACAAATGTTTGTACTGAGGGCTTATCTCTTCCATGTCAGTTTTTTGGTTCATTATTGTTCTTGGGTTTTCAACGTTTCCCGCAGACAAAGCCATCATGTTCTTTGTTTTTAACAATACTTATTTATGTGTAGTCTCAGTTTTGTTGTCTAAGTGCATCTTGTTGATTTAAGCCTGGGGATCGGATGCATTGTTTCTAGTCTTGGCAATCTACTCTCGAAACACCATAAAAACAAGATAGAAATCCGAGTCGATGTTGGCACTTCGACCTGAATGTATCGCAATCAGACTCGTACTGAGGTAAAGATATATCAATATGTGGTCAATTTGGTTACAAGTGACTCCATTAGAAGTCATCCATCAATATTACTTTCAAAAACACGGTTTTTCAAGTGGGATGCTACAAAAGAAGAGCGACAGGGACAGCAAACGAGGCCATATTTCTTGCCGCTCTTTTGACATTCCTGTTTAGTAAGGTTTGCCATTTCATGATGGAAAGATATACGAGCCAACAACGAGTCGAAATTATTAAAATTTACTACTATCTAAATTCAGAGTCAGTGGCCTCAACGTTCAGAGCGCTAGGTCCATTTTATGGTGTCTGTCATAATCGTCCTAGCAGATCAACAATTGAGCGTCTAGTAGAAAACATTTGAATCCACAGGCACAGCACAAAATATTCCCGTGCCAGTGAGACAAAGAAGTGCCCGTAGTGTCAAGATTCAAGAATATTGCTGCCACTTAGGTTTCAGTTGCAAAAGCCCAAATGTGTCTCTCACATGTCGTTCTCAAGCTTTGGGCATCTCTGTGACGTCGTTGTGGCGAATTTTTGTGAAAAGATCTTAGCCTACATCCTTACAAGATTAAATTGACGCAAAAACTGAAGCCGCTTGACCACCAGAAGCAGATGAGCAACAACTTGAAATTGATTCGGATTTTCAACGAAAAATCATCTTCAGCAATAAGGCTTATTTCTGGCTGAATGGCTTCGTCAATAAACAAATTATGCGGTATTGGTCAGGCAGTAATTCACACGTACTCCATTGCATCCCGACAAAATTACGGTTTGGTGTGGTTTATGGGCCGCGGCTTCATTGGGCCGTTTTTCTTGAGTGATGGTTACGACCGGCACGTTACTGTGAATGGGGATCGCTACCGTTCAATGATAACCGAATATTTTTGGCCCCAATTGAATTATATGGATTTGGAGGACATGTGGTTTCAACAGGACAGCGCCACAAAGCCACACAGCGAATGTCACAATCAATTCATTGGCAACCAAGTCTGAAGAACGTGTTATCTCACAAAACGGTCCAGTCGCTTGGCCGCTTCGGTCGTGCAATTTGACGCAGTTAGACTATTTCCTGTTGTCTATGCCAACAAGTCAGCAAAAATTGATGAAATTCTTACGAGTATCGAACGTGAAATTGAAGCAGTATCGATTTATGCTTGAAAACTGTCGAAAATTGTGTTCAACGTCTGGACTTCTGCAATCATGCAAAAGAAATCGAGTTGCATACATAATAACATCAAACGTACTTTCACAGGAATAAATAATTTCATTGATATCCAAAACCGTTTTTTGTTTTATTAAAAAAAAAACTTTTGTAGCACTCTTATTGAAAACCCCTATATAAACACAAAATGTTGGTGATGTATCATACACATTTTGTTTTATTTAAATTAAAAAAAAAGAAAAAGCTTCATGAAAGACCCTTTTAAAAAATGTGTTACCATTTATTCTAGTCGTCAAATTACTTGAATGACACTTATAAATTATGTAAAGTGTTTTATAATTTCATAAATAGTTATTTGAGAACTAAATTCTAAGCTTATCGTTTTTGAGATATTCTTCATGCGGGGGTTGGAAATAAATCGAATATCCAATGAATTTTTTCTTTCCTCATTCAATACACACATTTTTTTGTAATTTTTTTTTAATTTGTTTTTGTTTTGTGAAAAGCTGTTTTGAAAAGAGTGGCGTTGAGGATTAAGATAAAGCAAAGGTGAGCAATGGAGGATACATCTCATTTATACTCAACTCATACACACACAAGACACACCTTATTCAAGGGTACCCCCATATACATATGTACGTACTATACCATCATTACGAAACAAATCTACCTTCTTGTATCGTATAGCCCCTAGAGGCAATAAAGTTCGCCCAAGGCACAGTGCGAGGTTCATTTATTAAGCCTCATTTTAAGACATAAAAATGCCGATATACAAGCATCAGAAGAGGGGTGTGAGGGTTTTGGATTGGTAAGGGATGGTAAGGGATGGTAAGAGGGAAAGTAGAAGAGAAAGAAAAAAATTACTGTATCGATGAAATAAAATTACTGAATGGAAATTGGTGAGAGTGCTGAAGATACCCTCGACAACGCCCATGGGGGTGGTACTTGGTAAGTCAAGCGATGTGTTATTGTTAAATAGATGGTAGATTAAAAGAGCTGGGATTTGAAGGAGTGTTATTGGTTACGGTATTGGTATTGGGTAAGGAGAGGAGTAAGGGTGTTACTCCTTGGTCTTAACAAGGATCTGTGTGTTTGGCGGGTATACCTTTAATGGCATTCAATTACGAGCTACTTTCATGAACTTTATGACCTGTTTTGTGAATTAAATTGGATCCTTTTTTCAATTTTCTTTAATAAAGAAGATGGAAGGAATGAACATGCACTGTACACGTTTATAATATGTACATACATACCTATGTACTGTACATATATGTATGTCTCCTGCATGTGTACGATATTTGTAATTTGACATACTTAACGAAGTGGGTAAAAGAAGTTTGGTAAACCGTATAACCTGCGTATGGTGAAATTAACTTCTTTTAATTCGAAAATTGTTTATCTTCAACATATATTGTATCAATGTAGGTACATTTGTATTAAATTAACGCTTTTTACGAAAACATTTTTATTACTTCGTTCGTTAAACAAAGATTAAAACATACAAAATAAAAGACTGTTTTCAAAAAAAAATGTAAAATTGATGATCATTCTCCCCCATCATTTTATGGTGGCCAAGTTGACCAGAGGCTTTATATATATATGTATAAATATAGGTATAGTAATAATTCTTACCACAAAAATAATTATTATTACTGAAGCAGATAAAAGTCATAAAAACAGAGAGATGTAATATGGATTTAATTGAGCATGAGGCTTTTATAGTAGCGACTCAAATAGTCGTTTAATACTGGGTGAAAGAGCCGCCTTAAATCCATAAAATCTGAAGCACTTAAAAGAATTGAAAACATTTTTTTAAGCATTTAAAAGAAAAAAAAAATAAGTGAATGATTTTTTGTTGAATTAAAAAAAAAAAAAAAACATTGTTGGGGAGAATATTGTTATTTACCGAAGTAAAAATAAGATAATAAAACAAATACTTCCAACTTCTACAAGAGTACAAGGGTTATATGAAATCAGGTTTTGATTGGACTTTTATCTTTAATTAAAAAGAAAGCTACACTTAGCTGTTATTTTCATTTTTTTTTGAACAATCATTGATTAAAGTTGAAGTTAAAAATATCAATATTTGTCAGAATAACGAAAAACAAAATTTCAAAAAATGTAAACCCTTTTTTTTTTTTAATTTCGATACATTAATTAAGATTTTATTTTCTATTTCAAATGATTGTTTCTTCACCTCCAAATCATTATGGAATAATATAAATATCTGGATATTTTTGTAGAAAATTAATTGTCACACAAAAAAGTTTAAAATGAAAATGTCCGGCCCACGAATAGTTTTCATGTACTCGAGACTTAAAAAACGATAATTTATTAACTTCCCATAGGAAGTTATTGTAATTGGTCCGATTTGTCACATTGAAAATTTTGACATTTCTCGACGTTTCAAGGTCCCTAGAGTCGAAATAAAAGATTTTTAGAAAGATGTATGTGCGTGCGTGTGTTCGTCTGTTCGCGACGTTTTTTCGTCGTCCATAGCTCAAGAACCAGACGAGGTATCGACTTCAAATAAATTTTGTTATACAGATAATAAGGCAGAAAGATGCAGAAAGGGCTCTCAAGAAAATTGCTTGGGTGGTTTTTTTACCATAGCAGTTTAAAAAAAAAAGTGAAAATTTTGGTTAAACCTATATATCTCATGAACCAATGATGTTAGAGACTTGAATTAAATTTTATAATATAAATTGTAACGTAATACAAAACAATTATGTTTTTTGAAAAAATTCCAATTAACGGTTTTTTTTATAAATCAAAAAAACTGACAAAAAAAATTTGTCACCTCGAAAATTTTACGACCAAAATATGATTTCATCTCCAAAACAATTTTGTGCAACGAAAAATAATGTTTTTGACATCTGATAAAATTTTGAGAAAAATCTAATTGACAGTTTTTTTTTAAAAATAAAAACCTAAAAAAAAATATTACTCAAAGTTGGGAAAAATTGAATTTCGACTCAAATATCTTTTTAAAACTTTGAGATATTGGCTTTTAACTACTTTTATCTTTTAAAATATATTGTTTTCAACATTCAGTAAAATTTTGAAAAAAATCGAATAGACAGTTTTTTTCACAAAAAATTAAAAACCAAAAAAAATTAACAAAAGTTTGTTAAAATTGATTTTCGACTCAAATATCTTTTCAAAAATTTGAGATAATGGCTTCTAACTAATTTTATCTTAAAAGAAATATTGTTTTCAACATTAGAGCAAATTTTGAGAAAAATCGAATTGACAGTTTTTTTTGTACAAAAAATAAAAACCTAAAAAAACAAAAAATTGGTAAAAATTTACTTTCGACTCAAATAGCTTTTCAAAAATTACAAATATTGGCTTCAAACTTATTTTTTTTCTTAGAAAATATTGTTTTAGATATTCAGTAATTTTTTTATAAACATCCAACAGTCTGTTTTTTTCATCAAAAAATAAAATCTACAAAAAATAGTACACAAAATTTGGTAAAGTTTGATAGATATAGACAAACTTTCAAACAAGACAAATCGACAGACGGGATGGGAAGTTATCAGTGTGGATGGCATTCCAGCCTCTTTTTAACTTCCCATAGGAAGTTATTGTAATGGGTCCGATTTGACAAATTGAAAATTTTGACATTTCTCGACGTTTCAAGGTCCCTAGAGTCGAAATAAAAGATTTTTAGAAAGATGTCTGTGCGTGCGTGCGTGTGTACGTACGTCCGTACGTCCGTACGTTCGCGACGTTTTTTTCGTCGTCCATAGGTCAAGAACCAGAAGAGATATCGACTTCAAATAAATTTTGTTATACAGATAATAAGGCAGAAAGATGCAGAAAGGGCTCTCAAGAAAATTGCGTGGGTGGTTTTTTTACCATAGCAGTTTAAAAAAAAGGTGAAAATTTTGGTTAACCCTAAATATCTCATGAACCAATGACGCTAAAGACTTGAATTAAATTTTATGTTATATATTGTAACGTGATACAAAACAATTATATTTTTGGAAAAAAATTCAATTAACGGTTTTTTTTATAAATCAAAAAAACTGAAAAAAAAAATTTGTCACTTGGAAAATTTTACGACTAAAATATGATTTCATCTCCAAAACAATTTTGTGCAACGAAGAATAATGTTTTTGACTTCTGATAAAATTTTGAGAAAAATCGAATTGACAGTTTTTTTACAAAAAATAATAACCTAAAAAAAATAAAAAAAAAGTTGGTAAAAATTGAGTTTTGACTCAAATATCTTTTCAAGACTTTGAGATATTGGCTTTAAACTACTTTAATCTTTCAAAAAATATTGTTGTCAACATTCAGTAAAATTTAAAAAAAAATAGAATTGACAGTTTTTTTACAAAAAATTAAAAACCGAAAAAAAAATTTAACAAAAGTTGGTAAAAATTGATTTTCGACTTAAATATCTTTTCAAAAATTTGAGATTATGGCTTCTATTTAATTTTAACTTATAAGAAATATTGTTTTCAACATTAGGAAAAATTTTGAGAAAAATCGAATTGACAGTTTTTTTACAAAAAATAAAAACCTAAACAAAAAAATTAATAAAAGTTGATAAAAATTGATTTTCGGCTCAAATAGCTTTTCAAAAATTAAAAATATTGGCTTCAAACTTATTTTATTTCACAGAAAATATTGTTTTTTATATTCAGTAATTTTTTTATAAAAATCCAACAGTCCGTTTTTTCATAAAAAAAAATAAAATCTACAAAAAATAGAACGCAAATTTGGTAAGAATTGATACATTTAGACAAACTTTTAAGCAAGACAAATCGATAGACGGGATGAGAAGTTATCAGTGTGGGTCGCATCCCATCCTCTTTTTTGATTTTAATTTTAAGCTTTAAATAACGACCAATTCAAGATTCGTCGACGTCTGTCGGCGCTGAAGTTTCGACCGAGACATTAGTGTTGTAGGTTCTTTCTTGATGTTAGCAAATACTTTGTTTTGCCGTAATTAACCGCTAAACCCATTTTTGCTGCCTATGCCTCAATACTCACAAAAGCCGCATTGACAACAGGCTGAGTTCTTCGAATTATGTTAATGTCATCAGCATATGCCTCTCATTGGATAGACTTTTGAAAGACAGTGCCTCTAGTGTTGACGTGGGAGTTCTGCAATATTCTTTCAAGGACGATGTTAAAAAAAATCGCATGACAGCGCAACACCTTGTCTAAAACCTTTTTTGACATCGAAAGGTTTTGCTAAGTTCTTTTCAACCTTTATGGAGCAGCGTGAATTCTCCATGGTCACCCTGTACAAACGGCCGAGTTTGGCAGGGATGCCAAAACTAGATATATCTCAATACAGTTCATTCCTGTAGATGCTGTCACATGCGGCCTTGAAATTGAAGAAGAGATGGTGGGTATCAATTTGATATTCTTGGGTTTTTCCAGGATCTGCCACAATGTGAATATTTGATTGACTGTGAACTTTCCTGGTCTTAAACCACACTGATAAGGACCTATCAGGTTGCTGACAATGGGCTTTAGACGTTCACATATTACGGCAGAGAAGATTTTTTATACCGAAGTTAAAGAAACTGATTCCCTTATAATGGGTGCAGTTTAGAGGATATGCTTTTTTCCTATCATATTTTTGAAAAGCTCGGCATTCAAGGCGTCTTCCCCAGTGGCTTTTTTAGACTTCAGGCTAGATTTGGCAATTTAATTCGTATAAGTTAAGAAGATGGCATTGTTGGCCTTCGTCGTCTTTGTTGAATGGATCATCCTGCCTAACAGCGGAATTCGGTTAGTCATCGCAGTTATACATTCTGCAGAAGTTGTCCTTCTATATCCTGGGCATTGACTGCGGTTCTACACTACGATGTTTTCACTTTCGTCTTTGCAGCCTTCAGTTCAAGGTTAATATTCTTGTGAGTTTCATTTCACCTGGTCATAAAACTTTAAATCTCCATTTCTGCTCATAGATCTTGTGAGTAGCTCTCGTCCTTCATTTTAGCACCAGTCGTTTTGTGTGCCTCGAAGATCTTGCACATTTTTTTGAGTTAAACCAAGTTAAAATTTTGTTTAAATTTTAAAAATTCGACCACATACAAACATAACATTCTTACCTACGATACCTATGTATTTACATAACTTCAGATTGTCCTAATGTTGTACCTATTCAAGGGTAATAAATAAATAACGGACCATTTTCTTCCATCCATTTTACACATTATCCAAACATCTGAGAGTTACTATTTGATAACCTTAATCACTGCAAAACTTCGAACCTCTTCACTTAATGGCATAAGATATAAAAATTCCAATTTTTTACAAAAATATTCAAATCACAATACTCCCGTTCCCTGCAAATATCATCATATCCTTAATCCATTTATTAAAAAGATAAAAATCAATAACCTTAAAAATTCCAACAAAAATATAGTAATCTGCCTTAAAGACTTTTGCAGACACACATGATGACTTTTTTGTTCGGTACTTACCTATGGGAAAAACCTTTTTCCAATATTATATAATTTATGTTTGAAAAGAAAGTAGAAAAAATTTTCGATTTATTATACTTTTTCTCATTCTTAATTTTATCTATGGGTTAAAAATTTGTACATGAAAAGAAATTGGTTGCAAACACTTTCTTATGACGTCCACTTTCAAAGCTTAAAGAATTTTAAATACACCTAAACCACAAATTTTATTCAAATGGATACATTTTTTGTAACAACTGAAAGTAATTTGCTTTTTATTTAAAATTATTAAACAATGTTTTTGATTGAATTGATGTTTTAATAACAAACAAAATTAAATTTAATGAAGTAAAATATATTATTTTGTATATATGTATCTACGAAAATTTAAAAACATAAAAATTGAATCTATATATCGTCGCCCGAGAATTGGTTTGTTCCATACGCCACTTTTGTCGGTTTTGAGTTAGGAATGGATTCTATGGTATTTTTGTATGCTCTTTCTAAATCTATGAACAGATTTGCGCTACGTCTTTTCAATGCCGAGATATCCAACATCAATTTTGTTCCATATCCACCAAAATCAACATTTTCTAGAATTATTTTGTGCCATAAACCATTTTTTGGCGTTTGGGACATTTTTTCCATATAATTTTTGTCAAGTTTTTTGTCAGAATTGTTTTGTTCCACGTGCATATTACGGTGACAAGGGATAGAAAAAATACTAAGAATGTTAAGAATTTGTTTGTCGTTTGTCCTACGTACACTTGTGTTAAAGAAATGCTATGTTTATGGGACAATGATCGCAAACAAAATTTCAGTATTGGTTTGTGCCATTGTGCCACAATTGTGTAGATATTCCGAGACAATTGTATGAAATCAGTTAGTCGTGGCTTGGCTGCCAAAGTGGAAGGGCGTGCGCGGTCGGTGAAGTTTATATTGTTTTTGTTCCTTGATTCAGGAGGTGGATTGTATTCATTCGGCAATCGATAAGTATTTGAAAAACCTTGAGATTCATAGTCCACTCTTCACCTAGTCAAGCTTTTAACAAGCATGAACACAGACAAAGTTGAACTTAAAATTATTCAAATGCTTCCTGAAGATTTTAAGGCGTATTCCATTTTGGCTAACAAAATGGACTTCAGCAAAGTACCTTTTTCCAAAGTAAAAATATTACTTTATGAACAAAATTTCGATTTTGAAATAAAATTTAAAAACTCGGCGAAAGAAAAAGAGTACAAAACTGTAAGTTTATTTAAGACAGCCACCAAGGGTGCACTACCAACACCGAAAAATTTGCTTTGTGCAAAATTAACACAAACCTTTAAAACACCCATCTCAAAAGAAAAGAAAAAAGACCTTAAAGACTTGTTACCGTTTTTACCTGAAATTGATAAGCAATATCTTAAAACATTGCTTAATATTTAGAAACTAAAAAAGTGATAGCAGTAGAACTGCTTTTTTATTTTGTTTTTACCAAATTAATGTATTTACAATGTACTATCTTTTTAATAATTAATGAATTAATAAGAATATTGTAGCGTAGGTTAGTGCGTTAGACTGTCATGCAAGAAGTCTTGGGTTTAATCCCTGCCTGTGCCATCTAACTTTTTTCACGGGTACTGACTCTTGCGAGGAATTGACAAATCCTCCAAGAGTAATTCTTGTCATGAAAATTGCTTTCTCAAATTAGCCGTTCGGATTCGGCGTATAAACTGTAGGAGTGTAGGTCCCTTCCATCTCTGACAACATTACACGCACACAGGAATGGTTGAGAGTTGTAAGTCACTAGGCCCTGGGTCTTCATGAACTGTTGCGCCACCTAATTTATTTATTTTTAATAAGAATATTGTACTGTAAATGAAAACTTTGTTATAGCAGTAGAACTGCTTTAATTTTTTTTGTTTATTTTTAAAGAAAAATGTTTATTTTTTATTTTGTTTTTTTAATAAAGACTTTATTGAAAACAAAGATATAATCGATTTTCTTTTAAAATTTTAGCATCCAACTACATCCTTTCTTGCCTTTCACATTATATATTGATGAGAATTGGTTTGTGCCATATTCATTTTTGTGTGTTCCACGTGTGTGAAAAAAAAAAAATCATTTTCAAAATGTATGAGGTGGGATACAAGCCAAAATAGTAGACTTTTGTACTGATTTACGTATCTTGTTAACGGTAAGGGAAAACACTTTGAAAATTGGTAGGTGAAGTCTTAATAAGACTAACTTCAATTTAAAAAAATAAAAAGAGCCTGGGATGCGTCCCACACTGATAACTTCCCATCCCGTCTGTCGATTTGTCTTGCTTAAAAGTTTGTCTATATGTATCAATTTTAACCAAATTTGCGTACTATTTTTTGTAGATTTTATTTTTTTTATAAAAAAACGGACTGTTGGATTTTTATAAAAAAACTACTGAATATCGAAAACAATTTTTTGAAATATAATAAGTTTGAAGCCAATATTTGTAATTTTTGAAAAGCTATTTGAGTCGAAAGGAAATTTTTACCAAGTTTTAGCATTGTTTTTTTTTAGGTTTTTATTTTTTGTAAGAAAACTGTCAATTCGATTTTTCTCAAAATTGTTCGTAATGTTGAAAACAATATTTCTTATAAGTTAAAATTAGTAAGAAGCCATTATCTCAAATTTTTGAAAAGATATTTGAGTCGAAAATCAATTTTTACCAACTTTTGTTAATTTTTTTTTAGGTTTTTAATTTTTTGTACAAAAACTGTAAATTCGATTTTTTTCAAAATTTTACTGAATGTTGACAATAATATTTTTTGAAAGATTAAAGTAGTTTAAAGCCAATATCTCAAAGTTTTGAAAAGATATTTGAGTCGAAAATCAATTTTTACCAACTTTTATTAATTTTTTTTTTTTTAGGTTTTTATTTTTTTTTTAAACTGTCATTTCGATTTTTCTCAAAATTTTATCAGATGTCAAAAACATTATTCTTCGTTCCACAAATTTGTTTTGGAGATGAAATCATATTTAAGTCGTAAAATTTTCGAGGTGACAATTTTTTTTTCAGTTTTTTGGATTTATAAAAAAACCGTTAATTGGATTTTTTTTCAAAAATATAATTGTTTTGTATCACGTTACAATATACATATAATATAAAATTTAATTCAAGTCTCCACCAACATTGTCACCTTTTTCTTAAACTGCTATGGTAAAAAAAAAACACCCACGCAATTTTCGCGCGAGTCCTTTCTGCATCTTTCTGCCTTATTATCTGTATAACAAAATTTATTTGAAGTCGATATCTCTTCTGGTTCTTGAGCTATGGACGACGAAAAAAACGTCGCGAACGTACGGACGTACGGACGTACGTACACACGCACGCACAGACATCTTTCTAAAAATATTTTATTTCGACTCTAGGGACCTTGAAACATCAAAAAAAATGTCAAAATTTTCAATGTGACAAATCGGACCAATTACAATAACTTCCTATGGGAAGTTAAAAATAAAATCCTATCGCACAGTTTCGGCGTACTAAGTACGCGAACCTTTAAATGCGTTTTTCTCGAAAAAGTGCCAATGGCGTATGGAAAAAAACAATTCTCGGGTGACGATATATAAAACTGAAATCAAGCAAAAGATTAAATCTTTGTTACGGTTCGGCTTCGAAACTTCTTATCCAATTTTCTTGCAGTTTTTTTTTAAATGAAAGAGCATATCACGGAGCAGGTTTTAGGCATAAATAAAGTCTGATAATGTTAGCCAATAAATTGTTATCTATTCATATAAAATCCAAATATCAATGACTCACTAATCTCACGTTTCGATAGGAAATATGAATACCAAGTGCAATTTCTGTCGTGCATTCAAATAGCCTAAAGAACCACCAGGTCTCTGCTGTTCAGGAAGAAAAGTTTTATTGGCAGAAATTGCTGATCCACCGGAACCATTAAAAAGTCTTTTCAATAATTCTCATAGAAATTCTAAACATTTTCTTGATATAATTCGTGTTTACAATTCTGCTTTCCAAATGACGTCATTCGGTGCCAATGAAATCAGACATAGAGATTTTATGCCTACATTGAAAGTTCAGGGTCAAGTCTATCATTTAGCTGGATCTCTTTTACCAAACAACCCTGACGAACTGAAATTTTTACAAATATATTTCATGGGTGATTCGGTGAGCAAAGTACATCGGCGAATGTCGATAGCCCCTAATACTTACAGAGAATTATTATACGACTTGCAATGTTTGTTACATTGTCACAATCCTTAAGTGCGCAGCTTCAAGAGTGCTTTTGAAGCATGCTATCAAGAATAGAAATTTTCAAGTCATTATCAGAGCTGACCGTGTGCCACAGCCAGAACACACCTCAAGTTGATGATGTAGCCGTATTAATTATTGGACAAGAATTTACAAAAAGGGTTATCGTTTTGCGAGAACGAGATAACACTCTAAAACGTGTAAGTGAAATACACCGGTCTTACGATGCACTGCAGTACCCTTTGATATTTAGTCATGGTGAAGACGGTTATTCAATTAACGTACTGCAAGTTCATCCAGTAACAAGAGTTCCTCAAAACAAATTATTCAGTCAGTATATCTATATACAAGAGCGTCCATTTTGTAGTATCTCGAAACAAAGCTCACTATTTTGAGGGACGAATCGACTATGGTAAATAAAGGTGGACCTGAAGCTCTGCATCGTACACTTAGAGATCTTAGAGCTGATGAACGTCCGATGGGAGGTGTTGTGATACTGTTCGCTGGTGTTTTTCGGCAAACACTGCCAGTTGTGTCAAGAGGTACAAAAAGTGATGAAATAATTGCTTGCCTAAAATCGTCGTTTCTGTGGGCTTCTGTCAAACTTTTAAGATTGACCACAAAAATGCGCGTACATTTGTGTGGTGATAATAATGCATCACAATTTTCAAGAACTCTTTTGGATATAGGAAATGGAAATATTTTAAATAATGATGGTGAAGTACTAAAAGAACCAACATTTGCAACTAGTGTCACTGGACAAAACGAATTATGTAATCGCTAATGTTTACCCGCAAGTCGCCCAAATTTCAGAGAAAACGGATTCACCTAAAAACGATTCTGTTACAAGTATAAATAATAAAATTCTTTCAATGTTTCAGGCCCATCAACAAACTTATCTTTCTATTGATAAATCTGACTGATCAAGATAATGCTATTGATATTCCAATTGAATTTTTGAATTCTTTGAATACATCAGGACTTCCTCCGCATAAACTGGACTTGAAAATAATACTTATGAACAAATTCAAATTCACCGAAGTTATGTAACTATGCAGAGAAACGTGATTGAAGCTAAAATTCTTTTTGGCTCAGTCAAGTCGTTTTCATTCCCAGGATACCGATGATTACTAACGAATACCCGTTCGAATTTAAACGAGTACAATTTCCTATAAAGCTTTGTTTTGCTATGTCTATCAATAAGGCACAGGGACAGACACTGAAGGTTGCGTGCCTTGACATAACAAATCCCTGTTTTACCCAAGGACAATTTTATGTTGCTTGCTTCCGTGTCAGCTCGGCAAAAAATCTATATGTAAATGCGCCTCACCAAAGAACAACAAATATCGTTTACAAAGATGTAATGGGTGATTTTTTTGAGGTTAGGATTTTCATGCATTAGTATTTGACAGATCACGCGGGATTTCAGACATGGTGTCAAAGAGAAAGATGCTCAGTATGCTTTGACATTTCATAATGAATAGACTTACTAACGAGCAACGCTTGCAAATCATTGAATTTTATTACCAAAATCAGTGTTCGGTTCGAAATGTGTTTCGCGCTTTTTTATCGACAATATCAGCGATTAGGCTCATTTCTGGTTGAATGGCTACGTAAATAAGCAAAATTGCCGCATTTGGAGTGAAGAGCAACCAGAAGCCGTTCAAGAACTGCCCATGCATCCCGAAAAATGCACTGTTTGGTGTGGTTTGTACGCTGGTGGAATCGTTGGACCGTATTTTTTCAAAGATGCTGTTGGACGCAACGTTACGGTGAATGGCGATCGCTATCGTTCAATGCTAACAAACTTTTTGTTGCCAAAAATGGAAGAACTGAACTTGGTTGACATGTGGTTTCAACAAGATGGCGCTACATGCCACACAGCTCGCGATTCTATGGCCATTTTGAGGGAAAACTTCGGAGAACAATTCATCTCAAGGAATGGACCGGTAAGTTGGCCACCAAGATCATGCGATTTGACGCCTTTAGACAATTTTTTGTGGGGCTACGTCAAGTCTAAAGTCTACACAAATAAGCCAGCAACTATTCCAGCTTTGGAAGACAACATTTCCGAAGAAATTCGGGCTATTCCGGCCGAAATGCTCGAAAAAGTTACCCAAAATTGGACTTTCCGAATGGACCACCTAAGACGCAGCCGCGGTCAACATTTAAATGAAATTATCTTCAAAAAGTAAATGTCATGGACCAATCTAACGTTTCAAATAAAGAATCGATGAGATTTTGCAAATTTTATGCGTTTTTTTTTTTTAAAAGTTCTCAAGCTCTTAAAAAATCACCCGATATTATAACCGTAATAGAATATAAGTACATAGATAATATATAAAATAATAAATACAAAATGTACAATATAAGAAAATAGTAGTTTTTTATCCTCATTTTTTTATATAAAATAGTTGAATACCTCCCGGGTGAAGCCGGGTAAGCCAGCTAGTATTAATAAAAAAGTAAAAAATAAAAAGAACTTTGAATCGAATACTGATAGATAATAAAAATATAAAATTCGATGGCAGCGTTAAGGATAGTATTTATTTAATTTTTTTTAAATAAGTTTTTCTTATAAATACTCCCAAGAAAACGTCTTCAAAGTTTCAGAAAGGTCAAATGACTGCCAACTTAAAATTTATTTATTTCCCTAAAGAACCTCGAAAAAATTCTTCATTAGTTCGAATAACGTTTTTTTCGTAAAAAGGAAATACAAGTTTTATGTTTATTCCAAATTGTTAAAATACACAAAAATGTTACTGTCATTTAAATGGTCCTTCATAATTTATAACTAATGAATAAAATGTACCTTACCTTTACGCATCTCCAACAACGGTTGTTGGTTGTTTCTATATCCTCTCTTGAACCAACAACATAAAACTAATTTTAGAATATCCATTCCGCACCCTTTCTACTCTACCAAACATTTACATCATTATCGTTAAAAGATACAACACAACACGCCCAAGCTGTCTTCTTGAAAAATTTGGCAAGAGGTGTGTTTGTTGACCTTCTCCAATTCTCACCACCTCATTGATGGCCGTATCTTAGCCAAAAACCCAACGTCCCAACCTCAAACCCAACCTAACCAATAATATGAAAAACTGAAATATCTTTATATTGACGTTATTATATCATGAACGTTTTACTTTTGCTTTCTAGGTATAGGATATAGGATTGTCTTGTCTGTCTTATTTGAACTCTAGGACTCTAGCACCCCACCACCTCACCATCACACTCTAAAACAAGGGCAACATTTTGATGTTTTACATTACATACCTCTATAAGACCTATCTTCCTTCCTTACTTCCTTCAACAACACAAAAATGTCTTACTTACAAATTTAAAGAACTTTATTTGCATAATCAATAAAAGATTCCCCATTCGAAATCACAAAAGGCTGCTGTTTTGGTTATTTAAGTATCAGCGCATTCCTGAATACATAACAAGTATTTTTCGCCATGGGAAAGTAAGATACACGCAGGTGAAGATGGCCATCAAATACAAAAACAACAACTACGCAAAAATAAAGAAGACAAATATAAAAAAAAAAACAAAAACAAAAACAAAAAATAAAACCCTTAAAAGGGAAAATCTGTCATGAATAAGCAATTTTATGTATTTTTCGCTCGTCCTGTAGATATCCGTTTATATGTATAGGTATGTATTTAATATGTTGTAAGGTACATGCCACATCCTCACAGGACCCAAGAGAGGACAACTGTCACCGGGTGGCTGGTATGGTGAAATTAATATGACTGTCAGACCATAACAAATTTGCCTTTAAGATGAACTACAACCTGCAAATCTGATGGATCTCTCTCTGCAGGGATCTATCTTTGTATGTATGTAGTGGTATCGATTATAACACAGATACATACTTTACCACATATATATTTTTTATTATTTATTGTGACAGATATGGATATTAAATTTTACAAATCAATTCATCAAACTAACTGAAATGGACGGACAGACGACAGATCTGTGCAATTATGACTGATGAAAGTTGGACCTTAAATAGACAAGATTAAACTAAGCATTCATATATATTTATATATATACATATGTATATCTGTTGCTCTTGGTCCTGATTGTGTGCACCTTGAGGTAAAGGTGTGCCTCTAATTCAAAACGATGCGATGCCCGCACACATGACAAGCAATTATCTTTGGAAAGGATGGGTGTCAAGATAAACGCTCAAACATTCACGTCTGGTTTACCTCAAAGTGGCTGTCGTGTGTCGTCCTTCAGAGAGTGTTGTGTTGTCACAAGCTCTGAGTACGGAAACGTATAGGACACTGGGGCGTATATGAGCGACGTTTGCCTGTAGAAATGAAATCCTAGTTAAACACAATGTTCTAGATATGAGTATGGGTGTATGTTTGTATTATATAGAGGATGGGTTTTGGGTATAATTGTGGGGTGAGCATGTGTTGCTTTTATATGAATGTTTGATGATGGTCATATAAATAAGTAGGGCGTATAATGCAATATACATCTACATAATATATGTACATAGATGATTAAAATTAGCTTTAACATTAAATCGAATCTATCTAGGTATAGATGTAATGATCTTAAATTTGAATTGCTTCGCACAAAAGATAATTATTTAATCGTAAAAATTGATGATTATGAAAAAGTTGTCTAATGTTCTTCAAGGAGTGTTGAATAAAATTTATTGATCATTTGTTTTGTTGCTTTCTTTGTGAAAATTGGTTGAAATTAGAATTAATGTACATTGTATATTTTCATTAATTAGAAAATTAAGACCTTTATTAAAACACTTAACTGTTAATTTAAAAATAAATTCACAACTGAGTTTCACTATCTTGAATATAAGAGTTTTGAGATGTTTTCAAAAGAAGAAAATTGTTTATAAAAAGACGAAATTTTAACAAATTAATTTCAATTTTGCAAAATTTATAAATTATTATTTTTTTTTACAAAATTTCTCAAAGCTGTACTGTTTTGGAAACTTAAGTTATTTTTAATTTTTTAATATACATATACGATATTTTTAACTTGCGGCATACAGAAACTAAATGGCAAGTATTGCATTCGTCAAATATAGTTTGAACTCGAGATTTTAATCAAACATGACATAACGATGGTAGAGAAGTCAAAAAAAGTTGGTCCCCCGATTTGGTCCGTCTATTTGTCAAACCATTAGGTCGATTGAGTCTAGACTTGAAAGTTAAGGTTTAAAGCAGATTCGCATTGGGCGCATTTTTTTAAGACTAAAAATAACAATAGACCCTATAAATTTGTAAGTCAAAAATCGATTATTCGAATTTCCTTAAAAACGAACCAACAGATTTTTATTAAATGTTCTTCAACGTTTTTTTTTCTTAACTTGACTTCTTTTAATAAAACAACAAATACTTGTGTACTGGTTCAGAGGGGTTCCCACCATAGAACCATTACTAGGTTTTTATGTTTTATCTTAAACTAATGACAACATTACTCGCACACAGGAATGGTTGAGAGTTGTAAGTCACTAGGCCCTTGTTCTCTACGGACTGTTGCGCCACCTTATAAATTAGGTCCGATTTGTCAAATTGAAAATTTTGACATTTCTCGACGTTTCAAGGTCCCTAGAGTCGAAATAAAAGATTTTTAGAAAGATGCCTGTGCGTGCGTGTGTACGTACGTTCGTACGTCCCTACGTTCGCGATGTTTTTTTCGTCGTCCATAGCTCAAGAACTAGAAGAGATATCGACTTCAAATATTTTTTGTTATACAGATAATAAGGCAGAAAGATGCAGAAAGGGATCTCAAGAAAATTGCGTGGGTGGTTTTTTTTACCATAGCATTTTTAAAAAAAAGTTGAAAATTTTGGTTAACCCTAAATATCTCATGAACCAATGATGTTAGAGACTTAAAATGAATTTTATGTTATATATTGTAACGTGATACAATACAGTTACATTTTTGAAAAAAATCCAATCAATGGTTTTT
The DNA here is from genome assembly GCA_920104205.1 of Eupeodes latifasciatus. Lineage (NCBI taxonomy): Eukaryota > Metazoa > Arthropoda > Insecta > Diptera > Syrphidae > Eupeodes > Eupeodes latifasciatus. Next base: position 40,209,672 of record OV049926.1, read on the forward strand.
TTATCAAAAAACTGAAAAAAAAAAATTGTCACCTCGAAAATTTTACGACTAAAATATGATTTCATCTCCAAGACAATTTTGTGCAACGAAGAATAATGTTTTTGACATCTGATAAAATTTTGAGAAAAATCTAATTAACAGTTTTTTTTATAAAAAATAAAATCCTAAAAAAACATTACTCATAGTTGGTAAAAATTGAATTTCGACTCCAATATCTTTTCAAAAACTTGAGATAAATGCTTCAAACTTATTTTATCTTATAAGAAATATTGTTTTCAACATTCTGAAAAATTTTGAAAAAAATTAAATTTACATTTTTTTTTACAAAAAATAAAAACCTAAAAAAAAAATTAATAAAACTTGGTAAAAATTGAGTTTCGACACAAATATCATTTCAAAAATTTGAGATATTGGCTTTAAACTACTTTTATCTTTCAAAAAATATCTTTGTTAACATTCAGTAAAATTTTGAGAAAAATCGAATTGAAAGTTTTTTTACAAAAAATTAAAAACCTAAAAAAAATTTAACAAAAGTTGGTAACAATTGATTTTCGACTCAAATATCTTTTCAAAAATTTGATATTTTGGTTTCCGTCTAATTTTATCTTATAAGAAATATTGTTTTCAATATAAGGACAAATTTTGAGAAAAATCGAATTGACAGTTTTCTTACAAAAAATAAAAACCAAAAAAAAAATTAGAACAGTTGGTAACAATTGATTTTCGAATCAAATATCTTTTTAAAACTTTGAGATATTGGCCTTAAACTACTTTTATCTTTCAAAAAATATTACTGTCAACATTCAGTAAAATTTTGAGAAAAATCGAATTGACAGTTTTCTTACAAAAAATTAAAAACCTAAAAAAATAACAATACTAAAACTTATTAATAATTTACTTTCGACTCAAATAGCTTTTCAAAAATTAAAAATATTGCCTTCAAACTTATTTTCAGAAAATATTATTTTCGATATTCTATAAAATAAAATATACAAATAATAGTACGCAAATTTGGTAAAAATTGATACATATACACAAGCTTTTAAGCAAGACAAATCGACAGACGGGATAGGAAGTTATCAGTGTGGGTTCCATCCCAGCCTCTTTTTTTTTTAATGAATAGATTTCAATATTTTTTTCTGCACAAGTTCTTCTACTGTTTTAATAATTTTTGGTAACAAAACATTTTTTTTTCAAAATACAGACTAATTCATTTTGCGGTTTCAAAAGTAAACGTAAATAAAACACATATAAAATATTTGTTTGTCATGATATTTCTTTTCTATTATACAATTAAACGTTGACATTATGTGTGAAGCAAAAAAAGTCGGTTATCATACTCGTATGACCATAACTATCCAAATGGACGGTGATATAGTCGCTCCATCGTCGTTTTCGAAGTACCAAACAGTGACCTTTTGTGGATGTAATGGCCTCTCTTCATTTTTTTGATAATTCTCAGAACCCCAAATACGACAGTTTTATTTATTAACATACCCACTGAGTGAGGAATGTCCTTCGTTGCTGAAGAACATTTTGTTCGAAAAATCGCAGTGCACCGCCTGTTGCAAGCTTTTCGACGTATCTACGACGTTGTGAATGGTCAGTTGGCTTCAGTTGTAGTATGCTGGACTTCATATGGATATAGGTGTAGATCCCAATGCAAAATACGTCATAAGACAGTCATCAATTCCTGAGTACGACGAGGAATCGACACATTCGGGTCTTCGGCAACACTTTCACCTACAGCAGCGATATTTTCAGTGGTACGAACGAAACGATGATGCACAACACAGGCTCTACAATATTTGTAACCAATCCAGTCTCTTCAAATTTCTTCACAATGTTGCCAATTGCTTGCGTAGTTGGAAGATTATGTAAACCATAATCTCTCCTTCTCTTAAAGCACGATATGTAGCTGTGGCAGAATCACCATTTTTGTAGTAGGTTTTAGCCATTTTTATTCGTTGTTGATAGTTAAGCGATCCATTTTCCTAAATGTCCAACTTTCTACTAAAAAAAAAATTGGTTTAAAAACTTAGTTTGACAGCTGTCGAGTTCCAGCCCTATACTTTTCAAACCGCAAAATGGATAACCTGTTATAAGAAAATTATTTAGAAAGTTGCTCTAACGATTTTCAAAAAAGAAAATTTAATAAATCAAGGCTTTTTTAATTAATGAAATGGCATTTAAATTATTTTTTAAGACAGACTTATTTTATTGTGTTCGTACACAGAGTCCACAGACCCGTTCGATCCAGCCGTGGACTTTATTTATTATAAATAACTTTTGAAATTTATTTTTTCCTAAAAAAAAAACAATAATGTTTGGAGTATAAATTTAAATTGTAGAAATTAAAGTTAGTTTTTTTTTTTTAATTAAAACTTCTTTTTTATTGATTTAAATAAGAAAAAAAAAGAATTTTTGAACTGCAAAATGTAAAATTATCTTTGTGAAGATTTTTTTAATGTTTGTATATAATAAAAAGAAGAAAACCACTTTAACTAAACTTTTTATTTAAAAAAACTTAAATATAAAATATTTTCTTAAGCATTGAAATTAATTGAATTTTTTTGTTTAGGTTCGAATTCTGAAAAAAAAACAACACATTGTTTAAATTGTAGCCGCAAAGAAAAGCTGTAAGGTCCTTTTTCCGTGATCCAATATGGAAAGATTTGTTTTACTCATCCACAACTTGCCAAAATTATACTAATTATTATTATGCCGCAAAAACATAAAGAATGAATACATAAAACGTAGTTATTATTTCCCAGACAACCTTGAAAAGTTGAACTAAATAAATTAGTTAAGGACACAAATTGAAAGTCTAAAACAAATTTGTATTTCATCTTTGTAATTATTTAAATAAAGTAATTGTTCTCATAATAGCACATTTAAAAATGGTGTATTTTATAAAAGTGGGTACATTTGAAGCAGTGGCGATTCCTGCTCATGATCTCAGGGTTAGCTACTTTCTCCTAGAAGTTGAAGATAAGTTTTCAAGAATAAAAATTAATTTTATTCAAATTTTCTGCAGTCCGCCCTGAGTCGATAAATGCAGCAAATGTTTCATGATTTTTTTTATTAAAGTAATAACAATAAATAATTGGGACTTTAAATGAATGTCAGACAAAGCTATAAACTCTGGCTGTCGGATTCTATCAGAAATGTGATAGCCTAAAACGTCAGCAACAGTTTTGATTAAATCATTTTGGATAGCAATTGAAAAAATTTAAAAAATGTTGACGATTTAACACTGCACGATTTTTTTGAACGTTATGTTGGACACTTAAAGCTTTGTCTTTCCTAGTCTGACCAAAGGTAGCTAATTTAATTTCATATTGCGAATGAGAGGCACTTAGCTTGCGTTTTCTCTGAAATGTGGTTAGAGTGTTCATATTGTCCACATCCGAGGAACTCCATGCGAAAGAGATACCGGAAAAAAGCAAACAAGATCAACAAAATAATTTCTTGTTATTCTCGCTACCAAATAGCTATTGGTAATATTATAGAATATTGATTTTCGCTAAAGGTTCGAGTATAATCTCTGTTTCTATACTTGCGTGTTTATTTTAAATCAGTAGGGCGCCCATTATTAGCTTCTCCGAAAACGATATTGTTGAAAATGGTTTCTCTAATAATTTTTTCAATTATGGTCTTTGCTTGAGAAGTATTGGAGATTCCATTTTAATTCCTACGAAAAAAAAGTTCCTATTGTTAGACCAAGATTATGAAAAAAAGTATCTATTTTTAAACAAACAAAGAAGACTCTATTTACAACGACTTATCTCATAGCCTAAAACCTTATTCTTAGCTGGTCATAGAATTTTACAATTCCATGACTTAGAAGTCAAATAGAATTTTTTATTGAATACAATTTGAAAATTAAACTTCATACAATTTTTATTATTTTGTTTTTGATTGCAAAAGAATTAAAATTGATCCAATGCAGCTGCATAAGTCGTAATGTTCTTTTATTTAGTTTTTTTTCGCTCTGGTAGTTTTAAATTTAAAGTCTTATAGTTTTAATTTTTTTTAATTAATAAAAATAACGAATTCTGAATGAAAAAATATATGGACTTTATAAACATTTTGAAAAATCACACTTCAAACTGATTTTTTGACTAAATATTTGTTTTTTGAATAAACTTAATTTTTATTTTCTGAAAATTTCTTTTCCATTAAAAGAAATGCTTGTTTTAATTTGAGCTGTTCTAAGGAAATCAAATAAAATAATTTCTTACGACTAGCTTCTACCATGTTTAAATTCGTATGGAATTATATTAATAGTAATTACAATAAAATATACATACATAATATGTACATATGTACAAAAAAAAAACATATTGATCACAAAACATATACAGTCTTATTTAATAGAATTCGCTAAACAGATGAATAGTTATACAGTGCATAAGGATTTATGTAGGCTCTATGTAACGTTTCGAAAATTCCTATTTATAAAAAATTCTGCTATAAATTTTAGTTATACAATGCTTATATCAAAAAAAGTACCAAAATGGAGCAATCTATTCCATTTATCTGTCTATCAAATCAGCTTGTTGTCATAACAAATAAAATATGAAAAAATAATTCCAATTATTTGTATGATATTCTCTTTCGAAAATCTATATTTATATATTCATTGGGTTGAACCTTTTTTTTATAAACTTTCCGCCTTCTTGGAGTCGGTAAACCGCGATTTAAATTCTTTCAATCATTAATAAACGAGCTTAACTGGAGAGGCATTATTGTTTTTATTTTAATTTCAAAAATGGAGAGAAATCAAAATGACATTTACGAAATAATAATAACAATAATTTCCTTATGTAGGCTCTATTCAACCTCAAAACGCGTTTAGCTTATTATGAGACTATACAACCTTGCATAAGTTTTATAAATAGCATTTTTGCGTTTAGAGGCATTATAGAGATTACATAACTTTATGTAGGCTCTATACAGCGTTTTTAAATAAGACTGTTAATATTTAACTAACAAAACAATAGATATTAAAATGCACTTTCTTTCTTAAGTCACTTTCCTTTCCACCTAAAAGAAGGTCCTAAACAAAAACTACTTCCTATAAAACATTTAAATAATCCGCCTAAACTCCAACGTCTTTACCATTTCCTTTTCCTCACATATCGGCATCAAAAATCAATATAATCGCTAAAAGCTGCGCTAACCGTCGAACATGCGTTGCTCGCTATATTCTCGTAGAACAGGGCAAGCAAGTTCGCTAGCAAAACCCATTTTCATATAAATAAATAACATCGCACAATTTTATGCTTTCAAAAACGAATATGGTATGATGGTATAAAGTATACCGATACCGAACAGTTGACGTGTTCGACGATCATGTTCGATTTGTCAGTGTTTTTCTTTCTTCCATAGTCCATACGAAGTATAAAGAGAGAAGCAATCAAACTCTTGGTCGCGCCTGGTCTTCCTCTCTGTTGTGTCTTTAATGTATACCTGCAAACTTCGCCTGGTTATCGCTTTTTTTTGCGCTAACCCTTCTACTTATTTGTACAGGCTTTTATTTGAATGTGTGTATTTATCTGGATGTGTAGAATGTATGAAATTTGATAGCGCAAACTTTTGCGATGCCCAAGCCAAATGTTTCAAGATAGATTTGGTATTGTATGAGAGTTGTATTGCATGAAATGAAAATTATTTGAAGAAAAGTCACCGAATTTTTTAACATAATGGTCAACTGTTCAGTTGGTTAGTAATTCAATTACCAAATAATATTCATATTACAAAATAAGATTAATTCTAAAATTCTTGGTTTAGCGCCGCTAAACCCGCTGACTATGAGGAATCGCCCCTGATTTGAAGCAAGACTTGATAAAATTCATTCATAAAACTCATTCTGAAAGGAAAATATTATTATGGAAATTTATAAGTAGGTATTACTTAGACATTTTTCATCTTTTTTATTTAAAGAAAACTCAAAGTTTTTTTAATTCTGAAAGCATCAGTCAAGCCCATCCACATTAACCATACAAAAAATGTTTATAGCGTTCCCTTGGTAAAGTTAAAAAAAAGACAAAATGCTTGAGCTTCTTTAACTAAATGTGGGAGGTTGATGAGGATATGTTTAAGATGTATTAAATAAGTTGTTGAATCGTTCTGACAATGTCTACAAAAAAAGGACCATTTTAAAAGCTCTTTTTTATTCATCCAATATAATTTGTAACATTATACAAAATGACCAATGAAACCCTTCGACTTTTCAAATACCAAAGTGAGCTTTAAGTGCTAAATGTTTATTTTACGCAAAGCCTGAATTGGATAATTGACCATGACCATTGACCTTCACCTCGACTTGTTATAAAATTTTCCAATTTTATAAGCCAAATTTTCCTTAAACTGTATTTCCAAATAAAAGCTACCTTCATAATATTCCTTTTCCATCTGACCCAATTCTCCTGTCTTTTGAAGGATGATTTGCATCATTTTTTTTTAATGTTGTTGTTTTTATTTTTGTTTTCAGGATAACCAAATATTGCCTGAACGTGTATATTTTTAAAAGCCTATCGCATGCAAAATGACAAAGAAAAAGAATATTCCTACGATAATAGCTGTCACGTTGAGACCAGTTAACAAAAATAAAAACAAGAATCCCCATTTTATATTTTTGCAAGGACATCAAAATAATAAAAGAAAATAACAGTTAAAGTTAAAAATGATTTTGGTAAAAAAGGAATATAATAATTCTACCTGTTTTGAATGCTTGACAACATAAGAGATTTTTTGTCTTTTATTATTTCGACAGTGTTGTATTTTTGGAGAATACCTAGACCTACTCGTAGGCATTATTGCTATCGTATAAAATTTTATTTCTTTGTTTTCACTTTTATTGTGTCCCTTGCTTTTAATTCTTTGAATATTTATACACATTTGTATACATTTTATCCTGTTACTTGTATGTTATTGTGTGCGTTTTTTAAAAGCATATTCTTTTTTATTTTAAAACGTTTACCTTTTGGTTAAGGTGCGATTATATATTTAAGAAATATTGAAACTTTTTTTTTTACTTTTTTAAGGGCTTACATTTATTAATTGCTGGGCCATTAAAAATGAGTCGTAGTTCATATTAAAAACAATTTATTTTCCTGAAAGTTCTAGGAAAATGTAAGCAGTTCCAATAGAGCCTTACAAATATATGTATGTTTCGTAGCCCATCGAATGCTAGAATGAGCCTAAAATAAATTTGATGGGGGGAACCATTTCTGGCAATGAAATGACTTCTATATGTATAATTATAGATGGTATCATAAGAACAAGCATTTGATGTAAATTGTAAATCCAGTTTTTTTGGTAACAGTTTGTTATTAATTTTTTAACTCGCACCTACAAAAAACGAATACAACCTCAAAATGTTGGACATACAGTATTACTGTTTGTAATACAAATTCTGTCTTGTTGGAAAATAAGTAGCATTAAAAAGTAATATACTCAAGAATATTATTGACTTTAATTAATTTGTTTTCTTTAAATTATGGCGTAATAATAGAACAAATAAAAATATTAAAAAACAAAAATTCAGGGTGAGTAAAAAACAAACTTTAAAGTTGATTTTTTTCAAGTTCTCTAAAACCGTTGTTCGGAAGAATTATCAAATTTTGTCAGGTCATTATCTGAACTTTCAACATATTCAATTTATACTATATAAAGGGTGTTAACGTTTTAAGGCCGACAAAATTATTTAGGAAATTATTGTCATTTCTTTTTATTATCACAATATTGGTATGGGTTATGTTTGAAACAAAATATCGGCCAAATGGTACACTTCCATTAGATGGCCCCAATTTTCGATGACGCTGGGCATAATTGAGATTCTATGCCGTTAATGTGCCAAATTGTCTCATCCTTTAGCTCTTGTTGCTCGCTTATCGACGTACACCCCACAGAAAGAAATTAAACGGTGTCAAATTACATAATTCTGCTGGCAACTTGACATCGCCACCATTTGAGATAACACGGCCATTGAATTTGACGTGCAAAATAACCATTGTTTCATTATCTGTGTGTCCAAATTCATATCTTCCAATTCGGGCCATAAAAAGTTTGTTATCATTTCACGATAGCGAACACCATTCACTACCTTACCGGCCTTTTCCTTTTGGAAAAAATACACCCGATGATTCCCCCAGCCCATAAACCGCAACAAAAAGTCATGCTTTGTGGGTGCATTGGTTTGTCGACAATCACTCATTTTTGACGAATTTTCTAAGATAAACATGTGCCTCATCACTGAAGATGTTTTTCTTTAAAAATTACATCATCCAATGTTGCTATTTTTTGCCACCATTCTCAACATTGACTCTACGCTTGAAATGGTCAACAGGCTTTAGTTCTTGAATCAATTGCAACTTACAAGCGTGTAAATGCAAAGTTTTTGATCATCAACTACGAGCGTGAGAGATGCAAATTGACCAATAAAATCAAGAAGTGCACGATATGTATTTTGATTTGAACGCCCATTTTCATAATAAGCCTGAATTACTTTAACGCGTTGCTCGATTGTGTATCTTTCCATGGTTAAAATTTAATTAGTCTGAAATTGAGTATTTATTTATTTTTTCTTATCAATAACATATTTTAAATACACTATTAATAAATGGTAAATAGGAGCACTAGCAGCAGGATACTATCGGCTCCTATAAAATTGAGTAATGTCAAATGAAATGCAGAAAAAAAGTGTCGTTCACGTTCAACATTCAACTTTTTATAGGTTTTTAAATCACAATCTTAAATTTTACTATTTTTAAAATGTTTGGTTTGAATTATTTAGCATTTACTATTTTAATTTTTTACAAAACTTAAATTTACCACATTTTTGTCATTATATAAAATTGTTGAGAAAAATTCTTAAATTTGACTCTACTTTCCCAATTTCATGCAAAACATTTCAATACCACTAGAAAGTGCTTCTTTATCTTAAATATGTTGGATACTATAGAAAGAATACGAAAACGAAAACGAAGCATGATTTTATGAAATTTATCTAACACTTTTGTCCAGAAAAAAAAAAATAACAAAAATTGCGTATACGCCTGAGTGTACGGTGTACTATTGTATTCAAAGCCTGTGCAATTGAATATTTAATATTCATTCCAGGTAACAAGAATTGAAAGAGGTTAAAAGAAATCTAATATAAACCTTACCTATTCCTATAAATATTTGGAATTTTTCATTTATTGCTTTTATATCCATGAAAGGGAAGTAATCAAGAATTCCATGAAAAAGCTATCAACAGAAGTTGAGATTTTTGAATTTTTTTTTTTTTCAAAGAAAATGTCTTTAATTACTGGAGAACATTTTTGTTATAACATTTTTTTTTTTGTTTTTTGTTTTTTGTTTTTTGTTTTCATTTTCTTATTAAAAATAACAAAAATTTCCAGGATCCATTTGATCCATTGACAAAGACAAAGACAAAGACCAATCAATCCATATTGCAATTTCAATCAATTCAAAAATATCAAAATGTCATCTATAATAATATTCTTCTCGATTTATTAAGTTCACATCTCATTCATCCAGACAACCAGTAACTGTTTTGCAACACAATGGAAATAAACGAACAACAATCAAAACAGTTGCACAAACCCATTTAGATGCAATTATGAAAGCACACATACTTCAAATTTTAAAACCCTTTTTGCTGTAAAAACAAGATGAATCTTTTCATTTTCAATTAAGTTTTGCGATGAAAAGGGAGAAGATCCGGTCTGGATGATACCAATAGGGGAGGATATTGCAATGGGTGGTGTTGTTGTATTAGAGACACTATAACGAATACTTTAAAACAGTTAATATATGTATATGTACATAGTAGTACACTAGAGTGAGTTTAGACATAGACATAAACATAAACCAATGGATGGGATAGACGATGAAAATGAAAATGAAAATGAAAATGACTTTGTTTTAACAATATCTGTTTGTATTGTGAAGCGGATACTCCAAGTATTATGCAGTTTCCTGGCAACAAAGTACATCAACCAACAACAGGAAATGCTTTCAATTTGCCGAGAGCTATACGCTGCTGCTCTTCTACCATATCATAACGAACAATCACTAGTTATGTCTATTTGTTCGTCTTTTTTAAACCAAAAGGGATTCAGGATACAGGAGATATATCAGTGTGTTAGATATTAGCTTGCAGGTGACAATTGAGAGTGTGTTATGCTGTGTAACTCGATATGCAGGATGTTGAATGGGAGGAGGCAGACAAATAGCTAGGATTGAGAGGCAAATTTATGACATGCCAGAGAAAGCTGAATATACTCGTTTATATATTTTAGAATAAACTTAGAAATATAATCTGACAAGGGTGGATTATTTTTCAAGGATTATATGGTACAAAAGTTTTCTATTAAAAAACCGTTCTTAGGAAAAAAGAAACAAAAGACAAAGGAAACACAAAATACAAAAAACAAAAAGCAACCTCATGAAGCTGGTTCAAACGAGGATTTGCTTAGAAAAACGACACCATATACGAGTTAAGAATATGCAAATAGAATCATCTGTTTGGGTTATTTTGCTTTTGTTTTTGTTTCATTTTTGTTTTTTAAGGAGGCAGAGGTTAAGGAAGCTTTTGTAGAGTGTATGTGTATGCATGTACCTAATGTAATGGATGTGTATATCTTTATAAATAATATTTTACCTTTTGCGGAAAGGACTTTTCCTAAGAAATCCAATGCCAATCTTATCTCCTCTTGCCCCTCCCCCCTCTTAAGTTGTTTAACTCGCACACACATAAATTTGAATATTAAACACTTATTGTGATCTAACCAAATCCCGAATTTTCCAAGTAAATCTTTTTGTAATGAAGAACAAACATACCTTACCTACCTTCCTATACTTTCTTAAGACTTATATATGTATATGTAGGTATATGCTGTACACTTCATGTGGTATTAAGGATTTTGTAAATCTATTTCTGGGTTTGATTTTGTGGCGTTTTTTTTTTTTTTTTCTTCTTACGTATCAGGTTAAGCTGGTGATTTACATATTTGACAACATCTTGTATGGACTCGTATATGATATCTCAGGAAAGGATCTTTATGAATCATATGAATGTATGTGTATATTTTATATTAAAAGGTCTGCAAAGATGGTGCGTACAAAATGAATCAAATCGAAAGCAACACAATCCTTAATAGAAATTGTGTACCTACATACATATGAAGTATTAGCTTTTTTTGTTTTATTATTCAATTTAAGAAAATAAAAGATTTAAAACTGCTTTTATTTACCAATAACCTAAAATTTGTTCCGGGAAAAAAATTCAAAAACGTGATACCTTAACCTTAATACTTTTATTCGAAATAAATTGTTATACATTTATACAAAAATAATCATCGTTTTAGATCTGAATATATTTGTATGTCCTTAAGGGATAAGTATTAGTAATCGTTTATTTTGTGAGGAAGTGCGTCTCTGTGTTTCCTTAAAAGGAAAGGACCTCCTGTAACTCTGCACAGGAAATAAGTTCAGGTTATTTAAGAAATTCTCAGAAAAAGATAAAATGATTTGTAATAAATTACAAATTCGAACATTATATTTTAACCATTTAGGCAATTGTAATCAAGCTGCTTTTAATATTTTTTTAAGGATATGGAAAGAACAAAAAGATTTTAAATTTTCAGATTAAAGGAATGAAAATTAATTTGCTAGTTTAAGTTTTGTCTATAATAAGTTTATAGCAAAATTTTATTTAAATTGAAACTTAATATCTCTCAAGAAAATGTATACAAATGAATATAAAATACCTAGACTAGACATAAATAATAATAAATTGAAAAGAACTAGATATTTAATGGAAATACAAATGAAACATAAATGAGTTTTGAAAACAATACCATTGATTCAAATAATCTTAAATCAAATAAATTTTAAGTCAATGTTTTTCCTTGTTCTCAAAGTTTTGGAATAAAATTCCCTTTTATTTAATTTTTGTGTTAAAACATGGTACCTTGTAAGTAAGTAAGTGCTTCTATTTCAGTTCCTCTTTCCGAAACTATTTAAAGAAACAAATAGCTCACAAAAGAAGTCGAATTACATGATCTATTGGTACTTATTATTCTTACCTTAAGAATCGTATTCAATTTGTTAGAATTGAAAATATGGTTTCAAGTCCAGTTTTGGTAACCTCGGGTGTTCCCCAAGGTAGCCATCTTGGACCACTTCTTTTCCTAATTTTTATCAATGACTTACCTGATATTTTCGAAAATTCTATTCAACTTCTATTTGCTGATGATTTAAAGTTTTTTAGATGTATAAAGTCCATTACGGATTGTCATCTGTTGCAAAATGATCTTCGTAAATTATCGGAATGGTGCTCTGTAAACCAATTATATTTAAATGCCTCTAAGTGCGTATGTTTTTCTTTTTGTCGTAACTTTTCCCAAATTCTCTTCGAATATAGGATTAATAGCCATGTTCTTGATAGAGTTTGTGAAAAGAAAGATCTTGGCGTAATTTTCGACTCTAAATTAAACTTTGTCAAGCATATAGAGTTCAGTGTTTCCAAAGCAAATTCCATGCTAGGCTTTATTAAACGCAATAGTAAAGATTTCAAAGACCCTTTTGCTCTTAAATCGCTCTATTCATCTTATGTCAGATCAATATTAGAATACTGCTGTGTTATTTGGAATCCATTCTATAATATTCATTCAAACAGAATTGAAATGATTCAAAAAAAATTTACTAGGTTCGCAATTCTGAAATTAGGTTGGAACATCGAAACTCCATCATATACTACGAGATGTCAACTTTTAGGTATGCAATCTCTTGTAAATAGACGAAAAATGTATTCGGTTATGTTTATAAGTGATATTTTATCGTACCATATTAAGTGCCCATTCCTTTTGTCCTTAATTAATTTATATGCTCCATCGCGACAACTAAGAGTACGTTCTTTATTTCGTGAAGATGATCATAGAGTTAACTATGCAAAAAATGAACCTATAACCCGCTGTGTCAGTGAAACTAATCTTATTGTGTCTCAAATTGAATTTGACTTTCATCTGAGTAGATCTTCTTTGAAAAATAGATTGTTACTGTATTTTCATTTTAATTGATTTTTAAATTTACAATATCATTTTACTGTTGTCAAATTGTTATTTTTTTTTTTTTTTTTTTTTTATTTTATTAAAAATATTTTATTGAATGTAATAAGATAATAGTCCATCTCGATGTATTATCATGTATTCGAATTCGGTAGTCTAACTGTAGATTTAAAATCTCTAAATGATGTAAATAAATAAATAAATAAATATTGTTTATTTGTTTAATTTTTTTTAAATAACTTTGCAAAAATTGCTGTCTTAGTCTTAGCCTGTGTTTAAAAACGATAAATTTCGTTGCTCTTATTAATTTTCAGACTTTAACCATTGAAAGATTATTTTTATTTTTGATTAAAAATATTTTACTTTAAGATTTCTTTGTAATCAATTCTAGCAAATCTGCAGAATATTTTCAAAAAGACCATAAAAAGCTGTCCTAAATTGTTTTCAAATGTTGGACCATATAAAAAATATTCTTCAAAACATTTATTAAATTTTCTTGTATTTAAAATATTGAAGGACAAATTTTTAAAAATCATGATCACACATTTTGTTTTACTAGTAGTTTTGTTGTAAAGGTATATGAACAAATGATTAAAAAGTAGAAATTTAAATTTTAAATTTTTTCGAAAATAGAAGGATTTTTTTACCGCTTACGATAAAAGAAAATTAAATGATCCTTTTCTTTAATATTTGCGAATAGTGAATTACTAAGATCATAGATTTTATTGTGTAACATTTTAGTATTCGTTCGAAAAAAATAAATTTTCCACAAACTCAATTTTGTATTTACCTACAGAATTTTGCTTTGTACTGAATTTGGAGCAAAAATTAAGGACACACAAAAAAATTTGAGGGAAAAAGCTAAAACTTCAATTTTTAAAACTGTATTTATATTTATATTTATTTATATATTTATATATTTATTTATAGAACTTCAGTTGAGGTTATGAAACCATTTTTAACATCCTTACTAATCGCACGTATCATCCGTACGTTCGATATACCTTTTATCTTCGAGTATATATGTATCTCATGAATCGGCAGAGATATTGACTTCAAATACATTTTATTAACTTCCCATAGGAAGTTATTGTAATGGGTCCGATTTGTCGAATTGAAAATTTTGACATTTCTCGACGTTTCAAGGTCCCTAGATGTGCGTGCGTGTGTACGTACCTACGTCCGTACGTTCGCGACGTTTTTTTCGTCGTCCATAGCTCAAGAACCAGAAGAGATATCGACTTCAAATAAATTCTTTTATACAGATAATAAGGCAGAAAGATGCAGAAAGGGCTTTCAAGCAAATTGCGTGGGTGTTATTTTTTACCATAGCAGTTTAAAAAAAAGGTGAACATTTTGGTTAACCCTTAATATCTTACGAACCAAAAATGCTAGAGACTTGAATTAAATTTTATATAATATATTGTAACGTGATACCAAACAAGTATATTTTTTGAAAAAAATCCAGTTAACAGTTTTTTTATAAATCAAAAAAACTGAAAAAAAAATTTGTCACCTCGAAAATTTTACGAATACAAAATGATTTTATCTCCAAAACAATTTTGTGCAACGAAGAATAATGTTTTTGACATCTAGTAAAATTTTGAGAAAAATCGAATTGATAGTTTTTTTTTATAAAAAATAAAAACCTAAAAAAACATTACTCAAAGTTGGTAAAAATTGAATTTCGACTCAAATATCTTTTCAAAAATTTTGAGATTATGGCTTCCAACGAATTTTAACTTATAAGAATTATTGTTTTCAACATTTGGAAAAATTTTGAGAAAAATATAATTGACAGTTTTTTTACAAAAAATAAAAACCTAAACAAAAAAAATTAATAAAAGTTGGTAAAAATTGATTTTCGACTCAAATATCTTTTTAAAAATTTGAGATATTGGGTTTTAACTGCTTTTATCTTTTGAAAAATAATGTTGTCAACATGCAGTAAAATTTTGAGAAAAATCGAATTGACAGTTTTTTTTTACAAAAAATAAAAACTTAAAAAAAAATTTAACAAAAGTTGGTAAAAATTGATTTTCGACGCAAATATCTTTTCAAAACTTTGAGATATTGGCTTTTATCTTTTAAAAAAAATTGTTTTCAACATTCAGTAAAATTTTGATAAAAATCTAATTGACAGTTTTTTTACAAAAAATAAAAACCTAACAAAAAAACAATACTGAAACTTGGTAAAAATTTACTTTCGACTCAAATAGATTTTCAAAAATTAAAAATATTGTCTTCAAACTTTTTTTATTTCACAGAAAATATTGTTTTCGATATTCAGTGGTTTTTTATAAAAATCCAACAGTCCATTTTTTCATAAAAAAATAAAATCTACAAGAAATAGTACGCAAATTTGGTAAAAATTGATGTTCGGTTCTTGATATCTCTCAAATTAATTTAATTCATCCAATTAGTAAAAATTTAAGAAATGCTACTAAAATTGGTAAAAATTTGTTTTTCACTAAAAATCTATTTAACAAAACTAGATTTTCAAACTAAACTATTTCTTTATATGAAAAATATTGTTGGTAATTTTAATTTTTTTAAGAATAATTCAACTGACAACTTTTTTAACCCAACACGAAAACCTACAAACTTTGAAGCAAGACAAATCGACAGACGGGATGGGAAGTTTGCAGTGTGGGTCGCATCCCAGCCTCTTTTTTTTTTAAATTGTTAGAATTCAGAATTATTTATTTTTGTTACGGTGAAATATATTTTAACATTTGTTGTTGCATTTCAATAAGCATATATTAAGGTGTTGAAACTTCATTATCTGTAGTAATTTTTAAAAATTGTTGATCTCAGCCAAGCAATAAAATTTAGTTATTATATTGACTTATTTCTATTATTATACCCTTACCCTTTATCTCTCATACTTATTTAATTTCTCCACTGCGGGCGAAGCCGCGGGTAAAAAGCTAGTAATTAATAAGGAAACAACATTTTTATATTTGTTTTGGCCTCATATAATTATGAAACCATACACCATATATAAGAAATGCTTACATATTTATTTTCTTCAGCTTTTCCTGGTTATATAATTGCCCAAAATTAATATCTTATTTTTAAACCAACTAACTGACCAATAAATTGACTTAAATAAAAATCATAAAAAAAAACTCTAACCATAGTTAGTTCTTGTTAATTCTGTCGAACATTTTTATTATAGCTTTTTCTTATAACACTGTAGAGTATATTCAATACATCTTACTATGTCAATTTTAATTGCTATTCTTCTCATGACCATGGAGAGTATTATATAGAAACACCAAACACACCAATACGAAACTTTTTCCATTAGCTCTCCCCCAGCTCTGTGTTATAATATAACAATAAATCGACCTATTCCTTTCGCTAAATTTATTACCACCAACATGCAATACCATCAACTTCTGTGCGGGGACGTTACATATTATATCCCTACATGGTTCTTATACTATATATGTACATATATATCTCTATAAGGATACGGTGGCAGATATACATATATACATTGATAGAAAAATAGATAGTCATACTTCAACGGCCTCTGATTTGCTTTTAATTGAAATCAATACGATATTAAATTTCCACGAAACATCGCATCGTCTACTATAGCAATTGTTGGCAGAAGGGGTAGACAGCAGCAAGCAGCGCGCACAAAGGGGTATAACAAGGACGACATGGTCTGTGGTTAA
This sequence comes from Eupeodes latifasciatus, assembly GCA_920104205.1. Classification (NCBI taxonomy): domain Eukaryota; kingdom Metazoa; phylum Arthropoda; class Insecta; order Diptera; family Syrphidae; genus Eupeodes; species Eupeodes latifasciatus. The sequence continues at coordinate 40,226,446 of OV049926.1, forward strand.
ATCGGCTTACTTTATCGTAAGTTCTAAATTACAGTACAGCTTAACACCCAACGCATTTGAAGAACGAACACAAACTTCAACAACTTAGGTACCTATAACCATTAGTTTGTCTATGGATCTTTTTTGGGAAGCTTGCAGTTGGTAAAATCGCAATAATACTTGTGCTGGAACTGCGGAGCTGGTACAAAGTTATGTCGACCACAATTCTAATTTATTGCTTTTAGATATTGGACGTTCAAGTGGGCCATTAAAAATAACTCCATATAGATGCGAGTGAACACTGTATACGTACGTATATCCTTTTTCCTACTTGTTCTATACTCAAAGCCGAAGGCAATCGCGATCTGAGTAAATAGTGGGCTTGTATCCTGCCGCCACCTACTAGTGCAGCGGTCGTCCCTGTTCCCTGAGCTCTGATGCATTCAACCACCACTGCCGCTTCATCACGCCGCCGCTGCCGCCGTGCCGCGCCGGAAAGAAGTACTTTTGTGAAATTATATAACCAAAAAAGAAGGAGGACACGCTTACAAACCCATGGTAGCCATTTACAGAAAGTTGCTGCAGAATAACAAAACCTTCCTTTTTTCCTCTCCTATGCTGACATACTGCAGTTATTGCAGAGGCAAGAAAGAAAAAGTATGTAGGAAATACCAGATACTCCAGCGCTGCCTCCAAGCCGCTGCTATCCACCGCCAACCGGTGAGGGTAGTGAATACCCTTTAAGATAAAATAACAACAGTACAGCGAAATACAGAATATCTAAAAAAAAAGAATTAAGGAACAAAATCTCTTGAATCAAAAGAATGGTTTAAATAAAACCTACGTGGAAAAAATGGGTCCTTGTGTATGCACTCTGAAATTAGTTTGCTCAGGCGTGCCATATAGTATAGAAGTATGTAGTAGAAGGTAATGCTTAACCGTGTCAGTAAGACTGAGACTGAGTTCAGACTGTGGATGGGAAGGCTTACGCTTATCCCATTTTCGTATTTCATTCAACTTAAAAAAAGAAGCATTTTCCACAACTTGTATATGGTATACCAAACTATCCTACTAAATGTGTGCAATGTGCATAGGTATGAGTATAGTTATTAAGGTAGATAGCGAGGTATATCCCTTTAGTTTTCCACTAGAACAAAGTAGCCTTGCGAGAAGACCAACTTGTGTCTCTGTGTTCTCATTCATGACGATGATGATGATAGGGTGCAACTAGGGGCAATTGTATAATGTATGCTAACATGCTAAAGATATAGCCTTTTTTTCCAAAACCAGAGACCAGACCCAAGCTCGCACACACCCAGCAACAACCAAGTCAAATACTGTAATTACACTTTTAAAAGAGGAAAAGTGAGAGTTTTTCAACCAACTAATTTTCCACTTTCCTAGTTTTGTATCCCATTTAGAAAAATAGGTACCTATACCTACTTCTCCATAGGCTAGGAAGTCTAGGATATACTGGGCAAATGCATACCTTCTTTTGTATTCTAAATAGATATATGTAAATATAATGCACTCTGAAAAAAAACATTTGTTTTTAGTATAATTAGATTTTAAAATTTGATAAAAGTAGTGTTGCGCGTATGGAACAAAAATATAAAAACCTTTAACTCTGAAACAAATTAATCGACTAATTAAATATATATGTATGTATATTTACAAAAAACGTTAAACTTATTAGCTGCATGAGAGATGAGAGTATTCTTTTAGAGTGAAATTATAGGATGAAAAAAAATTAGTTTTTGAATATTAAGGCAAAGAGTCTTGTTAATGTGAATAGTGCGTCTAGTATCTTTGGATGTGTTTGAAGAATTTCTGCCATTTTTTGTAAACGATGAAGTAACATTTTTCTCATAAGCTATATTTTTTTTAAAGAAGAGACCTTTTTATGTCGTCCATATTGTTGAATCTACAACTATCAATGTTGCTGTTATTTATGCAATCTGTATTCATTACTTACCTTAAATTTTGTGGAAAACGGACATTAGTAGGTGAAAAAACTATATTTAAAAAAAAAAATATAACCAAAATAATCCAAAATTTATCTCTAGATGCATTGTCAATATTCATTAAAATATCCCCTATTTTATCAGCAGAATTATAAATTTACATAACAATTGAAAATAGTAAAGGGTGGTTAAATTTTAAGGGCCGATGTAACCACACCTAAACTTTAAGTTTTTTTTTTGTATTTTGACATTTATCAATTTCAGAAAAATTTCAATCATAGAAAGATACACAATCAGGCAACGCGTTAAAGTTATTCGAGCTTATCATGAGAATGGGCGTTCAAATCAAAGTGCACTTCGTGATTTTTGGTCAATTTGCACCTCTCACGCTCTTTTCTTTGATGAACATTATGCATAAAGACTTGCATGTACTGTACACGCTTACTAGGCCACTTGACTATTTCAAGCTACATAAATGGTCAGAATGGTGCAAGGGCGGATCCAGACTTTTAATCAAGGAGGGGTCTTACGCTTAACATATAGACGAATTTTTACGCACCTCTTAAAAATGTTCTTTAATGTTTTGTAAAGGAGGATAACAAAATTAAAATAACATAATGTGTATCTTAACCTTAAATGTATACATTTGAAAGTCAAAAGTTAATTATTTTAGAACGGTGTTGTCCAGCAAGGTATAATCTAACTATTTAATTTGGTAGATTCTCTACTCGTGAAATCATTCCAAGATTTCAACAGTTTTGTAAATATGCCATATTTAAGAGCAAAACACAATAGTTTAGAAGGTTTTTGTTGCTTTCACACAGAAATATAAGAGATTGTTTTGAAACTTAGCTTTTTTCCAAAAAAATATATTTTTTTTGTTGCCTTTTCTGTTAATGCGACAAACGCTGATGCTAGAAAATATATTTTGATCTTAATAATTGTAGCGAGAAAAATGTTTGATTCTTGAATTTAAGGAAATAGGTGCATTAAAGTACATAAATTCTCTAAAAATTAAATAAAAACAAATTAAGGTAAACAAATAAGTTGGAAAGAAACTTTTTTGTGACAGTCACAAATTAGACGTTTCAGAATCTCTTTTCAATTCAGTTCTCAAGACATTCAAAGCTCTTATAACAATAGATATGAAACGTGCATTGTGTTTTTCAATTAGCCACTAGTTTAAACAAAAGTGTCAATTTTGCTGTTTTTGAGACATTTATATTATTGAAATTCGTGTTTAAATCTCAGTTCTAGAACATCTAAAGCAAATTCACTTCAAAAAGTAAACTTCTTTAATTTTTTAAGAACTAAAAAGTTTTATCCAACAGAAAATCAATTTTGAAACAAATATAATGCACGACTGGGTCGCTAGAACTTGCTAATATCTTCCTATATTTTACGATTTGAAAATGTACCTGCAAAATCAGTCATTCTCAAATATTTAAATGCCATTTTTTTATCAAAAGACCTATATTAACTTAGTTTTTTTTTTTTCGAAAATCATTAGAGCGGGTTTTTTTAAATTAATTTTTATATATACAATTTTAAAATTTAATCTTTAAAATATTTTGGTATGCAGTTATTTTTGGTGCTTATAAATATACATTTTAAATTTAAATTTCGTTAAAAAATGTTCACCCCTTTCTGAGATATCAAGTTTTGTAAAAACAATATTATTTTTTTTAAATCGAAAAAAAAAAATAATAACATTTTTGAACATCAAAAATCATCATTAATTTTAAAATATGTCCATCGACAAGATTATTGAAATCGGTCGATTAGTTCTTGAAAAAACTTAAAAACAAAATAACGGTTTTATGAGGGGTACACTTTTGGATCAATACCAAAATATGTTTTTTCTTGTAGACAGAAGCCGAATTAAGAAACAAAACTTAGAGAAAGTTCAAAAAAAAATCGGTTCATTTTTGAAAAAATTCGAAAATAAATTTTCGATTTTGAAGCAAAAAAGAGGCTGGGATGCGACCCACACTGATAACTTCCCATCCCGTCTGTCGATTTGTCTTCCTTAAAAGTTTGTCTATATGCATCAATTTTTACCAAATGTGCGTACTATTTTTCGTAGATTTTATTTTTTTTATAAAAAACGGATTCTTGGATTCTTATACAAAAAATTACTGAATATCGAAAACAATATTTTCTGGGAAATGAAATAAGTTTGAAGCAAATATTTGTAATTTTTGAAAAGCTATTTTAGTCGAAAGTAAATTTTTACCAAGTTTTAGTATTGTTTTTTTTAGGTTTTTATTTTTTGTAAAAAAAAACTGTCGATTCGATTTTTCTCAAAATTGTATCGAATGTTGAAAACAATATTTTTTATAAGTTAAAATTTGTTAGAAGCCATTATCTCAAATTTTTGACAAGATATTTGAGTCGAAAATCAAGTTTTACCAACTTTTGTTAAATTTTTTTTTCGGTTTTTAATTTTTGTAGAAAAAGTGTTAATTCGATTTTTTTCAAAATTTTACTGAATGTTGACAACATTTTTTTTTTGAAAGATAAAAGTAGTTTAAAGCCAATATCACAAAGTTTTGAAAAGATATTTGAGTCGAAAATCAATTTTTACCAACTTTTATCAATTTTTTTTTTAGGTTTTTATTTTTTCTAAAAAAAACTGTCAATTCGATTTTTCTCAACATTTTATCAGATGCCAAAAAAACATTATTCTTCGTTGCAGAAAATTGTTTTGGAGATGAAATCATATTTTAGTCGTAAAATTTTCGAGGTGCCAAATTTTTTTTTCAGTTTTTTTGATTTATAAAAAAAACCGTTAATTGGATTTTTTTTCCAAAAATATAATTGTTTTGTATCACGTTACAATATATAATATAAGATTTAATTCAAGTCTCTATAGTCATTGGTTCATGAGATATTTAGGTTTAGCCAAAATGTTCACCTTTTTTTAAACTGCAATGGTAAAAAAAACGCCCACGCAATTTGCTTGAGAGCCCTTTTTGCATCTTTCTGTCTTATTATCTGTATAACAAAATTTATTTGAAGTCGATATCTCTTCTGGTTCTTGAGCTATGGACGACGAAAAAAACGTCACGAACGTACGGACGTACTAACGTACGTCGTACGTACCGACACACCCACGCACCTGCATATTTATTCTTTTTCTTAAAAACAAATTTTATGAATATTATTTAAACCATTACTAAAGTTACAAAAATTTTAGTTGTTTTTGGCAGCAAACCACTTTTTGGTGAATATCGTTAAATTACTAACAAATATTTAGATGAAATCTTTACTTATACAACTTAACTGTGTAGCTTTATGGCTTATATGACACCTCCCTGGATCGTCCATTGGAATGGTGGTAAGAAATAAAAGCAGTCGAAGAAATTCATCTTCAGTGATGGCACATTTTCACGTCAGTGGATCCGTTAATGAGCAGAATTATCGCATTTGGGCGAATGATAATCCAAGAGTGATTATCGAAAAACCATTGCACCCAAAGAGGAAACTGTTTGGTAGGGTTTATGGGTTGGCGGTATCATCGGGCCCTAGTTGTTCCAAAATGAGCCCAGTGAGACAGTTAATGGTGTTCGCTATCGTGATATGATAACGAACTTGTAATGGCAAAAATTGGAAGATATGGATGTGGACAATTTGTGGCTTTAACTGGACGTTGCCATTTGCCACACAGCTAACGAAAAATTGGTCGCCACGATCATATAATTTGAAACCGTTGGCTTTAGTTCTTTGGGTTTATTTAAAAACAAAAGGTGTACGTCGATAAGCCAGCAAAAATTCAAGAGCTAAAGGATGAGATTATTTGGCTCACTAACGTTATAAAACCCCAATTATGTCTCAGCGTCATCCAACCACGGCGTCCATTTTTCCGATATTTTGTTCCATGTATACTTGAACCATACTAATATTATTATAATAAAAAGAACCATAATTTCTTAAACACTTTGTGTTTTATTCAAAATCAACATCGGCCCTTTAAATGTAACCACCCTTTATACACATTTCTAAAAACAACAAACAATAGCTTTTTGAATAAAATCGAATTTTTTTTCAAGTATTATTAATATTGTACTAAAACAAATCGAAGTTGTAAAGATTCTGTTATTTTTAAAGAATTATAATGTTTTAGGCTGAAATTAAATTTCCTGAGAACCTTGTTTACTTTTAATTTGTAAAAGCAAACAAATTCTGTATTTTTTCTAAAAAGGTTCTTAGATTTTCCTGTAAATTATCGAATTTTTGTGGTTTTTCTTCAGATGGGTAGATTTGCTAGTGTTAAATAGTTTCGTCAAAACTGCTGTTTTTGAAGACTAATCTTGAGATGAGAAAATTCTCAATACTATCCAATAGGCATCCTAGATTAGACAGTATTCAAGACTCTTAATGTTCACTTCAGTCTTTTCGGTTTATATAGTTCTAGAAAAATACCCATTCATTTATTATTTATTGTTAAAATAGTTTATTTATGTAATTTTGGAATATTAAAAAATGTTTTTTAAATTCCATTAATCTAAAAGAATGTTCTTGGTAAATAAAATCAAAATGGTGGGTTGTTCATCAAAAGCCATAAACTGTAAAATTTAATTGAAGAGTATTCAGCTTACAAAAGCAACTCTGAAACTATATGAAAAAATCACTGTAAATCACGGTTTTAATATACAACCATTAAACTTAAGTTCAAACTTATAAAACCTTGAACAAAATTTACGAATAAAAACCTAGACTAGATAATACGAGATAATTAACTGATCGAACTTTGACCGAAACGATTCTCACTTATACGATATCGAAACGATACTGAGACAAGATTAGTTAAAGTATCTTCGTGTCTAGTCTAGTGATTTTTTTTTGCTGTAATCATCCTACCGCGGCTATACTCGTATCAGTGTTGTGCATACATTTACCACAGTCATTGAAAGTGAGCAGGATAATCCATGGATGTCGATTTCGTAACTGGACAATAAATTTGAAGGCCCCTTTAGTTTTGCTTTGTGGGGTTTTCTGAAATTGTAATTTACAAACTGTAAATCACAGCGACCTCAAAACCTAAGGGTGTTGTCAGTCAAACCATAAATGTAACTCTACATTTTTTTACATTCTTTATTCAAAAATTCTAAAAAGTATTTTAAAGCTAAATATTAAATTGTGCAAGTACAATATAAAGAATTGTTTGATTTATATTTAAAGTGCAAAGGGTAGTTTTAAGGAAATTAAATCATCTAGCATGACGTCCGATGTTATAAATATAAAATTATATAGTTTATAGTAAGGTGGTGGCTTAAAAAATTCTGGTCCTTTTTATAATTTAACAACGACTTAACTTTAAGGTAAACCATCAAACTTTTTCTCTTAAGTCACAGAATTGTATGAAAATGTGTTATTATAATAAAAAGAACTATAACACAAAAGAGACCATACAAATATTTAATGTAAAAGTGTGTGTTATTTTAAGTGACAAAATAACTTCCAAAATCCATTTTTCAAAAACCATACGTTGGCGACATTTTAATTAAAATAAGAAGTTCATTATTCATAAAAATAAGAACTAAAATGATCCATACAAAAATCTAAATCCTAAAAGGACCTTACCAATATGAAAAAGTAATATTGTACCCTTTTTGTACATAAAACAAGGTATTTTTTGCTATTTAGTATCATTTTTCTTTATTCATTCATCCTTTATATCATTCAACTTTAAAAAATGTAAGTGCCACTGGGGCGTATACTTGTTTTAGTTTGTGTTGTCTTGCAAAAAATGTTGTTATAAAAGACTCTCTTAGCTTGTATCCATCATCTTCTGTATTAAAAACTGTGATAAAAATTCTTTTTCATCAAGTATATTTGAAAAACAAAAGTCAAACATTATTTTTTTAAGTGTAGGGTTGTGAAATATAAAATAGAGTTTTAGTGATTTTGAAGACCTTACCTATGCGGAGGTATATTCTTAAATACATTGCTATTCTATAAATAATCCGCTTTTTCTATTTTAAAGATTGTATAGACACCTATTTTTTAATGCCAACACCACAACCACCAAAAGGAGGTATATATTTTAAAATGGAATGGCCAATAAGGTTCTTTGAACCAAAGCATCGTCGTCGACCTACTATTATAATAGTTGATGACCACCTGACGATATTCTCATCGTCGTCCTAGGGAAATAATAATGGAGTCTTTTGAATGACGACGAAGTACGTAGTACGACGGACGACAAACCACCAACGAATGTGGAAGGACTATCGACCCACTCAAAACATCGTCATAGTCGGTCGTTTCATAGACATCATTCGCCATTTTGACCGTTAGATATTCACACTTTAACTTGAGGATGATAACGATAATAGTGTCATCGTGTATTTTTAGTCTGCATTTATTCCTGCCAGGAGGCGAGATACGAAGGTACTCAAGTTTTTAGTTAAGTTTGTTCTTTTTTTTTCTTCATAAAACTGCCTTTAATTACCAATTTCAAAATAGGTATCTTTGGCAGGACTCTAAATTGTCTTATGTTGAAAGTTTGAGTTAAGTTTTTTTTTTTGAGAGTTTGGATAGGAGTTTGGGGAGGTTAGCCTAAAGTGCTGTTTGTTATTTCGTATACAGGAGGAGTAGAGCGCGATGAACGCATTTCCAGTGCTTTTAAGCTGAGAGGGTGTTTTTTGATGATGCAACTTAAGTACCACCATCATAGACACAACATACCATACACACAATAGAACAAAGAAAAGCTCAGTAGGCAAAACAAGAGGATGAGTGAAAATTATTCTGATAATAGCAAGGACTCTAAGAAGAAACAAAACCTTCCTTGTCGGTGAGATGATGGTGTGATAATATCTTGACATTAATGAATATAAGTTTGAATGGAGGGTGTTTTTTTTTGTGCGTTTGTGTTTTGCTATGGAATTTTCTAATTCCATTTCTCTGGGGTTTTACAATTTTTTTTTCTTCTCTCCTTCATATTTTTCTCCTTGCACGTTTTTTTTTTTTGTATTTCTTCTTGTATTTAGCTTCTTTTTTTTCTGCTTCATCTAATGGTTGCGTGTTATCTAGGGCATCATTTAATTGAAAAACTTTGAGGAAAAGTGCTGATGTTATGTGGTTAATGAATATGTGACGATGAGCTTAGAATTTAGTTTTAGTTATACGAGTATGTCTGAGCTAAGGATAGAATATGAATGTGTGTGTCCTTAATAAAATTTAATTACAAGCTTTTCCGCAATCGAAGCCATGTTGATGTTGGACAAAAAATAAAGAAAGTTGTTAATTGTGATATGAAGAAATTCAGTTAAGTCGGAATGAAATGAAGACAAAACAACAAAAATAGAACTTCACAATTAGTTGAACATTATAAGAGTACATAATTTATACAAGCTATGGAAGTATATTCTACAATTTTTAAAAATAAATTAAGTGTTAAATGAATTATTTTCATGCTTACGAATGCCCACTGTGATATATTTTACGCGTTTAATTCTTTTTTTGATGACATCATTGTCACTGCTTTGTATGTCCTTAAATAAAATACTTCACATACTCACATTTATTGAGTTTGAAAAATAATCAAAATGTTTTTAAAGGTTTATTCAGGACTTATGCCTCAACATAAAAATCTCATAAATATTTCATTTTGAAAACAAAAACAAAAATACACACACACATTCATAAAGTAAAAACTTATTTAGTACCAACAAACATGTTGTTGTTTCTTGCTGATGAGGTTTTGACAAGTTTGACACGTGTTAAATGAAGAATAAAAGTTTTAACACCAGGACGCATTTATTAATTTAAACTACATACAATGCGTCACATAAATGTATTTATTATGCGGAGTACAGTACTACCAACAAGAAAAACATTTTATTTGTTTTAATATTCATTAGATAGCTACTATAAACATCATGTATGTAGCTCTCTTTGAACGACCCACGACCATGGTTAAGAGTTAACGTTGTTTTTTTGTCAAGATGATAAAAATAAAAATGACACAACGAAATATAAAACAAAAAATACTAACATTAAAGTTACCCTCAGAACAACCCCAACATTGAAGCGAATAAAACGTCTTTATGATTTTTAATAAAAGCTAAGACTTTTTTTTGACGACTCTCGTACTAAAGTCATTCATAAAACTGACGCTTATTTTCTTCTTGGTTTTTCATGCCCACGCCAAAAAAGAGGAAACCAAAAGATGAAAATAAGAGTAACGTTGAAAATATGTAGTCACCTATAACAAGGTATAAACGCAAAATAAAAACAAACACAAAATAGGTAGGTATAACAATAATAACAACGTAGATATAATGCGTAAAACGAGGCCCCCTGAAGAAGAAGAAGTCAACGGAAAATAAAAACTTCAAACTAGACAAAAAGGACTCAAGGACTCTGTGTGTCTTTTCTTTTTTGATTTTTCCTTTTGGTTTTTGTCAGTTGTTTTTTGTGTTTTTCTTTCTATTTTTTTTTCGTTGTTGTTATTTCAATGTTGGGTGTAGTAAATCGCTGAGCGGACAATAACAATCACTTATGTCACATTTTAAGCTATTTGCCATGGTTGCCAATTGAGGAAATTTATTAAAAACTTTTAAATACCGTTTTTTGCTTTGGTATTTGTGATCCTAACAATTTAAACAGGGTTTTTGAAAATGTGGAGCTCATACATAGGTGCTCTTAAGGGCCATTATTAAAATTTTAGAAAACAACTTTATTGTTTTCATATTTTCAAAATTCAGTATTTGAAAATGTACCATATTAAAAAAAAAAAAAAAATTATAATAAAGTACGGCAACCATATTTTTTGTGAGCAAAACTCAGGATACAAAATGAAACATTATTAAAAAACAAGGCTTTTGCATTGACTTCACAAAATTTCTATCAAAGGGATGAAGTAATAAAAATGCTTAGAAAGAAATGAAACAATAATTTTAAAAGCAAAGGTTGGTTAAATTTAAAGGGCCGATGCTGAATGTCAACCACACCTTAACTTCAAGTTTTTGTCTACATATCTTTTGACATTTCTCAATTTCCATCATTGATACACAAGATACATAAACGAGTAACACGTTAAAGTTATTCAGGCTTATTATGAAAATAGGCGTTCGAATCAAAATGCATATCGTGCTCTTCGTCATTTTTTCGATCAATTTAATCGTCCAAATGTGCGCACAATCGGAAAAATCGTGCAAAATGTTGAGCAAACCGGGTCTGTAGGAGATGTGAAAACACAAGTGTATGAATTGCATACCTTACAAGGGGTGTAATTGACTAAAGAACTAAATCCCCTTGACCATTTCAAGCGTCTTCAATGGTGGCAAGAAATGGTAACAGTGGATGCTGAATTTTCGAAGAAAATCATCTTCAGTGATGAGGGACATTTTTAGTTCAGATTATTTTTCAAAAGGCACAATTGCTGCATTTGGGTGAATGATAATCCAAAAGACCAAAAACCAATGCGCCCACAAAGATTGACTGTTTAGTGCGGTGTATGGACTGGAGGCACCATCGGATCGTATTTTTTCCAAAATGAGGCCGGTCATGCAGTTATTGTCAATTGTGTTTGCTATCGTAAGATGATAACGAACTTTGTATGGCCCGAATCGGAAGATATGGGTGTGGATGATATATGATTTTAACAGGACGGTGCCACATATCGTCCACATCTATATCTTACGAAACAATGGCTCTTGAGCCACAAATTTGGGCAGTGGTGATGTCAATTGGCCCCAAGATCATTTGTTTTGACACCGTTTGACTTCTTTCTTTGGGGTTATTTGAAAGAAAAGGTGTACGTTGATGAGGCATCAAAAATTGAAGAACTAAAGGATGAGATAATTCGGCACATTTACGGCATAGAGCCTTATATTTGCCTCAGCGTCATAGAACATTTGGAAGACCAAATGGAGGTGTGCCGCCGATGCACAGTGTGACAATTCGCAAATCTAGCGGGATTTAATTAAAAAAATGATATGCACAAACTGATTTAAAAGTTGGTTTTACTTGGAGCCTAAACCTTCTACTAGCCGATTTAGAAAGAATTGTTATGCAGGAGTGATGTAGAACGAAGATAATTGATGTCAAAGTTGCAATTAGTCATTTTTTTGGTGGCAATTGGCCAGTGAAGGTGGTTTAGGTCTTTATTTTTTTGTAAGTGCGTGGTTTAGTTTTTATTGAAAGTTTTGCTTTTATTTTATTAACAGGATATCGGAGAATTGAAAAGAAAGTAAAATTTTAATTTATATAGGTATATTTGTTGGAGGATAGGGTACAAAAAAAAGCGTAATTTTATACAATTTGTACATTCATTAGAGAAAAAATTAAATTATTCAGTGTTATTCGGATGCGAGACTATATGCATTTTAAAGCCTGATATGTCTGCTATAATTAACCGCTTTAAGTTGCTGCGCATAGGTGCGACGCCCATACATTTTTTTTTTCATTTTCGAACTGGCCTTCAGCAAAAAATGAATGTCAAAATAATAGTTTTTTTACTTATATTACCATGAAGTGCTACATTGATAAGATTTTTTTTTGCATATGTGTAGGGGAGTTTAGTGTGAGTATAATTTTCGATTTTTGGAGCTCAACCCACCACACCCCCCCCCCTTCCTTTTATTGAGGGGCCATCTTCTATAAAGGGGTGATAAGAGTTTTACGTGATATTTTGAAAATAGTTATTTTTCACAAAAAATACTAATATTATCTTGTAGATAATTAAATTCTCTACAATTTATGTAAATAAACTTTTTATGTAGAACTAAAAATAAAAAAGTTATAATACAATAAAAAAAAACAATTTTCAAAATAAATGTTATTTTAAAAGTTTTCTTTATTTTTTCTCGATTTTGGACTTTTAAAGACATTTTTATTGAAAATCTGTTTTTAACTATAACTTTTTCATTTCAATGGTACAAAGTGTATAAACATGAATTGTAGATAATTTAATAGTTAAAATCAATTAAATTATTATTAGTTTAATCCACCGATTTTGCCGATTGGCCAACTTTCGGAGAAAGCGCAAGAAGCTAGGAACAAAGAAAACAGCAAATATCGTGAGCTATTTACGAGAAAAACTTCGCTGTTGGACACAATAACGGATCTTTTAAATATGCTATTGATAACATCGGACCCTTTTATAACCAGAATAAGGTGCATTCCGAAAAGGAAAAAAAGTGCTATCGAGCATGAAGTCTTAGGCCTTTTAAATGCAACTAAATAATATAAAAACCTTGTTTTTACGGTCTTTTTTGTAGAAAAATATAAATAATGTTTATTTTAATTTATGAATTTTTTGTTTTTTATTAATAAATATAAGTAAAAAGGAACAAACGTTTTTTTTGGCGTAATTTAATTGTTCCTGATGTGCTTACCTAAGTGCATAAAACACGTAGTTTCAGAACTCCGTTCATTAAAAATTTGGCCAAGTACTATATAAAATTCTATTTTAATTTCATATTGGTATCTATTAGTTATAAATATGACCAAAAAATCAAGCATAAGCTTTTTTTTTGAGCGAAATTCATTTGCTAAGAAGAGTCTATCAAACTGCAAAAAACGAGTACTTTTAAAGCTCTGTAAAAAAAAAATTAACAAAATATTTTAATAATTGTTGTTAAATTTCATTATTCACATATTTATATTTAATCCTGCAAAAAAAAGAATTATCAAAAGGAAAAACTCGTAACCGCTATTAATTTAATCCCGCTAGATTTGCGAATTGTCACACTGTGCGATGTCGCGGTGGCCATTTAGCCAATATTTTGTTTCAGGCATAATTAAACCATATCAATATTATTATTATAAAAAGAAATGACAATCATTTCCCAAATAAATTGTATTTTATTCAAAATCAAGATTGGTCCTTAAAATTAAACCACCCTTTATGAAAATTTAACTTATTCTAGTATATAATTATTCATCGGTTTTTCTGAACCCTCTTCAAATGTCTAAAGAGAAACTCAACAAACAAAATTTCAAATTTCAAATTCCAAAATTAAGTGAGACATTTTCTTGCTCAAACCCAAACCCAAATTTTAATTTTTAGTTAATACAGTTCATACAGTTTTAAGTTGTATTGCGTCCCCTAAAGTTCAACCAACTTGTAAGGGAAGAAATGAAGATAAGATATAAGGATTTCCAATAAGAGGTTTCATTTTGATAATAAAACAAAACAAACGATTATTTTTAAGAGAAATTTTAACAAATTGAAAATGAAAAATAATATAATATTTATAAAATTTTCTATAAACAATTTGCACTCTTGTGGATTTTTGTACTTGATAAATTCACGAATTCCATATTTAAGGTCTTAATTATTATTGATATGGAGCATTTGGTTAAACCTTATTTTTCACGTGGCTTTATAGAAAAAGTCTAATATTATTCAAGCATACGATTTTGGTTGCCAATTGTGATCACCTTTTCGACAGATAATACGATCAGGATAATTTTCGGGTTATGTTGTAATTATTTTGTTGCTTGTATGGCACGTAATTTGCTGACTTCTGAAAAATATAATATGTTGAACAATTCCGAACATAAATATTATTAATCATAGCTCGGGAGGGCAATTTATTCACCGTAAATTTGAATCAGCTTTATTTATTGAAAAGTCAAGCACATCATCATAGCGAGCCCAAAAAAACGCTCCAAAAAGTGCAACGTTAAAAATGACAATCTTCATAACTAAAGAGTTTTTCAATTGGCGTGGGTAGATTTTGGCGCTCCGTGGCGGACATTTTGTTTTGGTGACATCTGTCAAATCTTTTGTTTATTATTTAGTTGTTTATGTCAAACCATCATGGCAAGTTACACGATTGAACAGCACGTAATTTCGTTTCCGATTCTTTATTTCAATAAAAAATATATTTTTGTGATCGCAGAAGATCACAATCAACAATTAAATAAAACGCATTCAATGTATTTTAAACTTAATATTATTTATTAAATCAAAGCTTCAGATCCCTTACCACTGGTGGGGGGAAATCTTAGGCTATACGTAGAATGACAACTGTGAACTGAACTCTCATTGATCGATGAAACCCTTTTTATACTTATAAAATGTTTACTAAAGCAAATCTATCTTCGGCTGAAGATCGTTTGCTTTCCTTTGTCTTTTAAAATTGCTGACACAAGAATTCTTTTAGAATTATTTAAGATGCTTTGGGCACACAAGTTACTGAAGGCAAAAAGTGCTGATATGGTATTTATAATATCGGATATCATCATCCGCTTATGAGATGAAATTATGAATCAATGTGTGAGCATTACATTTTGTTTATATAAAGATACTTTGTTATGATATTTATAATATCGGATATCATCATCCGCTATGAGATGAAATTATGAATCAATGTGTGAGCATTACATTTTGTTTATATAAAGATACTTTGTTATGATAGGGTGTTTAATATTATTACAAAGTTATGTGAGGGTGTTCTGATAATGTAACCACGTTCAAATGATAAATTTGTATTATCAAAATGAGCGTTGCTCGCATTGCTCCATTTTACGGTAGACTTGGTGGTGGTGGCCCTTCACAGTCGACTCTTCAAAGTTTGGTGGCCAACTTTGAGACGACCGGTTGAGTAAACAATCACAGCCAACACCCGTACGTTCAAGGAACACAAGATCGGCCGAGAACATCGCCGCGGTCCGTGAAAGTGTACAGCAGAACCCTCACCGTGCACAAAAACTTGGCCTTTCGCAGACTTCAACTTGGCGAATTTTGCGTCGGGACTTGTGCCTACATCCGTACAAGATCCAATTGCCCCAGGAGCTCAAAGTTCATGACCAAAGACAACGCCGCTGATGCTTCGAATCGTTTGGAAGAGGACCCCAATTTTGTCTGAAAAATCATGTTTAGTGACGAGGTGGATTTTTGGATGAATGGCTGTGTTAACAAGCAAAATTGGTGTATATGGAACAACACCAACCCACGCGAGGTTCACCAGGTGATAATGCATCCTCAAAAAGTTACCATTTGGTGTGGATTTTGGGCCAGCGGCGGCGGTGTAATTGGTCCGCACTTTTTTGAAAACGACGTTAGTGAGGCGGTCACCGTCAACAGCGAGTACTACATAACTATTATAACTAATTCCTTATGTCCCAAATTGAACCATATGGACCTTGAAGACATGTGGTTATAGCAGGACGGCCGGCGCGGTGGCGGTACATGCCACACAGCAAACGCCACGATTGACATTTTGCATGAACGATTTGAGGGTAAGGTTATATCTCGCAGGGGTGATATGAATTGGTCACCAAAAGGTCATGCGATTTGACCCCGCTAGACTTTTTTCCTGTGGGGTTTCTTAAAGTCGCAGGTCTATGCAAATAAACCACAATCGACCGATGCCCTAAAGGTGAACATAACACAGGGCATCGGTCAAATTCAGCCGGATCTATGCGGAAGAGTCATTGAAAATTGGAGCACTCGGATCCGTGCCAACGTAAGAGCCAAGGCGGGCATTTGAATGATGTCATATTCCACACTTAATGGCATACATTCGCCTTTCAAATAAAAGAATAATGTTGTTAATACCTCACACACAGCTTGTTTTTAAAATTGAAAGATGCTCAAATCGGGAGCTTGTCAAAATAAAACCTCTTTTTGGTTAACCCTGTATTTTTTATCAAACAAAACTGGTAATTTCGAAATGCTTGCAGTGGTTTCACTGATTCTTCTTATACTTTTATTTAAAGTATAATATTTCTTTTTCGTTGTTATCGTAATTTTTGCAATAGACTTATACTTGGAAATCTTAAGCTGTAATTTCACATTTCAAAAAAAAAATCAATTCTACGAAGCAGTCACATTTGAATTGTGTTCGTTTCTGTAAAAAAAACTAAACTAAATAATTTTAAGTATTTAATACATGTCCATGTTTTAATTTCCTTTCAAATTATTCACATTTAGCAAACAGTTAATGCTATACCACTACTATCACAACTTTCCCCACAATCACGTTTTTAGAAAACCAAAATGCTCTTTTTTCAGGGTAAAAGTAAAAGAGTTATAACCGTGGATACATAGATTCTACTCATTAGGTGGGTAATCACTATAAATATTTGGTTTTTTGGTGTGAAACTGGGTTATTTTGGGTTCAAGGATTTTTTTTCTGGTTCAAACCCTGAGCCTTATACTCCCATGGCTCCGGTTTTCTAAAATCTAGCAACCGCAACTCCATCATCACACACCATAGAGATACAAGAGTGTAGTTTATTTCTGCGTTTAGTTTCGAAAACAAAATACATCGCGCTTCTGTTATTTCAACTCCCCATCCTCCCCCTTTTGCTCTCTGATTGTTATAGGGTAATGCTTGAACATTTGATGAATACCAAATGAGTTTTCGGAGCACGATGGAACATTCAACAGCAAATAATCCTGAATGAATACATGAAAACATCATGGAATGAATATCATCTCTTCTAGAGAAATAAGAATAAAAAAGGTGTGGGAAAAATAATAAATTTTTAAGGAAGTCCTTGTTTCGTGATCCCTGTTTTCAGATGTGCGTGTATGTTTTTGTTTGCTGCTGCTTCATAGCGTTTGGCACACTCTTTTAAAATACAAAAATGTCTTACTATACGTTTTCTTTTTTTCTTTAACAACAATAAAAACAAATGAAGGCAATGCTCTCTTTAAGGCTTCCCATCCTTACTGACATTATGCTAAGACATTCAACTGGCTAAGGAGAGCAGAAGAAGAAAAAAAAAAAAAAAACAAGCCTATTGTTAAAATGTAGATATAGCCATTCAGAGGATTTGTGTCTTAATGCATGAGCCTTTTGATCAAGACCAGTCAACTCTGCTTACAACAAAACTTTCATTGTGGGTATCTTGTTAAGTCAATTGTTGGCCCATAAAAGAAAAAAAAAGTACAAATACAACCAACAACCTTTCTTTGTTTGAGTACAGCAACAACAACAAAATAAAGAAGACTATAACCGGCCAACAACTGCAAATAGTGAACGTGCAAATGCTGTGAAATGTTTGTCTCCTTATGGGATGTTGTAATAGGATTCATTTGCGTATACTATATACTATACACCCAGGAAGCATTTCTTTTGTCCTTGAAGACATACTGTGTTGATATTTTGTTCCATTTTTTGTCCTTAAAGATGTTTTTTTTTAAAGCTTTTGTGTGGTGATTTCAAAATTCTATAGGAAAATACTTACAGTTTCTTTTAAAAGCTTAGCACACTTGCTTTTTGCTTTCTATTGAATTTGAACAAAACTATACAGAGTCCCTTTCGCATATCATTTAGGAACAAATTAGCTGTGTTATTTAAATCCCTTGAATTTTGTTTGCAAAGACATAAAAGGTATTACACCTAATTGAATCTAATAGCTTTTCGATTAAAAATCTAATAAAAATAAAACTCAGGGCCCTAACGAATAGTATGCAAGCAGTAAACAGCAATATTAAGTTTTTTGCTAATGTTTAAGTAAGCAATTTTGCATTCCTCTTAAAAATAAATTATATAATTAATTTTTAAATTTCTAAAGTTACTTGTAATAGTTTTCTTCAAACACAGAAATGGTTGTCAACTTTTTTAAATTAAAAACATTTCTTTTTGGCATGAATATCGTATAACACAAAATTTCATTATTAAGCACAAACAAATATTTTGTTTCACCAAAGGATACTCTAACAGGTATTTTCACAGTTTTGAGTTTTCATATTGTTAAAGTAGGCAAAAGACCTTTTATAATAGGAAATTATTATGAAAAAAAAAAAGAATGTGATGCCACTAAAAGCTTTTCATTCCTGCTAATTTGTATTAAGCCAAATTCATTTTAAAAAGTAAAATTACTTGACTTTTTTCTGTCGTGATATTCAAAATATTAAAATGTATGCATGAATTAAGTTTTGAGTCAATATTTCTATATTCAAGTTGAATTTTGTTTTCAAAAAATTTCAACAAATATCGAAAATGCTATCAGTTGACTAAATGACAAGTATTATTGCATTTGTAAAATATTTCGAACTTGATATTTTAATCAAACATGACATTACGATGGTAAAGAAGTCAGAAAAAGTGGGTCAGGAGAATTTACTCAAAAACGAAACGATAGATTTTTTGAAACTTTCTCTAAAATTATTTTCTTTAACTTTCAATAAAAAAATATATTTTTGTTTTGCTTCAAAAGTTACTGCTTATAAAGGGTGAAAAGTTTTTCAAAAAAAAAACACATATAATTCAGAAAAATGCATGAAATATTTATTTGAATGTTTGAAGATTATTTCCTGCAAATGTTGACCTTGACTGCCCCTCAAATGCTCCATCCGCTTAGTCCTATTTTGGCATACTCTTTCCAACATTTCGGCCGGTACCTCACGAATAAATGCTTCAATGTTGTCTTCCAATGCGTCAATTGAAGCGAGCTTGTCTGTATAGACATGAGCTTTAACATAGTCCCACAAAAAATAGTCTAAAGGCGTTAAATCGCACGATCTAGGCGGCCAATTGAAAAATGTGTACCGAACTCGACTCTCAATAAGTCCATGGTTGCGCGTGCTATGTGGCATGTGGCACCCTCTTGTTGAAACCACATGTCATGTAAGTCAAGCTCTTGCATTTTGGACAAAAAAAAAGTTGGATATCATCTCACGGTAGCGCTCACCATTCACAGTTACGTTACGATTCGCATCATCTTTGAAGAAGTACGGTCCAATAATGTTACCAGCCCATAAACCGCACCAAACTGTGACTTTTTCTGGATGCATTGGTAGCTCTTGCAATGCTTCTGCCTGAAATTCACAGCCGTAGTACGTCCAATCTTAACTTATGGTTCGATTGTGTGGTGGCCTGCTCTTAGCAAAGCCTATAATATCGATAAGCTAAAGAAGGTTCAGAGAACAGCTTGCGTGGGCACCACAGGGGCCATGCGTACTTGCCCAACGGACGCCTTAAACGTTATTTTGAATCTTCTACCAATCGACCATTTTATTAAATACATAGTTTCCTGTAGCGCTATTAGGCTGAAGGAATCAAACAGCTGGTTGTCAAAACCTTATGGTCACAGCAACACATCAAAATTGATTCCCTTAGATATTATCTCGGTAGACACTGACTAATGCACTCCTACTTTGAGCCTTAGTAAGGGTTTTAAGGTAATTTTCCCATCCAGAGAAGATTGGGAGGATGACATCGTGTCGATAGGTTTTGATACAACAATCTTTACTGACGGCTCAAAGATGGAGTGCGGAGTTGGTTTTGGGATCTTTTCTGAGTCCCTAAATGTAGCTAAATCCTTAAGGCTTCCTGACTTTGCTAGCGTTTTTGAGGCTGAAATGCTGGCAATTAGGGAGGCATGTAAGATACTTAAACAAAGCCCAAACCAAAACCGAAATGCGGCTATCTTCACAGATAGTCAGGCAGCTGTCAAAGCCATTAACTCGGCTACATCCTCATCTAAATTGGTCCAGCAATGTCGCGATGACCTTGCGAGCCTGAACATTAACCTCGGTGTCACCCTGATCTGCGTTCCGGGCTATAGTGGTATCGTGGGAAATGAACGGGCTGACGAACTACCCAGGCAAGGATCGGCCCTTCATAGCTCACTTGCGGAAATGGTTAACATTCCTCTCGGTGCTATGAAGGGTAAAATCTTTTCTATCTACCAAACTGAATCAAACCGAAGGTGGATCAATTTACCCAACTGCATTATATCTAGGAAGATATGGCCCACCTATAATAAAACCTGTACAAACGATGTTCTATGCAGGCCAAGGCAAGACATAGCCCGGATTGTTGCGGTTTGTACCGGACATTGGCCTATAGGAGTTCATGCAGAGAAGTTGGGTATCTCCTACAACACCTTTTGCCGTAGTTGTAGCGACCAAAGAGAAAGTGAAACGATAATCCATTTCCTCTGCAAATGTCCTGCTTTGGCAAGCACTAGAATGAAATGCTTTGGGAAAGCATTCTTTCACGAACTGGATGAGCTATCTGAGACAAAGATTAGAGACCTAATCTTTTTTCTCAATGCGACAAAATGGCTCTAACATAATCGCTATGAAGCTTCTCTATAAATCTTTTCCTTTCTATCACAGGTCAAACGAGTTTTGGTATCAAAACGGCGGCGCACTACAGCCCTAATTGGATCTCAGGCTAGGTTGCCTTGAGATCGCCATTTCTACCTACCCATAACACTATTCTGTTATGTATTTAATTTGTTTAAGTTTAATTAAGTTCGCATATTCAAATATTTAGCGAACAAGAAATTATATTACCTCCAAATATAATTTTTTTTTCGCTAAATATTTGAGGTGACAAATATTGTTTCTCTCCAGTTTTGTTAATTTGTTTTTTAATTTATACTAATTTCAGTATCACGTCACAATGTATAATATAAAAAATAAATTAAACATTTTTGGTTCGAAGAATATTTCGGGTCAAGCAACTTTTTCACTTTGTGTAAAAAATCATATAATATAGCAAAAAAAAAAAAACACCCTTAAAATTTATCTATATTATTTGAACTTTCCTTTGAAATTTATTGACCAGCCATACAAACCATAAAATAAGCTACCCGGTCCTATATTTTATTGTATTTTAGGGTTTGAACTCTCGAACTAACTTATTTTTTGAATACATATGTATATGACACGAAATAATTTGAAATAATATTTCTTTTTTTATAAATAAAACATTAAAAGTGTATACAATGCCATAAAATACGATATGCAAAGGGTATGTTTTATCTATTTTAAATTAGTCTAAAAGTAACTATTTTTCAAAAACTCACTATTTGACAAAAAGGGCAACAAAAGTAATAAAACAAAAGGCACAAAGTTCCTTCAATTCCCATTTAAGTAATGTCAAATATAATATTTCTCATACACACACACATTCAACTCATGTCAATCCCGGAAATAGTTTATCCCATAGCTAATCCGATTCCTGCGAACTTAATTAATTTGAAAATTTTTTACAGTCCAAAGGACATTGCAATAAAAATAAAATAATCTCACAGATTGATGACATTTCAACTACATAAACGACGACAATAAATCCTCTTGACCATGCAAAGACACACATAAAAAGACACACACATCTACATATGCATTGTACAATGCTAGAAAAGATAACAACAACAACAACAACGAAAAAAAAAACATAAAATTTATTTACATGTACAGTTTTGTAGTAGTTCTTCATTGGATATGACGAATAAAATCACCTTTAGCCGGAGTTAGAATGAAATACATTCGCATACACATATAAGTCTAACTTTTGGATACAAAAACTCGCCTCATATAAATGCCCATATAATCCAGCGCCAGCTCTGTCATTCAAGGATTCTTGAAAGGGAGACGCACAGTAAAAATAAGAAAAAAAAGGAAATGCAAATTTCTGACGAAAGGGATTAGGACATCCCGTTTGTCTATCTCCGTGACAGCCGACCGACGAGCTACGATGACGATGACGACGACGACGACGATGATGATGATGATGATGATGATGACAACTATGCTCAGTGCAGGGAGCTGTCTGTTTTATCATTTCTATCCAACATTCCTTAACAACACAGTTCCTTGCTGCTATTTTGTTTTTGTTTTTCTTGTTAAGTCCTGCCACTGCCACAGGCATATCGTTTACTATTAATGAAAGCTGGTGACTTGTCAGGCTTATAGAGTCTGAGAGGTAGAGGCGCTTTTTGGTCAGTCTTTTCATGTACAAGGATTGACTGAAGATATCTTTGATGAAAAGGTTTTTGACTTTTTTTTTGTCAGTGGGTAGGGTGAAGTATACTTACCTTCCAAATATTTAATCACATTATGAGCTTTAGGAAAATTTGTATGGACTTAGAAGGAAGGATCAATGTAAACACAATAGTATTAAATACATCATTATCTTTTAGAAATTGGAAGCACATCGGAGGTTGAATTACGTATTCGTATTCATAACCTATCATAAAAACGATAGAAAACCTGTTAAAAATAAAGGCTTCTTCTTTGAAAACTGATTTTTTAGAAGAAAAACTTAATCAAAAAATGTATTTGTTACAAATCTAAGCCATTTATGGCAACCTCAACTCTTAGACTACTAGGATCTAGAAGCTTTAGTTTCAATCTGCCTTTTTTTATAAACATATAACTATGTACAGAACATACTTCATAATCATGTACATTTGTATGTCTGTGTATGTCCCACATAAAGCCTTTATTTTTTTTTAGAAGATAGTCTTTTGAATTTACGCCTTTTTCTAAGTTTTTAAGGAAGAAATATGAGATTGCGCGCACAAAACCCTACAAGCGTATATTCGAACGAAAAACAAAAATTTGAAAGGCATGTCCAAGATTATGTGATACAAATTTTTAACATTTCATAGTACTGTACAGTGTACAGTGTACGTTTATACAACTGCACATTCATATTGACATTCAAAAGCACATGATGGAGTGCTAGAAGGATTTTTGTCAGTGACTTATGATCAGTAAAAGGATTTCCATAATTTATGACTGAGGCTTTACATATTCATATATTGCATTTTTGTAAATTTTTAACGCAGCATGTTTTCAGAATATGAAATGTGTGACTGTAGTATTTTTAGTAGCTTTTGTTTTGTTATTTAAGTACACTGATTTTTTGATTTTAACTTCAATCTAATCTTATATATAAAAATGAATCGCAAAATGTGTTGGTAAGAGCATAACTCAACAATGCCTGGACCAATTTGGCCAATTCTTTTTTTAAAATGTTCGTTGAAGTTACGGCGAGAAAAATTCGAATAATGGCCGGAAAAACCATAAAAAGAGCCCTTTTCTTGACATGTGCTTCATGATGTCAAACAAACTATTAATTCAATTAGGCCTGACCGCGCCCAATCGTCCAATGCATGATGCTTTTAACCAAGATTTGCATCGAGAAAAACTGTATGATCTCAAGACTTTGAAAGAATTAATTCAAACAAATCTTCCACTATTGAATGAACAACAGAAGTATGTATTTTATACTCTTATGAAAGTAAGAAATGATGAAACTGGAGAGATTTACTTCTTAGACGTACCTGGTGGGTGGTACAGGAAAAACTTTTTTGACTTCATTAATATTAGCAACAATTCGCTCACAAAATAAAATTGCACTTGCACTCGCTTCGTCGGGAATCTCAGCAACTTTGCTTGAAGGTGGTTGAGCAGCCCATTCAGCTCTAATATTGCCATTTCGAAGAAACCTGCAATAGCAAAGGTTTTGCAGCAATGTAAATTGATTCTTTGGAATGAATGTACGGTGGCACATAAAAAATCTTTGGAGGCTTTAGACAGAACCTTAAAAGATCTACGAAGCACTAATCACAGATTTGCTGGTGCAATGATTTTATTAGAAGGAGATTTTCGCCAAACATTGCCAGTAATTCCACTATCAACGTTTGCTGATAAAATCAATGCATGTCTAAAGTCCTCCAATTTGTGGAAACATGTCAAAGTACTTCATTTAAGCAAGAATATGCGTGTCGAGTTGCAAAATGACCAATCTGGAAACATATTCTCTAAACAACTCATTGCCATTGGTAATGGCAAATCTCCTATTGACATGTTGGCTGTATTAACTTTCCTCAAAGTTTTTGTCAGTTAACGCAATCAAAAGATGAACTTATTCAGAAGATGTTTCCAGATGTTTCTCAAAATTACAGACACCATGATTGGTTGAACGAATGAGCTACATATATTGGCTGCAAAAAAACATAGATGTAAATGAATTAAATTTCAAAATTCAAGAACAAATTACAAGCGAATCGAGGATATATAAATCAGTTGATTTGGCTACAAACCAAGATGATGCAGTCAACTATCCACCGGAGTTTTTAAACTCGCTGGATTTGACAGGATTGCCACCTCACAATCTTCAATTAAAGGTTGGATCAATAGTTATAATGTTGCGAAATATCAACCAACCGCGTCTTTGCAACGGTACACGATTAGCAATAAAAAAAATTACTAAACAACGTGATAGAAGCAACTGTACTCAGAGGAAAGTATTAAGGAGAAGATGTTCTCATACCGCGCATCCCAATGATTCCGACTGATACTGATGTGCCATTTGAGTTTAAACGACTACAGTTTCCAGTGCGGCTTGCTTTTGCTATGACTATAAAAAGGTCTAAGGGGAATAATTTAGTGTTTCTGGTATTAATCTAGAAAACCCATGTTTCTCACATGTTAAATTGTATGTTGCCTGTTACCGTGTTGGAAAACTGATTTCTGTTAATAATTATGATTCACATGATTAACAATAAAGCGATTACTTACTTTTAAATCCTTATATTATATGTTTCATTTAATTATTTTTTATTCACAACGTCCTATCACCAGGGTGACGGTTCTGTTCAGGAGAATTTTCAACCACGACTATAAAAAACGTAGGAACAAAAAACTGACACATTACAAATCTTCAAGACAAGACGAAGTCTGTCGGGTCCGCTAGTATATAAAATATTTCTGTCACAGTGTTAGTTGGCATACTCCTCCGAAACGGCTTAACCAATTTCAATGAAATTTTGCATATACATTCGGTAGATCTGAGAATATGTTTTTATCTATTTTATATGGTTATGGTTTAATTGCATCATCATCCTATACGGTGCAACGATCTTACGATAGTATTCAGTGACGCTATGCACAATGAAGCATTGATTGCTATTGAGGATCTTTGCATTATCAGTGCCAACTTACCACTTAGTCAATTCGGTATGCATTCACCGATATGCATCTGATTTAATAGACACTGAATTGAATCGTGAACTACAATACAAAGCTGTAGAAATGTTAGTGATTGTTGCTCGCAATGTCCCACTAATGAATGAAGTACAAAGAACCATTTATGGCCACATCCTGCTCACAGTTTCGGCAGGACAAGGTTGATTCCAGGTGGAGCTGACAAAACATTTCTTATTTCGCTAATTCTTGCTAAAATACGATCAAATAATGGTATCGCATTTTCTGTTGCGGCAACTTTTTTGGATGGAGGTAGATGAATGCACTACGGCACACAAATATTCGCTTGAGGCGTTGAACAGGACATTAAAAAAGATGTACAAAACAGCGACACACTATTTGCCGGCACTCTATTACTCCTTTCAGGTGATTTCAAACAAACACTTCCCGTTAATCCGCGTTCCACGTACGCTGATGAGATCAACGAGTGCTTAAAATCATCGCCACTGCGGCGTAATATTGAAAGAGTACAACTGAAAGTAAATGTGCGTGTTCAAATGCTTCAAGATCCATCCGCTGAAACATTCTCAAAACAACTGTTTGATATAGGCGATGGAAAAGTTACTTCAGATAAACTGGATGCATAAAATTACCAGTCGATTTCTGCACGTTTATTGATTCACAAGATGCTCTCATTGTCCAGATATTTCCCGATGTACACAGACAATATACAAATCATGAGTGGCTGGCAGAAAGATCAATTTTAACAGCAAAAAATGTATGGATGTCAACGAATTAAATCTCAAGATGTTGTTACCCGGAGACTTGGTGTCATACATATCTATTGATACAGTTTGCGATGCTACCGAAGCTGTAAATTATCCGACTGAGTTTTTGAACTCATTAGATTTACCAGGTATGCCACCCCATAATTTACAATTGGACCTCCGCTCCGGTAATTTTGTTTCGTAATTTGAACCCACCACGGTTGTGCAACGGCACGCGATTATTAATTAAAAATTAATGAAAAATGTTATCGAAATCATATTTCCAAACGGAAAATTTTGAGGTGAAAATATATTATTACGGCGAATCCCTATATTATACCCACAGATGTGCCAATTCAGTTCAAACGCCTTCAATTTCCACTTAGATTGGCATTTGCAATGACTAAGGCAAATGCCAAACGATGTCTGTCTGTGGCTTAGATTTGAGCACTTCATGTATTTCACACGGACAATTATACCTGGCATGCTTTCGAGTGCGCAAACCATTCAGTTTGTTTGTATTGGCGAAAAATGGGATCACAAAAAATATTGTAGGTACACTCTTTTACATTAACACTTTGACTGCGGCATGGTTTGACCTGAACGCTTCCTCTATGCTGACATTTTTTTTGTCAAAAAGGTTCCTTTTACTCTTACTTTATTTATATCAGTGTTTAATTTTACTAATATTTTGTTTTTTAACAATAAAAACGATTGTCGCGTAGTCAACGTCAGCATCATAGTATGGGGTTTTTCCCGGATGTGGTGTTTGCGGAGACATTGGAAGTGGTCAGTAATAAACTTGTTGTCGACGATGCGTAAACATCCGCGGCATAGAACAAATACGATTTGTTGACGACGCGTCGACATCCGCAGTCAAAGTGTTAAGGGATTGATATTGTTTTTTTTTTTTTTTGAAGTATTATCATAATTAGCGATTAGTATATAATTTTAAAGAATTAATTTTAACAAAGTAAAAAAATTTGTTTGGTGATTTGTTATTTTTATCTATACCTCTCCCACTTACATATATACCACATTCTTACACACTTACAATAAGTTATTTGTTTCTAGCAAAATATTCTCTTGAAATTATTTATATGACGAAGCAACGTTTGTCGGGTCAGCTAGTATTTTTATAAAATTCTTAAAAAAAATGAAAGACAAGATTTTAAACAAAATTAATACTGCAATGGAAAAATACTCGAGGACAATTTATTCTGCATTTCAAACAAACCAGATTTAAAACTTGTGATTTATTTAAGATAGCGGCTTCGCACGGGGAGACATAAATAGGTACAGATATTTTAAGTTATAAGCTAACGACCATGAATCACTAAATTAGAAAACATTTTTTTGTCCTTCGGTTGGTTTTAACCCTCTAATGGGTAAGACCCAGGGCCGGATTTAGAGGTCCAGAGGCCTCGGGCAATAAAGGATCGGAGGCCCCCTCACCCCAAATTGCTTTCAAAATAAAGTAAACCATTTTTTTTACTCGAGTTTTTCAATAAATAATTTATTGTGAAACCAAGTAGATTCCTTTAGTATTGAACAAACACATATACATGAATATAAACGGAAAAAAGAATTATCTGAAATTAAATTTTAGGGTTAACGAACGGAACCTTTCGAGCTTTTTTTCGCCGAAAAATCGTTGGTGATTTCATTGAAATCCAGTTCTAGGAGTAAATCGGTTTCGATAGACGGTTTTGTCACATAGTGGTTCAAAGCCTATTTTTTATAATTTTCATTTTTGAAAATGAGCGCTCTCCAGTGCAATTTGTTACCATCAAAACCAAATACATTCTCAATTCAATTTCGAGGTTTGGGAGTGAACAAAATATAAATCAATGATTTCTGTTATTTAAGACTAGCGGCCCGTCCCGGCTTCGCACGGGTAGACATAAAATAGGTACAGATATTTTAAGTTGTTTTAAGCTAACGACCATGAATCAATAAATTAGAAACAATTTTTTTGTCCTATCATTATAACTCTTCGCAGCGTATGCGATGAAAGACATTTTATGGCTAGGAATTTCTAAGGATTTCTATAGTAATCTAGTTCTAAAAATATAGCCTATGTTACTCAGTGATAATGTAGGTTTCTAATGAAAAAAGAATTATTAAAATCGGTCCAGTACTTTTTGAGTTTATTCGTTACATACAAAAATACAAATCTTTCCTCTTTATAATATTAGTGTAAATTACTGAATGACAAAAATGTGTGTGTTGCATATTCATTTTTTTTTAAACTTCCAATGCTGTGTTAAAGAGTGATTTATGAAATTACCATGAGTATAATCTCTAATCGAATTATAAAATGCGTGTTTCACAATTTTACTATTTTTTAATACTGGCTACGTGGAATAAAAATATGCCTTTAAGGCCACTATAAGTAATATAATTACCAAACAAAATTACTATTAATTTGCCGTTTGGAAAAACGAAAGGCGAAAAATGTCTATTTTCAATTTTTGTTCAATTTTAAGGATATTTATTTTTCTAGTCCCTAAAAGAATAATTTATAATTATTAAAATAATACATCATCTGGAAAATAAAAATTTACAAACTGTTTAAGAACACATAACTAGGTAAAGGTACTATGAAAAATCGTTTTTTGATAGTTTAACCTTTTTCGTCAACACTAATATGTGGTTCATTTAAAACAAAAGTTGTTGCACAGTATTATAATCTTATAAGTAAGACTTAAACTTTCTTTTTAATTCATTCATTTAGATTAAAAAAAAAAAGAATAGAAATGCGTAATCTTTAATTTTTGATAATATCATTTTTAAGTTAATAAATTTTAATACATTTTTTGAATTATCATTCTTAGAATATAAAAATAAATATCTTCATTTAAGAAATAATTAGCATTCAAAAGTTTGCTTTGTAAGCATTTATTTTCGTATACATTTTCCAGTTAAAAGTTTCTTTTTTAAAAAATAGTAAGATCCGCTTTAGAGACACCTGTAAAGAAAAAAACAAACCTATAAGTATAAAACTCGCTTGAGTGGAAAACGCAGACATTTTTATGGCTAAAATGACATTTAAATTTCTTATTTTGTAAATACAAAGTTTTTTTTGGTTTTCGTTCCTAAACATCTGAAACCGAATTTAAAATGATTCTAGATCCATTTAAGTGAATATTTAAACCCACTTAATCACTCTAGGCTAGTGTGTATTAAGGGGGCCTAAGGAACGACTGATATTTTGTATTTCTCTTAAAGGGGGTTTTGCCATATTAATATAGCTTCCTTTTTGAAGTAATGATATCTTTTCAATATAATTTACGGTTTAAGAACTTTATTGTCATTTAATCTGACTTTCTCAAGTTCTTATTTTCAGAAAGCATGTATTAGACCAAAATTAACCTTAAGTTTCATTTAAAAAAACTTTAATTGAATTTATTTGTAAATTTTGTATGGACTTAAATTTGGTTTCAGAATTAAATTTATCAGTACCATTTTTATTTCAATTTTATCAAAAATTACTGCAGACCTATTTATTTTTGGTCGAATTTCTAAAAATTGAAATAGAAACATTTTTTTAAAATAAAGACTGAGTAAAATTTTTTGAAAATAATTATAGATGTCAAGAACTACAATTTGTTTGTTTTCTAGTATTTTATGTTTATATTTTTGTTTATAATTTTTTTTTTTGGATAAGGGCGTTATGGACAAGCCGTGATTTTTTAAATTTGTACTGGCAATATACATATAAGGACTTTATGGTAAGTTTTGCATTCATACAAAATGTTTAATCCGATTTTAATCAAACGTGAGATTACGATGGTAGAGAAGTCGAAAAAAGTTGGTCCCTACATTCTGATCGTCTGTCTGTCTGTCCTGGCGCCTACACCCCAAACCATTGTATAAATTTACTCCAAATTTGGAAATTGAATTTTTGAGCCCATTCCCGTTAGGCTTTTTTTTTCAATTTTATTTTTAACTAAAAATAACAGAAGACCATATACACATTTGTTGGTCAAAAATTGAAAATTCTATTTTTCTCCAAAAGAAACACAGATTTTTTATTATTTTCGCATATTTTTTTTCCTAATTTGGTTGTCATCAATAAAAAAATATTTGTGTATTGCTCCCGAAGGCTAGCCGCAATAGAACCGTTATTTTGATCAAAAATTGCATTGTTATATTTTTTGATTTTTAAAAAACTATTAAATATATTTGTTTTCGAAATTCGTGGGTCGATACTTTTTTACAAAATTTGATACGTAAAACGTATATTAATAAGTTGTAAATAACTGCATACTAAAAATATTTTTGGTGCTGAAAAGTTTTATATATATAAACTTAATTTAAAAAAAATAAACCGCTTCTACGATTTTCAAATGAATATTTTGGACAATTCGAGGATTTTTTGAGAAATCAAATGGCATTTTAATTTGTATAATATATATAATATATATATAAAATTTAAAATACAGGAAACATTTTTAACAGATTGTTTTGATACATGCATTTCATTTATTGTATTTATTTTTATTTTTTGTTTCTTTTAAACGGGTTCTACTATATTATAATAATGTTTTGAATATCTGTTAAGCAATAAATGAATACAATTTTCTATGGCGAATCCTTATGTTTTTTTTCAATCACTTTTCAATAGAATTTAGGGTAAAATAACTTTATTGTCATTTAACCTGAAATTTTTTTTTTTTTTTTTTTTTTTTTTTTTTTTTCGCAGGAAGGTGAGAAATCTTCAGAGACACTATAAGCCCGATGCTTATAGTAGTGTCAGATTTTTACTGACTAAAACTCACCTCCCTTGTCTTCTATATTATTACTACAACTAAGTCCAGCTTAACAAGTAGTTTTAGCGTCATTTTGTTCGCGTTTTGTCAGGAAGCTCCCCAACGAGAGGACCTGAAGATTCCACAAAATTCGAGTGGAGAGATTAATTTGTTTGCGCTAGATCAGAAGGTCTTGTTCGGTGCAGACGCCGAAAAACGAACGCCTCGCTAACAGATTGTTGGATTAAGTTATTACTATGATTTCTAAGTCGTGATCTTAGCTCTGTAGCAAATTTTTTAATTTCGTTTTCTACATATTTTATATTTAAATCTCTATGTAAGTCGCTATTTCTTACATACCATGGAGCATTTACTATTATTTTAAGTACTTTGTTTTGGTATGTTTGCAAAATTTGTATATTTCTTTCGTTGGTACAACCCCAAAGTTGTATACCGTACGTCCAAACTGGTTTCAGTACTTGCTTATAAATAAGAAGCTTGTTATAAACGCTTAGATTGGAATATCTTCCAATAAGCCATGTCAATTCGCGGAGTTTATTTTCGAGTTCATCGCGTTTCTTTTTTACATGAACTTTCCATTTAAGTTTCGCGTCTAGAGTCATGCCTAGATACTTCGCTTCATTAGCGTATGGAATTTGCACAGAATTTATATAAATAGGTAAGTTATATACTTTTTTATACGTACAATTTGTGTGCGTCGATTTCGTTTCATTAAGAGCAATTCGCCATTTCTTTGTCCAATCTGAAATGCTATTTAATGCCTTTTGAAGCTTAGAGGTTGCCGTTTCTATTGAATCCGATATTGCGAGTACAGCTGTATCATCGGCAAAAGTGCCTAAAGTTGTGCCTTCTGTTTGGGGTATATCTCGGGTATAAAGAACAAACAAAATCGGTCCAAGGACGCTACCCTGGGGAACCCCAGCGTTTATTTCTTTAAACTCCGAATACTCCGTTCCTTGCTTAACTCGAAAGAATCTATTTTCTAGGTACGATTCAAGAATGTTATATATTTGCTCTGGAAAGACTTTTAATTTATATTTTAGCCCGTCATGCCAAACTTTGTCAAAAGCTTGAGAAACGTCAAGAAATGCAGTTGAGCAAATCTTTTTTTCTTCAAATGCTTTTTCAATTTCGTTAGTTATTCGGTAAACCTGATCAATTGTCGAGTGATTATTCCGGAAACCGAATTGGTGGTCGGGAATTAAACGTTTTTCTTCAATAATTGGTAGCATTCGTTTAAGAAGCAATTTTTCAAATATTTTAGATATAATTGGTAAGAGAGAAATTGGTCTATACGATTTTTTCTCATTCGGTGGCTTACCCGGTTTGGGGATCATTATTACTTCGGCGACTTTCCATTGCGTGGGTACGTAAGCAAGTCTTAAAGCAGCGTTAGTGAGCTGTAAGAGCTTAACCATTGCTTTTTTAGGCAACTCTTTGAGGACACGACCGTTAATCAGGTCGTAGCCAGGAGCTTTATTATTTTTCTGCCGTTTTATTTCCTGGACAAGTTCAGTCAAAGTAATATTCCTGATAGAAAAATTGTCCGGCGCTGGTTGGAGCTCTCCGTCATTAGTCAGAAGCTCTTGACCATCGAAAGGTTTGAACGTTTCCTCAAGGTGCTTAGCAAATAAATCCGCCTTTTCCTTATCAGTTTTTGCCCATTCAGAATTATTTTTTCGAATAGGTGCCGACATTATTTGAGGCTTTTTAATACCTTTTATCGTCTTCCAAAGAGAATAATTCGTTTTTTTGTCTGCTGTTAGGCTTTCAAGATAGGCAGAATTCTCGCTGTTTTTAAAATCTCGTAACAAATTTTTAATCTTGTTTGATAAAAAGTTGACGACACTTTTATGCTGAGGAGCACGTGATTGCTGCCATACTTTTCGAGCTTTTCGTTTTTCGCGTATCAATTCTTTTATATCTTCTGGAATTTTTTCTTCGTATTGCCTTGACTTTTTACTACAGATCGGAGTATTATTCCAAGCTGCTTCTTGAACAATATTTATAAATTTTTCTGTTTCATCTTCTAACTCAAACGGAGTTTGCAAAGAGACGTTCAGTATAATTCTATTTTCGCAATCTTCTTTGAATTTATCCCAATTTGTGTTATTATTTGTTAAAATTAGGGGCTTTTCTTTTTCGATTACGTTACTGTTTATTGTTAAGATAACGGCCGAGTGATCCGTAGAAAAATCGAAGTTATCATCTACTGTCATATATTTTCTGTTCATTCCTCTTGCGATGAAAAAGTCAACAAGATCGGGTGTTTTCGCTGTATCGGTTGGCCAATACGTTGGTTTTCCTGACGAGAAAAATTCAACGTTACATTCAATACCCGCTTTGTAGAGTTGTCTACCCTTCGTCGAAATGCAACGTGATCCCCAAAATGAATGTTTCGAATTGAAGTCGCCGCCAATAATAAATTTTGGACCTAAAGCGTTGAAAAGATCTTTAAAATTGTTTTTGTCTATCTTGGACCGAGGAGGACAGTAAATAGACGCAATATTAAAAAATACGTGTCTAACTTTTATGCTAACGGAAGTAACTTGCATTGTATCGAGCTCGATATTTATCTCAAACGAATGATTGATATTTTCTCTGATAAATACGGAAGAACCACCCCTTGCTCTTTCGGATGGATGGCATGCGTGGTAAGCCAAATAACCTTTAATACTTAAATTTGAGTCTTTTTTCAAATGACTTTCAGAGATCAAACAAATATCTATTCTTTCGTTAAGTAGAACCGTTTCTAGTTCTTCGATTTTTGCGGTAAGTCCGTTCGCGTTCCATGTTATTATTTTGAGTTGTTGGGACAACTGATCCATGTTTACGGTAAATTTGGTGTTTTAAGAGCCGCCGACTCAAATTTGTCCAATTTCTCAAGAATAATTGTGTTAATTCTCCCTTGTTCTTCTAATCGTTCAAGTATAAGGGAAAATACATTTTGAACGGAGTCAGGTTTAATAGTTTTAGGTTTTTCGGGCGCCGTGACTTGAGCGTACGTGTTCGTCTTTTTTGTTTTTATGTTTTCTGAAGGTAAAACGTTTTCATTATTTTTCCCGTCCGTTTTACTCGACGCTTGAGTATTAGTCTTGGTTTTTAATTTTAATTCTTTGTTTTGCTTTGAGGTATTTTTTTTAGTTTTCTTACTAAATTCTTCGCGCCTCTTTAACATTTCCTTTGCGACCTCACAGCCACGGTAATTTGCTGGATGATTACCCTTGCAATTCGCGCATGTAGCCGGAGTTTCTTTTTTAAGACGGCATAAACCTGAAAAATGTAGGTAATTATTACTTTCTTAAGTCTAGTTTTTCCAATCACATATTTGGCCAAAATAAAATTTTGGTCTCATATCAAAAATTTGAAATGAAGTTATTTCTAATTTTTTGAAGTTGGTTTCACAATTTAATCTATCAGAAACATTTTTTATTTAAATTTTATCAAAAATAACTGCAGACCTATTTATTTTTGAACGATTTTCGAAATATTGAAATAAAAAGATTTGTACACATTTTAATGGATTTTGTTTTTCAACTGGAGACTAAGGCCTCTTTCACACATGACGATTTTCTCCGTACGGAAAAAAACGTACACGGCCGAAGTATATCTCAGTCATTGAGACGGATGTTTTAAATCGTCCGTACGGAAAAAAACCGTCTCCGTCCAGTGTGAAAGCTTTAGTTAATTTTATTAGTTTACTATCCATGACTCACGGATAAAAACCGTACGGATTTTAATCGTACGGACGAAACCGTCTCGTGTGAAAGAGGCCTAAGACTAAAAATGTGTATACAAAATTATAACAGTCGATTCATTTTTGCAAAGTGCAATAAAACCATTTTTCTAAAGTTGGTCTTATTTCACTTGGCACCCCACGGATACTTAAACAGACTGAGTAAATTTTTTTGAAAATTATCAGAAGTCGAGAACTTTATTTTGTAATTATGTTATCAGGTGTAAAATCTTTTTGGATAAAGGCGTTTTGGCAAGAGTACGATAACTCATGCGACAAGATATTATAACGGATTTTTTAAAAACAGTTAAAAACAAGCATTTTTTACTATGTGAGGGGGGTCTATCTCCCCCCGTTTAGGCGGGAGGGCCAATTAAAAAAAAATATTATTTAAAATGGAACAAAATAATTAAAAAATAACGTTAATACTTACAATTAAGTTTTAAGTTTCAAAATTTGAGTAAAAAAAGTTAAAAAAGGTTTAAAGTGTAATTTTTCAATACTTCAAGATTATCTAAAATTGTTTTTATTTCAGAATGTATTGCTCTTATTTGTTTTTGATCAAAAACTGAAAACTAGATGATTTAATGTCTTTTAGTTTGTGAGAAAATTGAAAATAACCACAACTACTATTTTAATTTAATTCTTTTTTTTTTTTGCTTGAGTGGTCTTAATGGATGGTAATAATGGTAGGTGCGAGTTTGGGTGTATGCAACAGTGGGATGTGTATGGGGGGAATGCTGCCCCCTGCAACCCCCTGCTTGGGAACACTATAGGATTTGGGGTGGGTGCAAGGTGGGGAGGGTGCAAGGTGCGGTGGGTGCAAGATGGGGTGCATGCAAAGTTTCTTTTGCATTTAAATAAGCTGGATTTAAGAAAAATTAATTTACCCTAAGTATATCTTAATCCATATTCGATTATTACTATCAAAATAAGACTACGTTAAATGTAAAAATATTTTTTTGGTAATTTTCAATTTTCTCAAGAACAAAAAGACATAAAATCATCTAGTTTTCAGTTTTTGATCAAAAACAAATAAGAGCAATGAATTCTAAAAAAAAAAATAGTAGATAATCTAAAAGTTTTGAAAAATTACACTTTAAACCATTTTTTAAACTTTTGTTTGCACAAATTTTGAGTTTAAAACAATTTTGATTTAAAAACAAGCTAATAGACAAAAATGTTGGATTTAAAAAAATATATAAAAGTTAGTTGTAGGCATTAGCAATATTTTTTTATTATTTTTAAACGTACATATTTTTTTAAATTGGCCCTACCGCCTAAACGGGAGGAGATAGACCCCCTCTCCCATATTAAACAAATGCTTGTTTTTAACTTTTCTATACAAATCCGCCATTAAACTTTGTCGCCTGAGTTATCGTACTCTCCCCGGCGTTTTAAGCAAACTGACATCTTCTTAATTTATTCTATTGTAAATAATTTTAATTATTTTATCTCTGCAAAAAATATATATTATTAATTTCTTGCATCATTAAAAATTTCAATGAATCTTTTCTTTTTCTCCAAAATAATTTCATTCATACAAAAGAAATAATAATCATTTTTGACAAAACAATTTTTCACCAAAACTTCTAGCATTAATATTTGTATGAAATTTTAATACTAAACTCAAAAAGGACCTTTTCTAAAAAAATAAATCAAGTTAAACAAACTAAACAATACAAAAATGCAAAAATATAGCATTAATATTTGTATGAAATTTTATTACTAAACACAAAAAGACCTTTTCTAAAAAAATAAATCAAGTTAGAAAAACCAAACAATACAAAAATGCAAAAAGACAATAAATAAAACTTCTGCATGGCCATCATGTTATACTTAAATTAATGGTCCCATCTTGCTCATAACTCACATCTCGTAAGCATATGTATGCTTATTTTTATTTATTTAGTTTATTCCCCCTCTCAACTACAGGATCAACTGCTATAGCGAAAAAACATCTACCAAAGTAGGTACTAGGAACAGAACAGACACTAAAAACGTAGTTGAGAAATTACTACTGCAATCCTCATCCAAGTTTTTGTAATCACTTTTTACCAGTGTCACCCTCATCCTTTGTCTCTTTCTCCCTCTATATATCTCTTTTCTGTCGCTTTCATTGCCTCTAGGATATCATTCTCAACTCTTACACACACTTGCTAAAAAAAAATGCAATATATCCTTCGAAAAATGATAAATTATTGCCATGCGGATGTCAGGACAACACGTTGTAGTGAATTTTTCCACCGACCGACCGACCGATTGTATATAATACTTTAGATAATTTAATCACTATTGGATTTCCGAATCCAATATTGATTACAACCGTACGCGAATTAAATTATTTACTTTAAATTATTTTAAACTAAACAAAATCAAAATAAATTGCACCCCGCCGATGTGCCGCGAAAGTTATTATGACAAAAGAAACGTCAGTCGATATGACAAACAGATGAAAGAATTCACCACAGATAGCAATAAAAGTATTGCCAGCACGGTAGCTCAGCTTAAGGGGGGGTTTCGATTAATGAATATTTTATTAATCGAGGTGATTAATAAAAGTGAAATAAAATTGATATCAAAATGATATCGAAATACGACGAGGTGAATTTCTCCAAGTCGTATTGTTTAAAGTGGGCGCCAGGAAACTTTTTAATGGAAGTTTACCAAAACCAAGAGCTGAAAAATTAATCTTCAAACAAGGATATAAAATAAAAGAAAAGCTTTATTTTCCGGATGGGAAATTTAAGTTATGTTTTATTTGCCTGGAAAACCTTGGCCGAAGCCGGGATTAAAAACCAGGATCTTTTATGATAACAAAATTACAAGTAGAGATTTTGAGATTGACAGAAGGTCAAATCTCGATAAAAAAATATGAAAAGTATGAAATTTTAAGATGATTAATTATTAAACAAAATTAAAAAAAAAAGGAAAACAAAACAACCAAGAAAAATCACTTCAAGAAAATTATCGACAAAAGACAAAGAGAAAAAAAAACAAGCGGTTAAAAATTTCCCGTAGTACCGGGAAAACAGACTTTTGACGCGAAGGTCAAAAGGACGAATTCGAAAAAATGAATATTCTTAGAAACAAAAGAAAACACTATACTTAGCTTCTTTTAACTTCCTCCAACAGCTATTGTAGTCCTTCCTCAACTTTTTTTAGAACACAAAAATCTCCAACTCAATAAAACTTTAAAAAAATCTATCTTACAAAATTACGTTTTTTTTTTTTTAAATTCATTCACACAACTTTTCGTAAAATCTTCTATTCGCTTTAGGCGTAATCCAAAAAGTGGCCATCATCATGGCGAGCTTAACCCTTCCGGCTACCTGCCCTTAGGCAATCCTCTCGGATCTTTTGCGTGGTGATCGATCTGTCTCGGTCCCGCAACTTCCTCCATCCATAAGATTGGGGTGTGCGACCGAGAAGCCAGATATCTTTCATCGCACGCGATCTCTTTAAAAAGGTGATGCGATCACCCAGTAGCTCAATGAGTGAGTTCAGCTCTTCACTTTCCAACCCATTCCAGCCAAGACTTTCTGGAAAAATCGTGTGGAATTCCTCGCATTACCGAGTATCTACACGCGCTAGTTTTTTTGGTTGAGGAAAGACTGCTTATGTGATGTTGCAGGAAGTCGGTAGCCAAGCCTATAATTAAAATAAAAATTATTAAGGTATTCTTGGAGTGATTTTTATATCGTTACTATGTACTTTATGGTGGGCCCTCGGCCATACTACATTAAAGTTGGTGTGAATTTTCTACACACATTGTTGGGCATGGGTATCGTCTTCATGCCTTGACGATATTGTTTATCCAATATGTGAGCCAACCGTCGCCCAGTTCGTTGGTGTGGAATCCTTTCGCACACTTTGGTAGGACCTGTTAAATTTGCTTTCCCAAAATGCTAGAAGAGCAGGTCACTGGCTGATGGTCCAGGTTTCTACTAAACTCTTCCAGAATTTTGCGGCCGCAGTAAGAATTTTAAGGGTGGTTAGCAAAAAGGAAGATGAAACTTGTTGTGGTAAAATTTACCGCAACAAATCCCACCCTTACCTCCTAGGAAATGTGCTTACCGTTGGTTAACACCATAGGTAACACATTTCCAAAGTCGGCCCCAGAGAAATGAAAATAATTTCCATCAGAAAAAAAATCGTGAACTAAAAACAATTTAACAAAATCAAAGTGCCAAGTAATCAAAGCAAAAAAAAAGTAAACTACGTTAATCATTAAAAACTTCGGATGCATTTGTAAACGGTTTTAAATCCTTAACATGCCAAGTTCCGCGTTCTTTACCATTACTATCTTTCAAGACGTATGTCCAAGGTGACAAACGCTTATCAATTACAAACGGACCGACAAATTTCGGTGCTAATTTGGCTGCATAATAATTCGCGGCATCCGAAAGCGTGAAATTCCTGCGCCATACAAGTTCGCCGGGGTGATATTGAACATCACGCCGTCGAAGATTGTAGGCTTCCGCAGAACGTTTAGAAGCTACTCCCAGCTTCTTTACAATATCGGCCCTAAGCCTTTTAAAGCGTCCCCTGATCCCCTCCGGATCCTGAACGTCTTCTGACTCATTCCCTACAGATGGTACTTCTTTACCCGAAGTTACCATTTCCCTCCCGAAGTTCGCATAGTAAGGAGACACTCCCAAAACTTCATGTTGTGACGTGCGAATGGCGCACGCCACTTTACTCAGTTGAGTATCCCAAACCCGTTGATTTTCCCCAACATATGCCCTTAAGGTGGTTTTAAGGATCTGATTAATCCTCTCCGCAGGATTCGCCTGCGGGTGATAATGGGCTGTAAATTTTATTTGTGACGCGTACGCCTGGCAAAGCGTTTTCAATTCCTTCGATCGGAATTGGGGACCGTTGTCACAGACGGTCACCTTTGGTATGCCAAAAAGTAGGAAGACATTGTCTTCGAGTTCCCTACAAATAGCTTTTGCCGTAGCCGACCTCAACGCAAACAGTAGTGGAAACTTTGTAAAGTAATCCACCACCGTCAGAATGTATGTAAAACCCCTACTAGATTTAGGAAGCGGCCCTACCAAATCTATACAAATCATCTCCCACGGTGATTTGATTCCTACCCTCTCCGTCATTAACCCAGCTGGTTTTTCATTAATAGGTTTCACCTGTTGGCAAACTTGACAACTCCTAACGTACTTGGTGATATCAGCCCTCATTTTTGGCCAATAAAACTTTGCCGCTATCCTGGCAAAAGTTTTCCTAACTCCCATGTGACCCGCTAATGGGTTATCATGATTATCCTGTAAAATCCCTAACCTATCCTTTTTACCTATCACTCTCTTCCATTCCTGATTATCCTGATGAACTATAATATGACTAGCCTTTACGAGTTTGAACAACTGTCCATGTTCAACTCTCCAGGCCGGAAACCTAAGTGGATTGGCATTCACTTGCGCAATCATTTTTACCACCCAAGGGTCTGAAACCTCTTCTGAGATACCACCCAACTGTGGCACTCCTCGAGACAGCATATCTGGAACCACATGCTCTTTCCCCTTGCGATGAACGATTTCGAAGTCAAACTGTTGTAATCTAATGGCCCAACGAGCCAACCTACCCTGTGGATCTTTCAAATTACTTAGCCATACCAAGGAATAATGATCGGTTACGACAGTAAATCGAACACCTTCGAGATACGGTCGCAACTTCTCAACAGCCCAAAGCACAGCCAAGCATTCCTTCTCTGTCGTACTATAATTCCTTTCGTTTCTATTCAAGGACCTGCTAAGGTAACAGACAACCTTTTCTCCCTCATCAAAGTTCTGTGAAAGAACTGCACCGATACCAAAATCTGACGCGTCTGTTTGAACGACAAAAGGTCGTTTGAAATCTGGGCAAGTGAGTATAGGTGCTGTCACCAAACACTCTTTTGCCTTCCTAAAGCTATCCTCGCATTCTTGAGTCCAAGTGAACTTCCTATTCTTTTTTAATAAATCTGATAACGGTCTAAGTAATTCCGCGAAATTTGGTACAAAACGACGGTACCATGAAACTGTCCCTATAAAACTCCTAACCTCTTTGACATTCCTCGGTGCTGGAATCCTAACCATACTGTCTACTTTTTCAGGATCGACATGCAACCCATTACGATCCACTATATATCCTAAAAATTTAAGCGAAGGCATGCAAAAGTTGCATTTTTCCTTGCTAACCTTTAATCCGGCATCGCTCAACCTTTTCATCACTTCACTGAGAACTTCGAGATGTTTTTCAAAAGTTTCTGCAATGATAATGATGTCGTCTAAATAGACGAAGACGAATGGCTCAAGGTCGGCACCCAATACCGTGTCGATGAATCTTTGCCAAGTCGCCGGTGAGTTATGAAGTCCGAAAGGCATTCTCCTAAACTGAAATAAACCACGCCCAGGTACCGTAAAGGCAGTATAAGGCTTAGATTCCTCCTCCATAGGTATCTGCCAGTACGCTGACTTGATATCTAGTGAAGACAAGAACCTAGCACCACGAAGCCTATCTAAAATTGAACTAATATACGGTAAGGGATACGCATCCCTATCCGTATTCCTATTCAGCTTCCTATAGTCTACGCAGAATCTAAAGGAGCCATCTTTCTTTTTCACTAACAGTATTGGAGATGACCAAGCACTTGTCGATCTCTCAATAACTCCTGCCTCTAACATTTCATTAAGTTCCCTATCTATATGAACCTGCATTGCCGGAGAAACCGGATAGTACCTTTGTTTTATCGGCTCTGCCGACGTCCTAATTTTGTGCTCGACTAATGTTGTGCAACCTAAGCCCTCGGGCATTTTCCTAAACGAATCCTCCACTAATGTTTCTAAAGCTTTTCTTTCCCTATCATCCAACTCTGATCGTTCTATAATAGAACATACCGAAACAGAACTGTTCTGTTCAGAAAAATTCCACTCTCGTGACCTGAGATCCGGGACAATGCCCGACAGCGCCCAAAAATCTGCGCCTAAAATCACGGTGTGCGGCAAAGTTGGTATAATTAAGCAATCAATAAGGATTGCCCTACCCTCAACTACTATCGGAAGAGAGAGTGTCCCTAACACTTCGACACCTGACCCGTCTGCCAAACACACGCAGTGGACAGTGTCTTTCTTCACAGTAAACCCTAAATCACCAAGTATTTTCCAAGAGTCCCTACCTATTATGGTCCTGGAAGCTCCTGAATCTAGTAGTCCTACGAATTCAGAACCATAAATACTAACTTTTAAAAATGGTCTCCTATCATTCCCGTTTGCCTCCAAGGTGAACCCTAAATGAACCCTATTTACCAGCTGGTTTCCAGCAGGCAAAAACCCTAACGTTTCTGAACTCCTCGCCCTGCTGCCGCAGGAGTTCGCTGCCCATTTCCCGAGCATTTTCTACACTCAGATCTTTTGACCCCTAAAGCCCCACAACCGAAACAACGCCTAGGAGCGGAACACCTATCTGCATAATGGCCTGATCCATTACACTTAAAACACCGAATGCTCGAATTGGCTCGAGATT
This sequence comes from Eupeodes latifasciatus, assembly GCA_920104205.1. Taxonomy (NCBI): domain Eukaryota; kingdom Metazoa; phylum Arthropoda; class Insecta; order Diptera; family Syrphidae; genus Eupeodes; species Eupeodes latifasciatus. The sequence continues at coordinate 40,268,832 of OV049926.1, forward strand.
GGTTCGATGATTGGGCCTGACGATGAGTTTCGTTGTTCTCTGTAACAACCGAAACCGAGGGAGTATCGACACCTACATATGCTAGATCCGGTTCTAGCAAAGACCTATTCTGCCTAACACTTGGTGGTGGAACATACGCATCTACGTTGGCCCTAACGGCTTCTAAACTCCTACCTAACGTCACCAAATCTGACACACAAGTTGGTTTCGCCAAACCAAGTTGTGTTTGGTAAAAGGGTGTCAAGTTCCTTTGGATCATTGACAACCTTCTACTTTCAGTTATGGGTTCTGTCAATCTACCAAACAAATTCGACATCGTCGCGACATAGACACCGATGGACTCATCTTTGCCTTGAGTCCGACGCCTAATCTCCTCTAAAAGCTGGTCGTCATAATTCGGTGGTAAGAACTCGAGTTTCAACTCTTTCACGAGTTCCTGCCACGAATTAACCGAAACCCTAACTGCCCTATACCAAATCAATGCTTTTCCGACGAAAAGCTCTACTGCTGACCTAAAAAGTTGGGTTTCCGAAACCCCCCTAGCCTGTCTCATTTCCTCAATCCTCTCTAAGAATGCATTCACTGAGGTACCGCAGCGTTCCCCAGTGAATTTAACCTCCCATTTGGCGATGTTTTGGAATCGGTCCGATTCCACATAAATCCTTCCTGAAACAAAATCCCCATTTTCAGAATTATTCCTCCTATTGCCTGCCTCTCCTACGCTTGTTGATGTATCTACCGCAGTACCCCTAGACACACTTCTTGTTGTTGCAGCCGGAAGCTGTTTATCCCTTTCCTTTTCCCTTACAACCTGTTCTTCCTCAATATCCTCCTCATCATCCCTCTCTAATACCGACATGGTCATAATCACCTTATTTTTCAAGGCAAGCTTTGATTTATCCTGACTTTCATTTTCAGGAATGCTCCTCTCTAACCTACGCAAGCACCATTCTACTTTCGTTAAAATTTTTAGATATTCACCCGAAGTTTCCGACTTCGGGGGATTCTCTAAAAGTTTCCCTATCTCAACCACTTTCTTTTCAACTGCCATCAAATCCTCCTCGAAAGTGAAAGGATATGATGCAGCTACAAAAGAATTCCTGCGTTCTAACTTAAGCGTCGTCCTAAGAGACTTTCTCATATCCTCAACCGTACCGACAATCAAACCGCGACATTCTATTTCATAGGTAATCTCGTCCTGAGATAACCTATTAATCTGACTCACATCCATATTACAAAAAAAAACTATTTTCCAAAATGACCCACGAAAAAAAAATTAAAAAGGTATGTGAATAATCTTGAGCTAAAACCCACAACTCTATTTGATTGATACTAAAAAGAAACGTATTACTAGCAGACGTGAAAGACTCAGAAAGGAAAGTGAAAATTTCAAAACTCTGAAGAAAATTTGTTTTCTTTCTATTTAAAAGCAATTTAATTAAACAGTATATAGTAACTAACGATAAAATCGAATCTATGTACGTAAACCCGTCGTTGAACAAATTTTATTTTAATTGTAAAAAAAACAATATCGCAAGAGAAGAGAAAAATTAATTATTTGATTATTAAATTCGATGAAGTTAAAATATCGCAGAAAATTTAAAAAAGTATTGAATAAAATCAAACTAGTACAATGGCAACACTTAAATCTGAACAAAACTTCACTAAAATATGCAATCTATCTCCACAAAAGGTGAGAGAGAGAACACTATATAACCACTATCACAAAATGGATTCCGAAAGCAAAAAAAAATATCAATTTAAGTAAATTAAATATCCAAAATAAATGAAAAATTATATATGTATGTATATGCTACGAATTTTAAACAATGCAAAAAGAAACTAAAATAAAATTTCAAGGACTCACTAATTTTTTCCAGCCAAAAAATAAAAACAAACACTCCCGAACTCCCTTCTTTCCTTTTTAAGGTTATTTTCCAGGCACAAATAAAAAAACACTCCTGAATTCTTTTTTCCTTTTGTTGGATATTTCCTTAGGCCTCCTGTGGCCGAAAATTGTCCAAGACAGCTCACCTAAATGAAAAAACAACACCACCAAGTAATTAAATCTTTTTTAAAAAAGTAAATCACAAAAAAAACAATTAACTTCCCTAAACACAGGACAAAACCAAACAATCACAAGTAGGTATTCCAATTCCGAACAAAAAAAGCAAGAAAGCCCCACGTTGGGCGCCAAATTGTAGTGAATTTTTCCACCGACCGACCGACCGATTGTATATAATACTTTAGATAATTTAATCACTATTGGATTTCCGAATCCAATATTGATTACAACCGTACGCGAATTAAATTATTTACTTTAAATTATTTTAAACTAAACAAAATCAAAATAAATTGCACCCCGCCGATGTGCCGCGAAAGTTATTATGACAAAAGAAACGTCAGTCGATATGACAAACAGATGAAAGAATTCACCACAGATAGCAATAAAAGTATTGCCAGCACGGTAGCTCAGCTTAAGGGGGGGTTTCGATTAATGAATATTTTATTAATCGAGGTGATTAATAAAAGTGAAATAAAATTGATATCAAAATGATATCGAAATACGACGAGGTGAATTTCTCCAAGTCGTATTGTTTAAAGTGGGCGCCAGGAAACTTTTTAATGGAAGTTTACCAAAACCAAGAGCTGAAAAATTAATCTTCAAACAAGGATATAAAATAAAAGAAAAGCTTTATTTTCCGGATGGGAAATTTAAGTTATGTTTTATTTGCCTGGAAAACCTTGGCCGAAGCCGGGATTAAAAACCAGGATCTTTTATGATAACAAAATTACAAGTAGAGATTTTGAGATTGACAGAAGGTCAAATCTCGATAAAAAAATATGAAAAGTATGAAATTTTAAGATGATTAATTATTAAACAAAATTAAAAAAAAAAGGAAAACAAAACAACCAAGAAAAATCACTTCAAGAAAATTATCGACAAAAGACAAAGAGAAAAAAAAACAAGCGGTTAAAAATTTCCCGTAGTACCGGGAAAACAGACTTTTGACGCGAAGGTCAAAAGGACGAATTCGAAAAAATGAATATTCTTAGAAACAAAAGAAAACACTATACTTAGCTTCTTTTAACTTCCTCCAACAGCTATTGTAGTCCTTCCTCAACTTTTTTTAGAACACAAAAATCTCCAACTCAATAAAACTTTAAAAAAATCTATCTTACAAAATTACGTTTTTTTTTTTTTAAATTCCTTCACACAACTTTTCGTAAAATCTTCTATTCGCTTTAGGCGTAATCCAAAAAGTGGCCATCATCATGGCGAGCTTAACCCTTCCGGCTACCTGCCCTTAGGCAATCCTCTCGGATCTTTTGCGTGGTGATCGATCTGTCTCGGTCCCGCAACTTCCTCCATCCATAAGATTGGGGTGTGCGACCGAGAAGCCAGATATCTTTCATCGCACGCGATCTCTTTAAAAAGGTGATGCGATCACCCAGTAGCTCAATGAGTGAGTTCAGCTCTTCACTTTCCAACCCATTCCAGCCAAGACTTTCTGGAAAAATCGTGTGGAATTCCTCGCATTACCGAGTATCTACACGCGCTAGTTTTTTTGGTTGAGGAAAGACTGCTTATGTGATGTTGCAGGAAGTCGGTAGCCAAGCCTATAATTAAAATAAAAATTATTAAGGTATTCTTGGAGTGATTTTTATATCGTTACTATGTACTTTATGGTGGGCCCTCGGCCATACTACATTAAAGTTGGTGTGAATTTTCTACACACATTGTTGGGCATGGGTATCGTCTTCATGCCTTGACGATATTGTTTATCCAATATGTGAGCCAACCGTCGCCCAGTTCGTTGGTGTGGAATCCTTTCGCACACTTTGGTAGGACCTGTTAAATTTGCTTTCCCAAAATGCTAGAAGAGCAGGTCACTGGCTGATGGTCCAGGTTTCTACTAAACTCTTCCAGAATTTTGCGGCCGCAGTAAGAATTTTAAGGGTGGTTAGCAAAAAGGAAGATGAAACTTGTTGTGGTAAAATTTACCGCAACAACGTACACGCTGTTTTGATTTTATTTTTATTTTTTTATTTTAATGAAACTTAAACTTGTGCACAAAAAGCTTAACAAATAATTCTTCTTTTTTAAATTCCAGGAGGACCTATGTAACATACTTAATAGTGGAGTAACTGGATATCTACAATAACGTCACTTTTAAACTCACAGGATTATGAACTTTTATTGCGTGAAAGAAAAATATTGCTACTAATTAAACTGGATTCTGGAATCAACCAGCCACTGTAACTTTGAACTTTAAAGTCGGTGCCAGTTTCCTAGGAGTTCTCTCATAAATATGTTGTCATTTCAACTTAATTCGAAGGATGATCACCCAAGGCAAAAATTTATTGTTACTAAAATGTTTCTACAAAATTGAGAAAACAAGAATGGATATGGATTAAAAAATATAAAAAAAACATTAATTTAATCGAAGTTTAAAACCAAACAACAACAACAACAACAAAACATGTGCAAATGTTGAACGCACTCACTGTCGAAACTTCAGTCAGAAATGGGATTACGACGATAACTGAACCTCAGAGAGAAATACCACAACATGGCTCAATGCTATTTGATTTTGTTCGTTCTATTTATGTATTCAGGTGAGTCCCTCTGTTGCTATTAATAATTATTATTGGCTTTGGTGATATAAAAATAAAATGTGTGTCTAGGTTTTGTAGGTATATTTTTGTGTCATCCCTCTGGCTTGGGGAAGATAAAATGTGCTAATCTCTTCGTGCTTTTTTAAATTCATTTGTAATAATTTAGGTTATTGTTAAATAATAAAAGTGGGACAATTTTGTATTTATTATTTTGCCCCCAGCCTTAATAAAGGTAAAGCGATTAAGGTAAAATAATTTATTAATGTAAATCGGTTGGTGTTGAAATACTCGCTTTGAATTTAAGAATATTATATTTTTAGGTCTCATTTATTTAATTTTGGATTTATTTTTTCTTCTCCAAATTTTAGCCACAGTTTCCTTTTTATTCAGTTTTATTTACTGGCCAGTGTTATTGGTTTTAATGCCAGTACGCGTTTTCCACACCACAACATCCCCAAAGAAACTTGGAGTCTTCCAGATCAATTACATCAACCAGATTGCCAATATTGGGATCGACGGTAGACACGCTTCCAGCATTATGGATGTCCGAACTTTCTGAGGAGCTAGCATCGATTCATTCTTGTTGTAGCCAAGGTAGCACTTCGGGTTTCCAGAACCAAGGAAAAACAGGGAGATGCTAGGAGAAGATACAACGTCGAACGGCTACAATCGCAAGAGATCGTCAAATCCTTCTCCGACCGATTCAACACAATTTATTGAAAACCAGTGGACAAATTTCGAAGATGCAATCAGAGAAGCCGAATCAAACAGTCTCAAACAAAAAACCCCAAGGTTTGATGAGGAAAGTCGGCAGGCAAACGCAGCCAAACTACAGGCACGCAAAGCGGACAAGAGCTGTTCACGAGCTCTATGAGCAGAAGTGGAGAGAGGAATACCGGCTTCTCAGAAGGAAAAAAGAGAACATGAGAAACGTGCGTCTAAAATATTGAGAGGTTCAAAAGTTTTATGAGCAGGTAAAATGAAATTCACAAGTACATAAACCTAGAACCGAAGGCTGCAAAGACATTATAGTGGAATAGCAGTCAATCCTGAGGATATGGAAAGACCACTTCTGCAACAATCCCACATTTCCGACTTAAACGAAGTAAAGATTGTCATATATAAGCTGAAGTCTAACAAAATAGCCTGAGCAGAGCTCTGGGAAGCAGATGGAAATTATTTGGTTAGGAGCATGCACCAACTTTTCTGTAAGATATGATCGGAAGAAAGCATGCTCGATGAATGGAACCTCAGTGTAGTTTGCCCGATACTGCACCAACTATAGAGGCATCAGCCTACTTAACATCACTTACAAAATCTTCTCTGCCGTAATATATGAACGTCTAAAGCCCATCGTCAACAACCTGGAACGTCCTTATCAGTGTGGTTTAAGACCTGGAAAATCACATATTCACATTATGGCAAATCCTGGAAATACCCCAAGAACATCAGATCTACACTCTACCATCTCTTCATACATTTCAAGGCCGTATATGATATCATCTACAGAGACAAGCTGTATAAAGCCATATCTAGTTTTGGCATCCCTGGCAATCGTCCGTATGTGCAGGTTGACCATGGAGAATTCATGCTGCTCCATAAAGGTTGGGAACAACTTAACAGAACCTTTCGGTGTCAAAAAGTTTTTAGACAAGGTTATGCGCTGTCATGCGATTTCTTTAACATTGTACTTGAAAAAATAGTGCAGAACTCCCACGTCAACACTAGAGGCACTACCTTTCAAAAATCTGTCCAATCACTGCATATGCTGATGACATTGACATAATCGGAAGAACTCAGCGTTATGTCAATGGGGCTTTTATGAGGCGGCAAAAATGTGTTTAAGGGTTAATAAGGCAAAACAAACTTCATGCTGTCATCAAGAAAGGATCTACATCATTGACATGTCTCGGTTAAAACGTAACCATCCACAGACGTAACTTTGAGGACTTTGTCTACCTAGGGTCCGCTATGAACAGAGAAATCAACAAAAGCGCTGAGATCAAACGAAGAATTACTCTTGCCTAACCACTAGATGGAGAAGTTTGTTGGGTTAGGCCCTAGTTCACACAGGACTGTAGCCCCACTTTTAGTAAGTTAGTAAGTAAGTTGTAAGGCTCAATGGATTGTAGCTAATTTGCATTGGCCTTCGACTTCAGAGTTCAATCTGACCGTTGAAAATTGCACAACCTTGGTTGCCAGTTTACTTCACTTGCACTTGATTTTCCAATGGCCAGAAGAAGTTGAACATCGTTTTTTGATAATGAGGGCTTGGGCAACGTCATCGTTCTCAAAGAACGAATATTCTAAAACCCATACTAAAAGTGACTTTTTCGAGATGAATAGGACGCTCATATTGATTTGAACTTTTTGAAATCGAACACACTTTTGTATTTTGTCATCGTAATCAGCCCAAAGAAATAATTCTTTGATACGAATTTGATTCATTTTCCAAATTTACATAGTTTATTCAAAAAATAAACGAAGTTTTGTATGGTTAATGGTCGTTTACCTTAAGCCTTGTCCATTTTATATTTTCTATAGGAGTAAGCCCAAAAGTCAAATATGGAAGACAAAAAACATCTCGGTCATTGATACAATATTTTTTTTTTCGAAATCCGCTACCTATCACATTTGCAGTACCATTGAACAATTCAAATTATTACATGTAACCCAGTGAATGTATTCAACAAAAAATATTCGACCTAATTTTGTATCTCTATGAAATTCATATGTGTATATGTTATTTCTTGGAATACACATTGCGCTGTTACATTCGTCCTTAAAATCCAATAACCTAAATTCTGTTGAAAATCAGATATGTGTGTTGTTGTGAAATCTACCAACTCGCTTTTATCCTTTTTAACAACGAGACACTTCTTTATGTCCTAAAGGCAAAAAAGGCCCACGAAATAAGACAGGTATAGCATACAGAATACCAGGTATTATATTCTTTTTCCATGTTCGAATGCCAACAACAGTACCACAGTATATACGACCAACCTAGCAAACGTATACCTCTACAACGACAACGACTATGCGACATGACAACGCAATGATAGAGATGCCACATAAAAAGACAATAGGACGAGTATTATCCCTTTTTCGAACTCATATCCTTTCACATGGATGGCGTTTCTATGAATTTCTAGGCGCTTCGTGATTTCGAGGACGACAAAGCAACAACAATGGCTAGCACCCACACCGTGCCTTCATGCGTGTCGGCTCGATTTTGCATACAAAAACTACCATGAAGTCCAGAATTGTTAAAAGTCTCTATTATTCTTCAACCATGAAAATTTGGCATACACATACATATATGCAGTATTCGGTTTTCGACTGTTCAAAATTTCTTTGGAAACTGTTTTTAAACCGTACCCATATACGTACGACACGATAACGACGACGATGAACGAGTTTGTCGAGTTTACAGAACCGAGTTTTCCAGCTAATATCCCTTGAAGGCCATTGAATATCGGTGTTATGTAGATTACAGTGAAAACTGTTTTAACGCTTTTTGAAACACGTTTAAGAATTGTGACAATCAGGGAAGTTTTGTTGTATTGTATTTTTCGATTTCCTGAGTAAAGAGGATACATACAATTTTTAACTGTTTTGTGTGGTTAGTCCTTGATAATTCTGTAAATTGGATTGGCATAGTTTTTAAAATTGAGATTACGCCAATTATATCTTCAGAAATTTTAAAATGTTTGAGAAGTTGAAATAGAAAGATGACAAGTCGAACAAAAATGTACAAAAAATGTCTCGTTATAGGAAATAAGGGTTCTTAATAGCCTGGGAGGCTTTATTGTACAAAAAAGTGCGTATTCGTCACAGTGTACCATAGTATTTTTTGACCTGATGGAGTTAAGGTGATTAGATAGATAGATAGATAGATAGATAGATATAGATATATAATTGATTTTTGTTGATTTAAAGATTATTTTACAATTATTACATAAATATTATATTACAAAAATCAGAATAGCATGGCATTTGCCGTCTGCCAGATTAAAAACTTTAATAAATTAAATTACTGTAATTAACAGCAAAAAAAAACAATAAAAAGAAAAAAAACATTTTAAAAAGGCCAATTTAAAAAAAAAAAAACAGAAAAAAAAAAAAAAAGAGGCTGGGATGCGACCCACACTGGTAACTTCCCATCCCGTCTGTCGATTTGTCTTGCTTAAAAGTTTTTCTATATGTATCAATTTTTATCAAATTTGCGTACTATTTTTTGTAGATTTTATTTTTTTATGAAAAAACAGACTGTTGGATTTTTATAAAAAAATTACTGAATATCGAAAACAATATTTTCTGTAAAATAAAATAAGTTTGAAGCCAATATTTGTAATTTTTAAAAAGCTATTTGAGTCGAAAGTAAATTTTTACCAAATTTTAGTATTGTTTTTTTTTAGGTTTTTATTTTTTGTAAAAAAAACTGTCAATTCGATTTTCCTCAACATTTTTTCGAATGTTGCAAACAATATTTCTTATAAGTTAAAATTAGTTAGAAGCCATTATCTCAAATTTTTGAAAAGATATTTGAGTCGAAAATCAATTTTTACCAACTTTCGTTAAATTTTTTATTTTCGGTTTTTAATTTTTTGTAAAAAAAACTGTCACTTCGATTTTTTCAAAATTTTACTGAATATTAACAACAATATTTTTTGAAAGATAAAAGTTGTTTGAAGCCAATGTCTCAAAGTTTTGAAAAGATATTTGAGTCGAAAATAAATTTTTACCAACTTTTATTAATTTTTTTTGTAGGTTTTTATTTTTTGTAAAAAAACTGTCAATTAGATTTTTCTAAAAATTTAATCAGATGTCAAAAACATTATTCTTCGTTGCACAAAATTGTTTTGGAGATGAAATGATATTTTAGTCGTAAAATTTTCGAGGTGACAAATATTTTTTTTCAGTTTTTTTGATTTATAAAAAAAAAACGTAAATTGCATTTTTTCCAAAAATGTTATTTGTTTTTTATCACGTAACAATATGTAATATAAAATTTAATTCAAGTCACTAGCGTCATTGGTTCATGAGATATTTAGGTTTAACCAAAATTTTCACCTTTTTTTTAAACTGCTATGGTAAAAAAACCACCCACGCAATTTTTTTGAGAGCCCTTTCTGCATTTTTCTGCCTTATTATCTGTATAAAAAAATTTATTTGAAGTCGATATCTCTTCTGGTTCTTGAGCTATGGACGACGAAGAAAACGTCGCGAACGTAAGGACGTACGGACGTACGGACGTACGGACATACGGACGTACGGACGTACGTACACACGCACGCACAGACATCTTTCTAAAAATCTTTTATTTCGACTCTAGGGACCTTGAAACGTCGAGAAATGTCAAAATTTTCAATTCGACAAATCGGACCCATTACAATAACTTCCTATGGGAAGTTAAAAAACAAATGACTATCAAATTTCAAGCGTCAGAAGTCTTCGTTCATAATTCTGGATCTATATCGTAACGCAACTTTGCAATAGTAATAGAGCTTGGAGACATCCATCTCATTCAGCATATTAAGAACTTGTTCCTCTGATAAAAAGTCACGTCCAAGAATATTTCTTCTAGTTTCCCTTAAAGTTGGACACGTTCCGACGAAATGTATAACGTTCTCTCTTTCTGATAAATTGCAAATAGTACACTCCAGTGGTAAATCAGGTCTGTGCGGTATGAAGTTCAGGTTGAGTAGTTCGCTTCTTAACTTGACCATTGTAGCAATGACGTTTACATTATTATCATCATGGAAGTAGTTCCTTTCTGCGAGATTATGGTTGAGCCTACTGTAAGTTGTTCTGAACAAGGACCCAGCTGCTTCCGCTGCATATTCTGCTCTACACTTCTCATCTACCGCTGCTATAACCTTGTACATAAGAGATTTACTGTGCGATGCATCTTGCACATTTAAATTAAAATTTAAATTGTATCCTTCTGCGAGACTCAACCACTCACTGAACCAGTGATTTTGGTCTTCTATGGCTTTTACTATTAGTTTTCTAACAAGTCGGTATTCGTTCATACTAAAAACGTGCAAGAGATAATCCGCTTGCATCTTTAAGGTCTTTATAAATAGAGGTGATAGTCCGGTTTCCAGCATAATCACGTAATTTGGAGTATTTTTTGGCAGACGAAATATTCTCTTCACTTAATGTGTTAAGAGTTTCTCCACCGTGTGAAACTTTTTGCATCCCCATACTTGTGAGCCATACAAAAGGATACTTTCTGCAACTGCTTCAAATACCTTATATTTAACTGTGAGCTATGTTTTCGTTCATAAAGCATCTTTTCCATGAAATATTAATAGCAGTTTTTGCCTTTTGTAGTTTCTCGCTAAAATGTTTCTCCAAATTCAGGTTTCTTGAAAAAATTACTCCTAGGTATTTGTACTCGTTAACACATTCTATATCTTCTCCGTTGAAATTCCACTTTTCATTCGAAGCATTTCGTCCACCCCCTTTCTTAAAGATCATCACCTTAGATTTGAGTATTGACTGTAAGGTTCCAAACACAGCAGTAGTGGTATACTCTATTTATCATAAGTGGTAGTGTTTCTGGGGAATACGCAAAAATTACTATATCATCAGCAAACATTAATGCCTTAATACGAAACCCTGCTAAATCAACACCACCTGGAAGGTAATCTACAAGGTCATCTATGAAGAGCTAAAACAAGATGGGACTCAAGGTGATTATCTATAACTGAATTTTGGATAAATTCATTTAATAAACTCAGAAGGGACATTTTTTGAAAAAATCTGAGAAGTCGTTATATTTAACTTCCCAATAGGTAGTTATTGTAATGGGTCCAATTTGTCGAATTGAAAATTTTGACATTTCTCAACGTTTCAAGGTCGAAATAAAAGATTTTTAGAAAGATGTCTGTGCGTGCGTGTGTACGTACGTTCGCGCCGTTTTTTTCGTCGTCCATAGCTCAAGAACCCGTAGCGTGATGGTTAGTGCGTTGGACTGTCATGCAAGGGGTCTTGGGTTCAATCCCTGCCTGTGTCACCTAACTTTTTTCACGGGCACTGCCTCTTGCGAGTAATTGACAAATCCTCCAAGAGTAATTCTTGTCATGAAAAGTGCTTTCTCAAAATAGCCGTTTGGATTCGGCATATAAACTGTAGGTCCCTTCCATTACTCGCAAACAGGAATGGTTGAGAGTTGTAAGTCACTAGGCCCTGGTTCTTCATGGACTGTTGCGCCACCTAATTTATTTATTTTTATAGCTCAAGAACCAGAAGAGATGTCGACTTCAAATAATTTTTTTTATACAGATAATAAAGGCATAAAGATGCGTGGGTGGTTTTTTTACCATAGCAGTTTAAAAAAAGGTGAACATTGTGGTTAAACCTAAATATCTCATGAACCAATGCCGCTAGAAACTTGAATTGTAACGTGATAAAAAGCAAGTACATTTTTGTAAAACAATCCAATTAATTGTTTTTTTATAAATCAAAAAAACTTAAAAAAAAACTGTCGACTCGAAAATTTTACGACTAAAATATGTTTTCATCTCCAAAACAATTTTGTGCAACGAAGAATAATTTTTTTGACATCTGATAAAATCTAGTTGACAGTTTTTTTTATAAAAAATTAAATTTATACTGAAATATCTTTTCAAAAACTTGAGATTAAGGCTTAAAACTTATTTTATCTTATAATAAATATTGCTTTCAACATTCTGAAAAATGTTGAGAATCGAATTGACAGTTTTTTTTACAAAAAATAAAAATCTAAACAAAAAACTTAATAAAAGTTGGTAAAAATTGATTTTCAACTCAAATATCTTTTCAAAACTTTGAGAAAGTGGCTTTAAACTACTTTTATCTTTCAAAAAATATTGTTGCCAACATTCAGTTAAATTTTGAAAAAAATCGAATTGACAGTTTTTGTATAAAAAATTAAAAACCAAAAAAAAAAATTAACAAAAGTTGGTAAAAATTGATTTTCGACTCAAATATATTTTCAAAAATTTGAGATACCTAATGCCTTCTAACTAATTTTAACTTATAAGAAATAATTGTTTAAATTGTTCGATAAAATTTTGAGACAAATCGAATTGACAGTTTTTTTTTACAAAAATTAAAAACCTAAAAAAAAAACAATTCTAAAACTTGGTAAAAATTTACTTTCGAGTCAAATAGCTTTTCAAAAATTACAAATATTGGCTTCAAACTTATTTTATTTCACAGAAAATATTGTTTTCGATATTCAGTAATTTTTTTATAAAAATCAAACAGTCCGTTTTTTTCATAAAAAAATAAAATCTACAAAAAATAGTACGCAAATTTGGTAAAAATTGATACATATAGACAAACTTTTAAGCAAGACAAATCGACAGACGGGATGGGAAGTTATCAGTGTGGGTCGCATCCCAGCCTCTTTTTTATTATTTTTTCTTCAATTTTGCAATTATTATTATTTTTTCTTCAATTTTGCAATTACGAGTAGTTTTAAAAAAAATATCGAGTAATATATAAAATACTTGTTCTCCATTTTTTACTTTTTTCTTTAAAATAATGAATTATTTGGTATTAATTTTATTGTTGTTGAAAGAATTTAACCTTAATTCCAAAAAATGTATTTTGATTATTATTTATTATTATTATTATTTGAAATATAATTTTAAGCAGCTTAACTTTTGTTGAAACATTTTCATTATCAAATATTTTATAATATTTTTCTGTTGGGAATATAAAAATATTATTAATAAATAGAGTATTTTTTTTAAATTCTATGGGCAATAAATGACTGTCTGTGTTACTCTCCCCGGTTTTCCTATAACATAAATAAATCTTTTAATTTTTGGTGCTCTGGTTTCTGCAATGTTTTAAAGATTCTATTGGGACTCTTCCATTTAAATAAATTTTGACATGTTAAAATGATAAATGCATTATCTTCAAAATTACACTTGTTCAAATTTATTAAACGACACCCCTGAAAACACAAAATGAAGGCGGTCTTCGGCCTGGTAAATGATCTTTCTATAAAGAGACGCGAATTTGCATATAGTTGTGGCAATTCAAAACGAGCGCATAAATGGCACCAGGCGGATTCAACATAATTGGCAATTTCAAAATGTCGGCAGTGACACTTTTAGCTAACTTTATGTACTATGTACATTGCACATACATATATATATCTACACTTATTTGCTTGAGTTTATATAATTTTAAGTTCCTGCTATATTTTCTATTTTTAGTAGTCTAGGAGCCAGCTAGAGGTATTCGTAGTTGGTATGCGAAAACGTTTCGTCCTTGTGGGTATTCGTTGTTTTGTTGTTTCAGGAACATAGAAAATAAAATGAACTAGTTCCCGCGCCTGCTGTCGTTTGGTGTTGCGTCTTTGCTCATGTCGTGTTGGCGGCGTTGGCGTCATTTCCCACGAGAGATAAGCTTCTTGCCAAAGAATTCGACCCACTTAAAATTTGTTGACAAGAGTGCCGAAAATATTTTCCATTCATAATGTTTTTGTCAGAGAGTTTTTATTTTGTGCTTCCGGTTATAATACTTTGAGTCTTGTGTTCCATGCGTTTTGATGGAAAATGGATTTTTGAAGTCAAAAATACATACATACATATATGACAATGAATACGTATATGTATGTATAAAAAAGAAGCACACAGGTTGCTCTGGGAAGTCAAAAGTAGGAATTTTCTAGGTTATATCAGAACATTACGGTTTATATATTGTGTGTGCAGCACACAACCGTGCGTGTTTTCTTAATCCATGGTTTCTTATTTCATTTTCGTCTATTATCAAAATGTGGCTAACTGACTGAATTAACTTGACTCCGGAGAATAAAATAATAAGAATAATACTGACATATTCGTTTTAGCGTTATTTTTATGTACCTAGGTAATTTATTGAAAGGATTTAAATTCTTCTCATACCTACCTTGGTACAAAAGATGAAATTTCAAGTTTACATACATTTATTAAGGCGATTTCCAAAATACATCTTTACATTGGATTGAATTGGAATTTTAATAGGCTTAAAATAATAGGATAACAAGAAAAAAGTGCCCCAGAGGCAGTCTTAGGAATTATGGGTTAGATATTTCAAAATTATGTATTTATATCTTCACGACACTTTGAGTAGCACAAATTTTCCCAACTGCTAAATATAATTCTTCGTTTCTTAACAAAATCAGCATAAATAAATAACTTGTGTTTAAAATTCTAGATTTTGTAATTCTTATTAAATGGGTTTTATGTCCCGAGTCTTTGTGTCCATTCACTGCAAGAAATGAGATTTTTGTTGTGTCTTGTAAACATCTTTTGATTGAGTGACTTTAAAATCTCTAGGCTAAAGAGCTAAGTGAATTGACATTCAGCTATCCTCCTCTGCATCTTTTATGTTAAAAAATTTTCCACACGTTAACCTCCCAAATACTTTAAATACTAAGGTTCTCCAGAATTTTATTAATATTTCCGTGAAAAGATTTTCTACGAATTTTACCTAACCTCATATTTTGTATATACATATATTTAAAAGCCCTCCACCAAAAATTCGTTTCTATTTTTAAATTCAAGAAATATAAAGAAAAACGTTTTCAATCTTTGAACAATACCCTCGTTGTAACGTAATACATTATGCTTGTATAGCTAACCTACATTCACTCATTTTTATGATAAAGGCTTTATTTATTTTTTCTTGCGCTTTAACAATTTGCTTTTACGAAAATGGCACTAGGAGCAGAGCTTAAACGTTTACAAGGTCCTTCTTTGTTGTCGTTTTTGTAGGTAAAGCCTTCTGTGATGTTATGTATTTTAATAAATATGTAATGTAATTTTGTTGCTTAAATGTAAAGAAAAGCAACAACAAAATAAAAGAACATTCATTTGTTTAAGACATTATGGCATTTTTTTGAGAGTGATAATGCATGCTGTCAGTCCTTATGGCTCAAGGTGAACGTTTTAACGAAGATGAATGCGTATAAGGCTGCGTGAATTTAATGATGAATGGTTTTATCTATATACAGAGTTAATGGATGTATTAAGACAATTATGGGACTGTGAGCTTTTTTCGTCTTATTTTTTTTTTTAATTTTTTGGTGCAACACAATTTATGATAAGATAGGCTTGGTGAGTAAATTCAAAAGCAATGGCGCAGCAGTGGAGTTGACACTCAACGAAAAACGGCGGGCCATAAGTACCTTTATATTTTTTTTGAGTAATGATATTCATTACTTTTATAACACCATACGATAAGTACACCTATTATGACGAAATTGAATGAAAACTCAATTTCATAATAAAGTTTTTTTCCAAAACAAGTCCAGCTCCAGCTGTGAAATGTGGTGTGGATTAATGTATATTATCAAACAGTGAGACAGTGATTTAGAAGAATTTTTGTTTATACATGTCTTATATGGCCGTTGAACCATCATTAATATTTTGAATACGCTTTGTCTCGTGTCTGATGAAATTAATAAAAAAAAGAGGCTGGGATGCGACCCACACTGATAACTTCCCATCCCGTCTGTCAATTTGTCTTGCTTAAAAGTTAGTCTATGTGTATCAATTTTTACCAAATTTGCGTACAATTTTTTGTAGATTTTATTTTTTTATGAAAAAACGGACTGTTGAATTTTTATAAAAAAAATTACTGAATATCGGAAACAATATTTTCTGTGAAATAAAATAAGTTTGAAGCCAATATTTGTAATTTTTGAAAAGCTGTTTGAGTCGAAAGTAAATTTTTACCAAGTTTTAGTATTGTTTTTTTTAGGTTTTTATTTTTTGTAAAAAAAACTGTCAATTCGATTTTTCTCAAAATTTTATCGAATATTGAAATAAATATTTCTTATAAGTTAAAATTAGTCAGAAGCCGTTATCTCAAATTTTTGAAAAGATATTTGAGTCGAAAATCGATTTTTAACAACTTTTTTTAATTTTTTTTTTTCGGTTTTTAATTTTTTGTAAAAAACCTGTCAATTCGATTTATTTCAAAATTTTACTGAATATTGACAACAATATTTTTGAAAGATAAAAGTAGTTTAAAGCCAATAACTCAAAGTTTTGAAAAGATATTTGAGTCGAAAATCAATTTTTACCAACTTTTATTAATTTTTTTTTAGGTTTTTATTTTTTGTAAAAAAAACTGTCAATTAGATTTTTCTCAAAATTTTATCAGATATCAAAAACATTATTCTTCATTGCACAAAATTGTTTCGGAGATGCAATCATATTTAAGTCGTAAAATTTTCGAGGTGACAAATTTTTTTTTCAGTTTTTTTGTTTTATAAAAAAAAACCGTTAATTGGATTTTTTTCCAAAAATATAATTGTTTTGTATCACGTTACAATATATAATATAAAATTTAATTTAAGTCTCTAGCGTCATTGGTTCATGAGACATTTAGGTTTAACCAAAATGTTCACCTTTTTTTTAAACTGCTATGGTAAAAAAACCACCCACGCAATTTTCTTGAGAGCCCTTTCTGCATCTTTCTGCCTTATTATATGTATAACAAAATTTATTTGAAGTCGATATCTCTTCTGGTTCTTGAGCTATGGACGACGAAAAAAACGTCGCAAACGTACGGACGTACGGACGTACAGACGTACGGACGTACGGACGTACGTACACACGCACGCACAGACATCTTTCTAAAAATCTTTTATTTCGACTCTAGGGACCTTGAAACGTCGAGAAATGTCAAAATTTTCAATTTGTCAAATCGGACCCATTACAATAACTTCCTATGGGAAGTTAAAAATTGACACAAAGGACATTATTACATGAAAAAAAGTCAAAAACTAGAGTTTACTAATAATTTTTGAAAATCTAATAAAGTTATGTAGGTATACGTTTTTTTCGTATTTTTATATTTTAAAAAGTTATAAATAACAAATAAAAAGCTATATAATAAATCATAACAATAAAAATAAAAAAGACGCTGGCATGCGGCCCACACTGATAACTTCCCAACCCGTCTGTCGATTTGTCTTGCTTAAAAGGTTTGTAAGTTTTCGTGTTTTGTTAAAAAAGTTATCAGTTGAATTATTCTAAAAAAATTAAAAATTACCATCAATATTTTGCATGTGATAAAATATGTAGTTAGATTTCAAAATCTATTATTGTAAACCAGATTTTAGGTCGAAAAACAATTTTTACCAATTTTAGTAGCATTTCTTAAAAGTTTTTTTTTTTCTTATATAAACAACTAAAATAAGTTTGAAGCCAATATTTTGAATTTTTAAAAAGATATTTAAGTCGAAAGTACCTAATTTTTTTTTATAATTTATAGGCAATTAAGGGGTTATTAGTACCCTTTATATATTTATATATAAACACAGTGCGAGCATTAGGAAAATAGGGAAGGATTTAAGAGGAGATACCGATGCACATTGGTTTGAAAGTTCTGAACATCAAAATGGGATTGAAAAACAGAATTGGCCAAAGCATTCCACATTTTCGATGTGCGATTTAAGAAAGAATCTCTATACTTGACAGTACGCCCGAAATTTAAATTTGTACTAACTTTTAGTATTGTGTTTTTTAGGTTTTTATTTTTTGTAAAAAATCTGTCCATTTGATTTTTTTCAAAATTTTAAGGAATGTTGAATCCAATATTTTTTATAGGACAAATTTTGTTTGAAGCCATATTGTTAAATGTTTGAAAAGATATTTGAGTCGAAAATCAGTTTTTAGCAACTTTTAGTAATGTTTTTTTTTTAAGTTTTTATTTTATATAAAAAAAACTGCCGATTCGATTTTTCTCAAAATTTTACCGAATGTTGAAAACAATATTTCTTTTAAGAAAAATTAGTTTTAAGCCATAATCTCAAATTTTTAAAAAAGATATTTGAGTCGAAAATCAATTTTTTTCAATTTTTAGTAATGTTTATTTTTTAAGTTTTTATTTTTTATAAAAAAGACTCTCAATTCGATTTTTCTCAAAATATCACCGAATGTTAAAAACAACATTTCTCATAAGACAAAATTAGTTTGAAGCCATAATCTCAAATTTTTATAAAGATATTTGAGTCGAAAATCAATTTTTACCAACTTTTAGTAATGTTTTTTAAAGGTTTTTATTTTTTATAAAAAAAAGTGTCAATTCAATTTTTCTCAAAATTGGGTGATAAGACATTTTATTTGGACTTTGTGACGTTTTCTTAGTGAAAATATTTGTGACGTTTCTCCTTTTGGGATTTATACAATTTTATGATTTGGGTTATATTATGTCGTTGGGTAATAAGACATAAGAAACGATAGAAATCATGATCGTCTGAATGCCCAACATAAATGTAACGAAGCCCAAATCCTATGTAATAAAACTCAAATTCAAAATTAAAAATTGTTTTGTGCCAAATGACAACTAACAATTTGGGCGTTCTTTCATGCAAAAATTATTTCGGTGTTATGACATTCGCTATGGGTTTATGGCGATTTTTTTTAACTTTTTGGGCTTTGTGACCAGTTTTGGGCTTTATGACATTTTAGGATTTGGGCGTTATGGTTTTGGGCGATAAGACCTAGCACCGTTTTTGTAAAAAAATGATTTTCAGTTACCAAATAAAAGAAACAATATTGCACCTAATTTGAAGCTGCTATTTTTGTTTTTTCCAAAAACATTTTAGCCGAAAAAAAAATTTGTATGAATGTTTAGTACTAATTACATAGTTTTTTTATTTTTCTAACATAAGGTATAAAATTAATTGTTTCACTTTACTCAATTTAACTTAACCAATGTCCAAAACGTAATTTTTCATTGTATAAAATGTATTTAGGAGTTTATTATAAGTTGTGTTCTTAAAATCACTAGGCTAAAAAATAATAATATGTTTATTATTAAGAAAAATTAAGTTAAATTTTTTTAACAAAATTCTTATCAATTTTTTATTAAGTTATAATATTTACACTAAAATTAAATTTTAAACGTTTTTCTGTGAGATTTATAAGATCAACACAAATTTTTATATTGCAGTTAAAAAAAACTGAATTGTTTTTAAATTCCCTTCTGAACATCTTAATTAAATTGAACCCAGTAGTACTTTCGACAACCCTGCTTTTGTATTATTTTACAAATGAATTTTCCAAAAATGATGCACAAATTACTTTTATGTGTATATACAATACACATTACACAAGCCAAAGTCCAAAAGGACATTTGTATTTCGAATATAGGAATACGTTTTGTATTTCACTATATCAAATTTCGTTTATCGTCCTCACTTACTATAAGAGAGCCACAATAAATTAATGTTTTAATCGAACCCATGCATTGTACCTAATTGTCTCGTATTTAATGGGAAATAATTTATATAAACGAGTTAAAAGATGATAACCGAATATTGAATAATGTTAAAGCTGAAAATGCACTTGATGTTGTTATTATTGGGTATTTGTTCAAAACAATGTCTGTGTTTTCTTTAATAAAACAACACGGGATTGCTACAAAGTTTTGGAATTTCGACGACAATTTACATTGTCTACTAAACTAAAGCAACTATTTTTGGTGTATATACTCGTACTTAAAATTAAAAAAATGATAGTTTATAATAATGAATATTGAAATTTTTTGAAATATGGTTGGTTGAAATAAATTGAAAAAAAAACGTTCTCCTTTTTTTACTTATTTTCTAAACTGAAATTTACACACCTCTTATCTTTAATTTTGTACCTAACTTATACGTTGTTGTTTTTCACTGATATTTTACCAGCCCTTTGAGAGCTCCTAGAAAAAATGGTGTTGATTGCAATCCTTCTTTTTTTAAAACGAAAACAAAAAATCACCCTCTCTAAGGATCCTTTGGCAGTTTTCACTTAATTGAGTAAACTTTTTCCTCTTGGGCATGTTATCTAAACTGGAAAAGTGAAAGGTTTACCTATCTACCTATAAAAGAAAAAGAAATACAATATTAGTATCAAAGCTGTTTTTGTTTGCTTGTTCACACCCTCGTCGTAGTCGTCGTGTCGGTCGCTCTTCAAAAACATTAATTCTCTCTTTTTTTTAAATTTTCCAATTTTTCATCCGTGTATATTCTGTTAGTTGATGGTCAATTTTATGTTTAAAATATTAAAATATCAGGTTGCAAAGGAAGTGTTAGTGTAGTGTAGGTTAAGCTTGGTACATAGATAGTATCTTGGTCGAAACGACTAAGCCATTTATAAAAGTCCAGCCCAAAACCGAATAAGAGCAAACATTCTCATAATTCGCTTACATCGCATATAGGTATTCGCCAACAAGGATATACCATATACTCGTACATATAGTAGTTATCCTTTTCAACAATATGAACGTACAACCACATGTTTATTTTTTTGCTTGATGGCCTCCCATACACACAGTTTTTAATCAGAAAAGCAACAACTCCTGCCATCATACTTATACCGGCTACCTTTGTAGGTAGAGTATTTTTAAAGCTTTGGTCGAGTCATGGAAAAACATGGCGACAAAAAATAAACACGTATGTACATATATCCTACCTCTTGTCCTGTGCTTTGCTGTGCTGTGCTGTGCATCCACCTACCTGACACAGGCACTCCATGTTGGACCATGGATAAGAGGAAACGAAAACATCAAGTGATAAATGGTCAGTTTGTATACCACGGCCACTTTCCTTGAAACAAGAACCAACGTTGACCATGGCAAGAAACGGCTGGGAAAATATTCCTGTTTGCTCTGTTTTTTTTTGTTTTTATATTTTTTGTCATGTCCAGTCCATGTTATTTGTAGCCCCGTTCAACGTGCGGGAGCACTCTTGTGTAAACTGAAACGAACGGAACAACATCCGGATTCCGGAGGTGAAAATTCTTTCGTCAAAGGATATGGGTTAACAGAAAAATCTGGCCATGCAAGGATGCACTTTGATATAGGGGGCTTTAGTCTTGATCACACCATTGGATCGGGATGCGGATTGGACGACGACGACGACGACGACTACGACGATTCATGACACACATGACTAATGATGCATAATTCAGGAGATTCCATACACTTAAAGATACCTATATAGGGTACACGTAAATGGTCGTAAGTCGAGACAGGATGTGTGTACGATTTCCGGTAGCATTTGTGGCTAATATCCTTCATATATATGTATATTCACCATCTCTTTTGTCTTTCTCTTCTCTACTACCTTTTCAATGTTCTTTGAATGGACAATTTACGTGAGTCATTAGGGAAGGTATTACTATAACCATTTTTGCCCAGGCTAAATATTTTTTACATTAATTTTTGTGCCATTAAATCCTTTCAGGTGGTATAGTGGTCCAGCTCTACCCCGATGGCATAGAAATTTAAAAAAAAAAACAACAACAACAACCAACAAAACTCTCAAACCCATAAATATGTTGTTTTTAACGCTCGAGCTGTACAAATTGGCCGTCCATTAGGTCGGAAGCAAGCGAGTTCCTATGCGGTTCAAAACAAACGAACGCAGAACAAAAATTTAAGCAAACGAAAAACTTTAAAATCTCTCAGCTTTTTTGTGCATGGGTCGCATTAAAAGTTGGGCCAGGCTAAGAGCCAGAAGGATGAGGTAGTGATGATGATGATGCAACGAAAGGCTTGTGGCCAAGTACCATAATTTATAACATTTCTAGACAACCGAAGATAATGGCCGTTTTTAATGCTTTCAGTGCTATTTTCATGGTACGAGTATGTTTTTATATTTTTTACTATCTGATACGAAAATGCGCAGATTTTGGTTTGGAAATTTATTTTTATACCTAAGTATATTTAAAAGGTTCGGTGTTTTTAGTAAATTTTGTTTTTTTTTTATTTTGTTATCGTAAAGTTGTTTGGTATTCAATTGAATCAGCTTAAGTTTTAATGCGGTGAGAGAAGTTCGAGTTATTTCTATAGGATTTAAAAATTTATAAAATAACAAACTGAGTATATATAGTTTGGTCAGGTGTTTACTGACATAATTGATGGTCATGGTTTATTTTTTGATAATCCTTTTGAATTTAAAATATTCCATACTTAGAATTTGGAAGACAGAGCTGTTTTTAATGGAAATTCTTGTGAATTCAAACTTAAATATTATGTATTTCTGTTAAGTGGTCTACAATAGCAGAACTGATTTGAGGTTTTATGTTCCAATAAACAAAATTAAGATTTAATGACTCTGAAATGGATACCTATAGATGACCAAAATATCCAAGTTCATATTAAACATTTTAATGATAAACCATTAATGTAAATTTAATTTCATAGATAGTTTTATCTCTTCCTGTTAATTTCAATATAAAGCTAAGTTTTTGAAAAGTAATAGTTTGGAAGTTTTTCAATGAACGACTGTAGAATTTTGCAGGAGAAGCATTCTTTTATAATAGTTGATTACCTGATTTCTTTTTTTGATTGTTCTCGAAACAAAATTTCAATTGTGCAACTTTTAACGTAAAAAATTATATGTGTTTGACGTTTGTTCATGAAAAAGAATTTTCAATAGTTGCATCCAGTTCTTTTTTTCTTGAAAATCTTCAATATTGAATACTTTTCATAGCATCTTGTCTCGGTTTTTGTATTGTGTGAAGTCTCATTTAATCTTATTTTTTCAAATGTTTTACATAAATATATTTTAACATATTTTGACTTCCATAAAGCTTCGTTCCAAATATTACCCAAGAATTTAAAATCCTTCACTGATGAAAAAGTTTGAAAGTTTTTTCAAAGATGTTATTGTGAATTTTCAGAAGTTTCTTAAATATAAAAAACTCATAGCAATGCTTCAATGCAAATTGACTTCTTCCATTCTTAACGAATGGGCCTGAAAGCTTTTTTCCAAAGAAATATGAACATAATCGATATTTTCTTTGAAGAAATTCTCATTTTCTGAAAGGGCTTTAAACTATAACCAAGCAATTTCTTGGATGTGAATAGAAACCATATCAGCATGTTTTGCGGCTTTAACTGTTAAATAATCCAACATTAAACCATTGACATTATAGAACAACGTCAAGCTTGGATCTAAAATAAAGGGTTTTTAAATTGGTGCGGGGAGATTTTGTTGCCTTGTGGTGTTCATTTTGTTTTGGTGACATCAAAATTTTGTTTCTTATTCAGTTACACGATTGAACAGCACGTTCAAATGATTAAACTTTACTATCAAATAGTGTTCGTTAACGCAAACGTTGCACGCATTGCGCCCATTTTACGTCAGATGTGGTAGCCCTTCACTATTCGACTCTTCAAAGTTTGTTGGCCAAATTTGAGACGACCGGTTCAGTGAACAAATAGCCAACACCCGTACGTTGAAGAAACGCAAGATCGGCCGAGAACATCTCCGCGGTCCGTGAAAGTGTACAGCATAAGAAGTCAGCCTTTCGCAGACTTCAACTTGGCGAATTTTTCCTCGGGACTTGGGCCTACACCCGTAAAAGATCCAACTGAACCAGAAGCTCAAAGTTCATGACCATAGACAACGCCGTTTGTTCGCTGATTGGGCTTCGAATCGTTTGGAAGAGGACACCAAACGAAAAATCATATTTAGTGACGAGGCACATTTTTGGAAGAATGGCTGTTTTAACAAGCAAAATTGCTGTATATGCGAGGTTCACCAGGTGATAATGCATCCTCAAAAAGTTACCATTTGGTGTGGATTTTGGGCCGGCAGCGTGGCGGTGTAATTGGTCCGTACTTTTTTAAAAAACGACGGTAATGAGGCGGTCACCGTCAATAGGGAGCGCTACATAACGATGATAACTAATTGCTTACGGCCCAAATTGAACCATATGGATTTTATAAGATGGCGTTACATGCCACACAGCAAACTCCACGATTGACATTTTGCATGAACGATTTGATGGTAAGGTTATATCTCGCAGGAGTGATATGAATTGGTCACCAAAAGGTCATGCGATTTGACCCCGCTAGACTTTTTCCTGTTTGGTTTCTTGAAGTCGTAGGTCTATGCAAATAAACTACATTCGGCTGATGCCCTTAAGGTGAACATAACACAGGCCATCGCTCAAATTCAGCCGGATCTATGAGAAAGAGTTATTAAAAATTGGACCACTTGGATCCGTGCCACCGTAAGAAGCTGAGGTGGGCTTTTGAATGATGTCATATTTCACACTTAATGGCATCATACATGCGCCTTTCAAATAAAAAATAATTTTGTTAATACCTCACACACAGCTTGCTTTATTCCTTTCAACATCTTTCTTAGAAAATTATTATTTTAATTTTAAGTTTACAAAATTCGCTTACGGTACGCTGAACACATAATACTTAAATTCGAATTTCCCCCTTACAATTTTCTATCACATCAAAAATTTGAAATATGCCCTTTTAAAAATACTAAAAACAACCAAACACGAGTTCTACAAGGTTAGGTTAAATTCAAAATATCCTTTAACAATAATAATTTGTATGATAAATTTGCAAGTACAAGTCCTTCTCTTCAAGATACAATTTATATCATTTTAGTTTCTTTAAGTTCTCATTAGTTATGCTTTTGAGTCTTTATTTGACTCTATATATGATGTTCTGAGAAAACCTTGAATTTGATACTTTCATAGTTTTGAAAAATACGTTTTGGGCTTAATTTTGAATAATGCTGATTTCGAATTTAAACTCCAATTTTAACTATTTGCTCAAATTTTAAAAATATTCGTTTTCAATATTACTTTTAAATTTTGTAATATATTTCAAAAACTGTATATAACAGAATTGTTAAGATTACAAATCTTACTTTCAAACCGTTTTCGTTTTTTCTATTGAAAACTATTTTACCATAAATGGCTTAGTGTTTCTTTCAGATTTTTGTAAGACAGATAAAATTTTACAACTTATGAAGATTTATCGAATTTCATATAAAATAATATATGTACATAAATATTTCAACTGAATACTAAAGAAAGGGATTTTAGATTTGGAAAACCATCAAGGATTTTATTGAAAAAAGCAATTTCTTAAATTTAGAAAGCCTTACATACGTGTGTTTTCGAATTTTAAAAAGTAAGATCCCAAAAACCTGACATGATACTCGTACATTAATTTTGAATTCGATTTTTGAATTAAGACAAATTGGAAAAGTGAAATTTTATTGAAGAAGTTATTTTTCGACCAGTGTTATTTTTCGTTTTTTAAGATATTGTTCGCTTACTTTAATCTTGGGAATATTTGAGCGAAAATTTCAACTACTGAAAACTTCTGTTAGATACAAATGATTTGTTTTTACCAAAAGATTAGTTCAATTTTCAAATCAAAATCTTTGATGTCACCATTAATGTACACAAAATGTACACAATTTTCAAAAGTATTCTTTTTGAAGGTATAGAACTTTTTGTCCCCATTTCAAAGAAAAAAACATCATTAAAACTGCCATGGCATAACAAAAGACTAAAAAATCTGGAAAATATAAAAAATAAAGCCTTCAAGCGTTTCAAATTGACTGGGCAAAATGTTGATAGATTTCGTTTCCTTCAATTTAGAAGAGAATTTGATTTTTTAAATCGTTTTTTATATAAACAATACATAAATTCTACTGAATCAAATATAAGAAAAAATAGTAAATCTTTTTGGATTTTTATAAATTCAAAACGCAAAAATGTGTCTCATTTTCCACAGTGTATGGAATATGGAAATGAAAAATCTAATGATTTACAATCTTCTACCGACCTTTTTGCTACATTTTTTAAATCATCTTACAATAAAGATATAATCGAGGATCTCAATTCTAAGTATTCAAATTTCAATGCCGATATAGATTTTGTTCTTCCGCATTTATCGGTGAATGAAGGCTTTGAGGGTTTATGTGAATTAGATGTCTCTAAAAAAGCAGGCTATGATAAAATTCCGCCCCTTTTCTTATCAAAATGCTCCTCATCTATCTGTTTTCCTCTCACACTCCTATATAACAAATCACTCTTGTCAGGTGAGTTTGTGGACGAGTGGAAAATATCATTTATCAACCCTATTTATAAAAGTGGCCCCAAACAATTAATTAAAAATTATAGGCCAATCTCTAAAATTTCAGCTATTCCAAAACTTCTTGAAAAAATTATTACTGATAAATTCTATGCATCCGTGAAACAGTTTTTATCGCCTAGTCAACATGGCTTTATTAAAGGTCGCTCATCGGCCACAAATCTCGTTCTTTTCACTAATTTTTGTTTAAATGAAATCGAAAAGGGATTCCAAGTAGATTACTCTATACGGATTTTATTAAAGCTTTTGACCGAGTCCACCACGGTTTACTACTCCAAAAACTTAAGTTGTTAGGTTGTGATAGATATTTTCTTTTATGGTTAGAGTCATACCTATCTGATAGAAGTCAAATCGTTAACATATCTGGATATTACTCTATTCCTATTAGTGTTGACTCAGGTCTTCCTCAGGGAAGTCACCTTGGTCCATTGCTCTTCCTCATTTTTATTAATGACTTACCCTTAACCTTTCATAAATCTAAATTCTTAATGTATGCTGACGATGTAAAAATTTTTTATCCCATTCGCTCTTTAATTGATTGCTTAAGTTTTCAGATGGAAATTGATCTTTTCTTAAACTGGTGCGAATACAATCACCTAGAGTTAAATTCTTTAAAATGCAAGATTTTTAGTGCAACTAGGTCAATTAATGTTATAAATTATTCATATAACTTCAATCATGAACCACTTTCAAGGGTCGAATTGGTGAAGGATCTTGGTGTGTTTGTAGATTCAAAATTGGATTTCAGAGCGCACATTGATTTTGTTGTATCCAAAGGTAATTCAATGCTTGGTTTTATAAGACGAAACTCGAAAGAATTTAGAGACGTATATACACTTAAAACCTTATTTAATTCATTAGTTCTTCCCTATCTTGAATATTGTTCTATAATTTGGAGTCCATTTTATGCGAATGGTGTACAAAGAATAGAACGAATTCAGAAAAGATTTACCAGATTCGCACTTCGAAATCTAAATTGGACTGATGATATGCCGAACTATATTTAAAGATGTGCACTTATCGGTTTGAAAACGCTTGAAGTTAGAAGAAATACTCAAAGCATAATATTTATTAAAGATATTTTATGTAATCGTATCGATTCAATTGAATTATTGTCTCTTATAAAGTTCTATGTCCCGGAAAGATTACTTCGGAACAGACGTGTCCTTTTTTATGTGTCTAATCATAGAACCAACTATGGCTTAAATGAGCCTATCTCGCGTTCCTTGACATTGTTTAATTCCGTCTGCAATGAAGTCGACATTGTAGTGAGTAGGGATCAATTTAAACGACAAGTATTAGACTTTTTAACTTATCATATGTAAATCTGTATAATCATACCGTTAATTAATCAATTAATTGTTTTGTATCAAAGCTATGTTTTAATATCTATTATTATCTTGTAAGCTTATTTATCGTATTAAATGTAATCAGCAGACTATAGTCCATTGATGAAATAAATAAATAAATAAATAATGTCAGTTAACACTTTGCGCTTACACGCGCCCGATCATGATTTGCCAGCTAAGCAAATCATAATTGTAAATTATAAGTTCCCACGATTGGTGGGTATCGAGCAAAGGTGCATGGAGGTCAATATGATTGGCGGGTGTCAAGTAACGGGATTAATGCACGAGCATGGTCGCTGACCATGCAAATCACCATCGTAGGTGAACAGCGCGCCGTTAGGTGTAATTTTAGGGTATTTGTTAAGTTAGGTTAAGTTCAACCTTAGCTCTCGAACAATAAAAAATTATAAGATTAAAACAAAATCAGACTTTTATTAACTTCCAATAGGAAGTTATTGTAATGGGTCCGATTTGTCGATTTGAAAATTTTGACATTTCTCAACGTTTCAAGGTCCCTAGAGTCGAAATAAAAGATTTTTAGAAAGATGTCTGTGCGTGCGTGTGAACGTATGTTCGTATGCTCAAGAACCAGAAGAGATATCGACTTCAAATAAATTTTGTTATACAGATAAGGCAGGAATAAGGCAGAAAGATGCATAAAGGGCTCTCAAGAAAATTGCATGGGTGGTTTTTTTACCATAGCAGTTTAAAAAAAGGTGAAAATTTTGGTTAACCCTAAATATCTCATGAACCAACGACGCTAGAGACTTGAATTAAATTTTATATTATATATTGTAACGTGATACAAAACAAGTATATTTTTGGAAAAAAATCCAATTAACGTTTTTTTTTTATAAATCAAAAAAACTGAGAAAAAAAAATTTGTCACCTCGAAAATTTTACGAATAAAAAATGATTTAATCTCCAAATCAATTTTGTGCAACGAAGAATAATGTTTTTGACATCTGATAAAATTTTGAAAAAAATCTAATTGAAAGTTTTTTTTATAAAAAATCAAAACCTAAAAAACATTACCCAAAGTTGGTAAAAACTGAATTTCGACTTAAATATCTTTTCAAAAACTTGAGATTAAGGCTTCAAACTTATTTTAACTTATAAGAAATATTGTTTTCAACAATCTGAAAAATTTTGAAAAAATCGAATTGAAGGTTTTTTTACAAAAAATAAAAACCTAAAAAATAGTAATAAAAGTTGGTAAAAATTGATTTTCGACTCAAATATCTTTTCAAAACTTTGAGAAATTGATTTTAAACTACTTGTATCTTTCAAAAAATATTGTTGTCAACATTCAGTAAAATTTTGAGAAAAATCAAATTGACAATTTTTTTTACAAAAATTGAAAACTTTAAAGAAAATTTAACAAAAGTTGGTAAAAATTAAATTTCGACTCAAATATCATTTCAAAAATTTGAGATTATGGCTTGGAACTAATTTTCACTTATAAGAAATATTGTTTTCAACATTCTAAAAATTTTGAGAAAAATCGAATTGACAGTTTTTTTTACAAACAATACAAATCTAAAAAAAAAGTAATAAAAGTTGGTGAAAATTGATTTTGGACTGAAATATCTTTTTAAAACTTTGAGATATTGGCTTAAAACTACTTTTATCTTTTAAAAAATATTGCTGTCAACATTTAGTAAAATTTTGAGAAAAATCTAATTGACAGTTTTCTTACAAAAAATAAAAACCTAAAAAGAAACAATACTAAAACTTGGTAAAAAATTACTTTCGAATCAAAGAGCTTTTCAAAAATTTAAAATATTGTCTTCAAACTTTTTTTATTTCATAGAAAATAATGTTTTCGTGTAGTTTTTTTTATAAAAATCCAACAGTCCGTTTTTTCATAAAAAAATAAAATCTACAAGAAATAGTACGCAAATTTGGTTAAAATTGATGATCGGTTCTTGATATCTCTCAAATTAATTTCATTCATCCAATTTGTAAAAATTTAAGAAATGCTACTAAAATTGGTAAGAATTTGTTTTCGACTAAAAATCTATTTAACAAAACTAGATGAAAAATATTTTTGGTAATTTAAAAATTTGTAAGAATAATTTAACTGACAACTTTCTTAACCCAACACGAAAACCTACAAACTTTTAAGCAAGACAAATCGACAGACGGGATGGGAAGTTATCAGTGTGGGTCGCATCCCAGCCTCTTTTGTCGAATAGTAAGCCGGACGGTTGGGCTGGTCCCTCAGGGGCCAGCGTCCGCGTTTTTTTAGGATCCTCTTTCTGAGAATCCTTAAATATGTCGTATACAAATAAAGAATGAACATAATTTGTTGACCAAATGTGTCACTTTGTCGTCAAGAGGATAATAATAATTATTGAATAAAATTAAAATAAAAAGTATTTGTTTATTTAGCCTGAACTTATGACAGAATTTTGAAAATAAGTCTTAAATAATAGTATTCACAAAAAAATACGGACATTTTAAATTTTTTGTTTAACAAGAAAATCAAAAATGTAATATAATTATAAAAGAAAATCAATGAATGAACATAAATATTGGTAAAAGTTTTAATTTAATTATAAATTAATTTATTTTTATGATGAAAAATAAATAAAACGAAATTAAGGTTTCACTTTTAATGTTAATTAATTAATTATTGTTTTCTTTCGATTATTTTTTATTTTAAATAACGAACTCATATAATTGTATTCTAAGCCCCGCTTAATCATTAAATAAATTCCAACTTTCAAACATTATTCTTTGAATAATATAGAAAAGCCTTAAATTAATATTGTTAAATTTATTTGGTTTAATTCAATAAATCAAATTTTTAACACTTTATGACCTTACATAATTAAATTCTGGTGTTTTTGACAGACATTTTACCAATACGTATTTTTCCTACTACCAAGTTTAAGTTGATGTTTAATTGAAAGTTGATATCATTTTTCTAACATTTTCATACATAACATCGTACTTTGTTAAAAGTTCATGCCAGGTTAAGTTTAAATAATCTATTCGAAATACCTTACATTTTTGCATCATTTCAGCTCAACATTATACAATTCTGCAATATTACAAAAAATCCATTTTTTCCACATCATGCTTTTTTTTTTGTTTTTTAATGACAATTCCTAATACGAAAGTCTGTAGGCCATAAGTTCAAAATACTCCATAATATATTATTGCAAACTGAAGCTTGCAATAAATCCTCAATAATCAATCTCTCCATGAATCGATAAGAGCATTATTACATTTTAAGGACAAATAAAACATAGATACAGATTGATACATTTGTGTGAGTTATTGATGTAGAGCGTTTTGATATTTGATCAGTGTTGTCGCAGGAGTAAGTGTATTATTATTATGTTCAAATTTGTACTCAATTAATTTTTATCACGCAATGATTTGTTATTATTTTTAGACACTCAAAAAATATGATTATTACATTTTTTTGATTTTAAATGATATTACATTTTTTTTACTGAACAAATGGTAAGTGTTTTTTTCCTTAAAAATACTTCGGACTTATATTTAAACATTAAGTGCATTGATTCTGAAAAACTCATACCCAAAGGACATAAAATAATATTAAAAAGCAAAAATTGAACAAGATTTTTATCAACATACAAAACATTCAAGTTCTCTCATGAAATTCCATAATTCTCATTCTCGTTTAAAGAAGGGAGTCTTTTTCTTCACCCCAAATTGAACACATATTAATTTTATTTCTTCCCAACAGTATCATTATCGTATACGTATATTCAGATACTTCCATTTCAATTTTTAAAATAATATTACGACAACCCTGGTTTAAATGGAAAATAGATTGCAATCTATGTACGAACGAGTACGTTAACATTATAACGTTACCATTACAGCTGGAAGCTTATACATATATGAAATTGCAGTCAAACGTCAAAACCGTCTGGCGTATATTTCACGCAGTAGAATAGCTTACATCACATATCTCATGGGTATAAGGGCATCGATGATTGAAAATTATCTCAATAGGTTTATGGAGGCATTTATGATTGCCATCTTTATGACTTTTTGTCTTGTTTATTGTTTCCCTTATTGTGCTTGGAGCTAGAGCTAATTTTTTTTGTTCTGTTCAATAAAGCTTCAATATTCAATCATTTTTCCATTGTATCGATGCATTGGATCAAAACACAGATTTTTTGTGTTGCTTGTTCGTAACCACACCCTGTTTATGGTGGGGTAGCAAACAAAAATTTAATTTTGATCCTTTGTGGAGGGAGGGAGGCGAAAAGGATGGATGAGTGATAAAAGTTTCCGTCAAGCAGTTCTTTTATTATAAAATAAAAGTCTACAATTTTATGGCAACTTTCATGGTGCTTTGACGACAAAAGTTAAGATGTATAAAATAATACAATGCATATAAAATACAAGCCTAGATACATATACAATATACATAGCTATGTAGGTTAAGTAGATTATGGCTAAATGAATGTACACGTTAAGTTTTTCTTTTCTGTTTATTGGATATAAGAACACCTTATGTCTGTAAACTATAAAAATGGATCATTATTTGAGGTCTATAGATAATATAATATATTGTTAGTAGAATAAGTTATGGGCTGCAGTTTTTATAGGCAGACAAAGGATAAAATTGTTGAGACATTGGCATTTTACCATGAGAGATAATAAAGTTGTGTTTGTTTTTTCTTACTTATAAAAAAGATGCTTGCATAAAGGATTTTCCAGAGGTTTGAATAAAGTACAAAAGATAGTACTTTATTATGTGCATATTATTATAGATCTCACAGTTATAAACGCTAAAAAGGTTTTACAACTTTTTTAAGAACATCAAAAGTGTGAAAGCTTCTAAAGTGTTGGTGGTTTGTAATCAGATAAATATAAAATGAAGATGAGAATATAAAAAAAGTACAAGGACTCTTCTTTTATTTTTAAGAAAAGAAAGAGGTAACACAATTTTATTTCAAGACTAAGTTTTTCATTGTCTCAGAGATGACAAAAGGGTTTAAGAACCCTGAACCATATTCAAAATATATTAAAAGACAATATTGTAGTTTGTTTTTTCTTTGATGGAAGCTATTACTACATACTAACGATTTGGAATTTTCAATGTACATTATGTCGTACTCGTATATCTTAAGCCCATAAAAGGGCCTTTCAATAAGCAATTTCTTTTTTCTAAAAATATCAAATATTCCATGACTCTTAGAGCATGCACCAGGGTTAAGTTGAACCAAGGCTATGAATTATGATGGTTATGGAAAGAAACATTTCTTAATTATAGACCTGTAGATATCATTCTTAAATATGTAAATGTCGACAGGTAATGCCGTCAACCAAAAATCAACATCAAGTAACGACATTTTCGGATTGAATTAAATCTCTTGGATCTCATGTAAATTAGTATTATCCTGAGACAATTCTAATTTTTTATGTAATCATCATTCAATCAGAAATAGACCTAATCTACAAGATTATTTTTCGATAACAATTGGGGTCAGTTTTTAACCAACCTTAGGCCATTTAACAAATACTGCCGAGAAAACCAACAGCACTTATTTGGATGCGTCTTCGGGTTCCTAGAACCAAGGAAAAATAGGGAGATGCTGGGAGAAGATACTCGTACAACGTCGAACGGCTACAATCGCAAGAGATCGCCAAATCCTTCTCCGACCGCGTTACAAGTAACCTCTCTCGACGTTCTCTGCCGCCAACACAATGTATCGAGAACCAGTGGTAACGCTACCAAGATGCACTCAGAGCGTGCATTACATTACGACGGATCCTGGAAAAAACCCAAGAACACCAAATCGACACCCACCATCTTTTCATCGATTTCAAGGCTGCATATGACAGCATCTACGGGGACGAGTTGTATAGAGCCATGTCTAGTTTTGGCATCTCTGTCAAACTCGTCCTTTTGTGCAGGATGACCATGGAGAATTCACGCTACTCCATAAAGGTTGAGCACAACTTAACGGAACCTTTCGATGTCAAAAAAGACTTTATATAAGATGCACTGTCATGCGATTTTCTTACCATCGTACTTGAAAGAATAGATCAGAACTCCCACGTCAATACTAGAGGCACTATCTTTCAAAAGTCTGTCCAATTACTAGCATATGCTGATGACATTGACATAATCGGAAGAAGTCAGTGTGATGTCAATGGGGCTTTTGTGAGTATTGAGGCAGAGGCGGTAAAAATGGGTTTAACGGTTAATAAGGCAACACCGACGTCTTGGTCAAAACGTCACCATCGACAGACGTAACTTTGAGGTAGTCAAGGACTTCGTCTACCTAGGCTCCGCTGTAAACGCAGAAAACAACACCAGTGCTGAGATCAAACGAAGAATAACTCTTGATAACCGCTGTTTCTTTGGGCTAAGAGAGCAATTGAGTGGAAAAGTCCTCTCTCGAAGAACTAAAGTGTCGCTATATAAGACCCTTACCATTGCCCATCCTGCTATACGGTGCAGAAGCATGGACTATGACAAAAGCGGATAAAAGCACCTTGGGTCGTTTCTTCTTGTGATCTACGGTCTCGTATGCATCGAAGGGGAGTGGAGGAGAAGATGGAACGACGAGCTGTACGGGCTGTACAGCGACGTAGACTTATTCAAAAGGGAAAAAGTCCAACGACTAAGATGGCTGCGTCATGTAGAGCGCATGGAAACCAATGCTCCGGCTCGGAAAGTCTTCGAATCCACACCCACAGGACAGTGCAGCGGAAGACCGCAGTTCAGGTGGCGCGCACAAGTGGAAAGTGACTTCACCCAACTTGGAGCGCGAAACTGGAGACGTCTAGCTATGGACCTAGCTCAATGAAGAAGGTTGTTGGGTGAGGTCCTAGTTCACACAGCACTATAGCGCTACCTTAAGTGAGTTAGTAAGTAAGATAAACTTAGGCTATTTCCAAAAGTTTATATTTTGGATTATGGTCGAGACAAAAAATTATTCAAGTAAAAGTAGAATAAAAGTTTTCAAGAAAATCAGAAATTCTTCTTTTCAAAACTGTACGAAATTGTAGAATCAGTTAAAACGAAGAAAATGAAAATTGTTATAACAGTTTTTGATGCGAATAACTTCTATTTTTCGAGGTCTACAAAATTATTGAAGTGATTGAAACTTAATATGATGGTTTCATAGCTTCATCAACTACTCATTCACTTCAGAATATCATTGTAATTGTAGCACTGTCGTCAAAATATTCAAGATATCATAATATTATTTAATATTCATAACACCTGTTTTTTATGTAATTTATAAAATATTATGTAAAACAAATAAAAACTTTTAATTTCAATATTTCCTTCGATTTTGTTGGTGTTAATTCAAATGTATTTATTTTTACAGGATCACTCGAAGGCGCATCTAAACGATTCTTCACAGATTTCCTTCAAGAACTACCCACACCCGGTACTGGAGGACCAACTTTTGATACCACAGTGCCCGCAAATATAACCGGGCTAGTGGGGAAGACCGTCAAACTGGTGTGTCGAGTGAAAAACCTGGGAAATCGAACGGTAAGTACCTACTTAGATTACTATAAATAGAAAGTAAAATTCACAGCAAACTTTTCTATCCTATCCTACCCTATCCTAACTACTATACCTAACCTAACCCTATAATATCGAATGCTTGCTCTGTTAGAATTTGTGATTTTTCAATTATCATCCATAATGGAATTTTCAATTTTTCCCTTTGCCTCAATGTTCTAGCGCTGTATGTATTCTGCTTTATATTTGTAGGGTAGGTATATTGGGACTGTTAGTCCTTGCGCTGAATGCTGTCCCACGATTATATCCAAACAAATGGCAAAAGTAAAGTTAATCTTTTGCTTTCCGTTATTATCACAAAAAGGAGTAGCGTTTCGAGCTCGAGCTCCAACTCGAGTTGGAGCTCCCTCTCATCTCAATGAGTATTCCACTTCCACTCTGGGTAAATCGATTTTGTTTTTTTCTTTTTGCGTAGATACTACCTACCTTACCTCTATCTACTACTACTTACTTTTTCTTCTTGTATTTTCCTATTTTATTTTGCTCTCCAAATTTACATTTCCATTTCATTTATCCCATTCAAAAATGAAAATGGAATAAAACCCATGCACCGTGCTTTATTTCCGTAGCGCAAAAGTTAATAGTTTCGAGTAGAGTAGCTATTGAGAGGACCAAGGATAGGGCTAGGGACCAGGGTGCTGTGCTGGGAGATGCTAATTTGCCGATGCAGGGTATATTTTTCAGCCTCATCCTTTCTCTTGCTTTCTACTTAACGGAATAAAATATTCTGTAATGGGAGTAGAATCTTGCACTTTATATGGCAGTCATTCAGTGGGCTATAGATTTCAGGATTTAGCTCTTGCTATATCGAATCCATGAAGATGCATTTCCTAAAGCAAATACACACCGGGCTATATGAATCTCTCTCTATAGTAATGGATTTTTGAATATAAAGAAAATAAAATTCTGGTATGTATATCTACACGTGTCACTGTCAGTGAGCCCGATCCTGAACCTGATTCCGTACCCGAACAGCAAGGGTGCGGAATCAGAATTTTGCATACAAAATCTTCCAAAAATCTGGGCGAGAAAGTTTGTTCGTCAAAATGCAATCATTGACGACAAGAACTAGGTTGGTAGGTAGATAAGTATATTCAGGGGGGCGGTACGGTGTGGGTGGTAATGTTTGGCAGTTAAACGAAATCTTGTAGAAAGTGAAAAAGTGATTACGAGATAATTCACATGGAGATAAATATTATTGGAAAAGGATTTTCCAGAGGAGACAACGGCAACGACGACGACAGTGACAACATTTGGAAAAGTAGAGGTAGATTGTAAAATAGACTGCGAACTGATACACTTAAGACTTTTCAATGTCGATGCATCACGAAGCATATAAAATTCAGAATTGATTTGGTTATATTTATAGGATAACTGTATTTCCAACAAAATTAAAATAATCTGGATTTAGAGACAAAAAGATAGAGAGAGAAAGAAATATAAACTTATGGAAATATTATTGAGAATTGTCATTTTGAGTACAGCTATATTGTCTTTCTGTTTGTTTTCGATATCGTCACCTGATTGCGTCAAGAACAAGGTTGTTCGAACTTTTTTTTTTAAATATTTAGAAGAGATGGAATATCTAAGAGAATATGAAAAATATTGGCTGTATGAAATCGATTGTTCATCTTTTTTTGATTTTAATGAAATAAAGTGCGTATACGCCTTGGTGTACTAATTAAGTCTTCTTTTTCTTCTTCTTCTTCTTCTTCTTCTTCTTCTTCTTCTTCTTCTTCTTCTTCTTCTTCTTCTTCGTTTCTATACTCCTTATGGAGCATAGGGCGGCAACCAGTTCCTTCCATATCTCTCTATTCCTAGCACGATACCTCAGCTGGAACCACGTCTCCAAGTTTTAGGACCGAGCTTCCTTCATGACAGAAGATCTCCATGTTTCTCTTGGCCTTCCATTCCGCCTTCTACCTTGAGGATTTCATTGAAAGCACTGCTTTTGCTATGTTGTCGTCCGGTTTCCTCAATGTATGGCCAATCCAGCGCCACTTTCTCTGCGCGATGTCAACATCCACTTTTGTTTGCCCAATCCTAAGCCACAGTTCATCGTTAGATATGGGCCCTATTTCATAAACATTGACAGGTGACAATTTTACAAATTTGTCACACTTATGTGACAAGTTTTCATTGCATAACGTATTGACAGGTGACATGTTTGTCAGTTAAATACAACGACAATTTTGTCATTGTCAAAGTATGACAATTTTGTCGTGAGCATTATCATCATCCATCATTTGAAATGGTGCATGTTCACTTTCCAAACAATTTTTCAAGTTATGCAGTACTGTACAAGTCAAAATAACCTTGCATGTAGTTGCTGGTGACAATCTCAAATAGTTAAGGCAAGGAAATTTTTCCTTCAGAATTTTCTTATGAGCACTCAAAAATCTTAATAATGCTTCAGATTGTTCAACTTGGGGTGGAATAACTGGTGTTATCAGCCAAATTTTTCGCCCATAACCGCTGCCTCCTAAAATTATAGCATTTGGAAATGGTACTGAGCTCCACTTCCAAGCCAGTGTAAAGCACATAAAATTTGGGTCTTAGCATCAAGAGCATGGTTTCTTTTTGTGGGATGCTGGAGGTGCAGACCGGTTTTTAACAAAATATATTCTGCTGTTGTTTTGCAGACGCGATATTTTTCCTTAAATTGATAATCACTTAATAAAGCGAAATCATTGTTTATCCTTCGTCTAAAAACTCGAGGGTGGCGTACCTCGCTTTCGTCGTCACTTTCACTTGAAAGCATTATATCAAAATAAAATTGTCACCTTACGACCGAAAATCAATTGCTTATCACAATTGTCAACTATATACTGACAAAATTGTAATTTGTACTATTTTTTCTGTTTCATAAAAAAATTGTCACTACAAATTTGTCGGGGAATTTTTGACAATTTTCAAAAAAATCCCTGACAATTCATTGTTATGACAATTTTTTTATGATCCGAAATCTTGACAATTTTGTAAAATTGTCAGGGAATTTTACAAAGTTGTCAATTTTTTTATGAGACCGAATTTATACAATTGTCAGGTTTGTCATTTACAAATTATCACCTGTCACCTGTCGCACCTGTCAATATTTATGAAATAGGGCCATGGTTTGTGGCCACCGGATGTTCAGGATGTAACGTAGACAGAAGTTTGCAACCTTCTCGAGATGTCAGCAGAGCACTTCCACGATTCGCAGTCATATAGCAGCACGGATTTTACGTTGGACTCAAACAACTTTAACTTGGTACGGAGTGCTATTTTCCTGGAGTTCCACACTTTAGAAAGCATTCCGAATGCACTACGGGCTTTATTTATTCTATTGGTGACATCCAGGTCCGTTCCACCATCGAGTGCCAAATAGCTTCCCAGATAGTTGAACTGGGTGACCTCTTCTAGTGCAACTTGTCTCACAATAACCTGTTGTTGTTGGTTTTGGCTGGTGTACCACCTCCCCATTTTGTTAAAGAGAGTGGCACATTTGGCTGAGGTCTCCATTTCTGTTTGCCATTAAGCATTATGTCATCTAATTACTAATTAAGTATTTATACTCGTAATTTTATTGAATTATATATTATATATAATATTCAAAGCAACATTTTTAACTTCCCACATTAAGTTATTGTAAACGGTCCGATTTGTCGAATTGGAAAATGTTGACATTTCAAGAATCTATATCAAATATTTTTAGAGACATGTATGTGTGTGCGTGTGTACGTACGTTCGTACTTTCGGGAAGCTTTTATCGTCGTCGTGCATATCTCAAGAACCAGTACAGACAGCGACTTCAAATAAATTTTGTTATAAAGATAATAATACAAAAGGATGCAGAAATGACTCTCAAACAAATTGAGTTTGTGTTTTTTTTTAAGATGGCAATTTAAAAAGAAATGAACACTTTGGTTCACTCACTGGTAAAATTTTGAGAAAAATCGAATTGACATTGTTTTTACAAAAAATAAAAATCTAAAAAAAGCATTACTAAAAATTGGTAAAAATTGATTTTCGACTTAAATATCTTTTTTAAAAATTAAAGAAATTGACTTGAAGTTAATTTCTTCTTAAGAAAAATATTGCTTTCGAAATTCGAGCATTTTTTTATAAAAATCCAACTGTCTGTTTTTTTAATACAAATTAAATTCTTCAAAAAATACTACGTGAAATTGGTAAACATTGATTTTCGATTCTCGTTATCTCGTGAATAAATGAAGTCAATGACTTCAAAATGATTTCAATCTAAGCAATATTTTGTTGTTAACGTAAGATAATGGTCTAAGACAAATCCAATCTTATTTTTATATATGGGTGATTATCCAAAAGTTGGGTAACTTTTGAGGATGTTTTATTTACGATAGTTTTTAAATCAAACTACTACAAATTTGAGTGTAGCTATATGATAGCTAATCTAATAAATATATTGTTCCCAATCGGGCCAGTCACTTTTTTTGAATACATTGGAAGATATTTAAAAAATTCAGAATTTCATGTTATACACAGTTTTGAAAGTATTATAAGGAAATTTAATACAAATTAAAAAATATGTCTTAGGATTTAATAATGAGCACTTAAAATCACTTAGTAACAATTAAAAATAATTATTAATATGTAATACTGGGAGAAAATACTATATCAGTTTTCAAAATAGACTTTGACATTTAACGTAACGTTATTCACTTATCTTTTACTACTTTCACACAGTTTTACTAAATATTTCTAAGTAATCAACAAACAATATAAACAAAATCTAACAATATTCGTCTTAAAAGTACTAATGATCATGAAATGAAGAATAATAACAATATACCTGACACAGGACTGCCGAAAAAGACGAAATTTGAAATTATAATCAGGACTAATGTTTTTTTTTGTAATTTCGAATATCAACTAATTATACATTTAACAAATCAAAGTCTATTATGAATAAATAAAAATAAACTTTAGATAAACAACAAAAATAACGACTCACCATAGGACTGACGTGTTGACTGGCTTAGCACGTGTATAGACAACAAACGTAACAAACTCTGTTACAGTTATGATGGGCGTCAAATTGTGCAACCCGCAACTTACTTTATTACCAATATTAAAATTCAAAGTGGGATTGAGTCGGCGATATTTCGTATGAATTTCAAATTTAAAAAAGAGGCTGGAAATGGGAAGCGACCCACACTGATAACTTCCCATCCCGTGTGTCGATTTGTCTTGCTTAAAAGGTTTGCAGGTTTTCGTGTTTTGTTAAAAAGTTATCAGTTCAACTATTCTCAAAAATTTAAAAATCACCAACAATATTTTACATAGGATGAAATAGTTTGATTTCAAAATCTATTTTTGTTAACGAGATTTTTAGTTGAAAACTAATTTTTACCAATTTTAGTAGCATTTCTTAAAAGTTTTTATTTCTTAAATGATCAAAGACAAATTGGATAAATGAAATGAATTTGAAGTCAATACATCACATCACGAACATCACTTTTTACTAAATTTGCGTATTTTTTTTCTTAGATTTTCTTTTCTTATGGAAAAACTAACTGTTGGATTTTAATAAAAAATGTACTGTATGTTGAAAATTATATTTTATGTGAGTAAAATTAGTTTGAAGCTAATATTTTTAATTTTAAAAAAGAAATTTGAGTCGAAAATCAATTGTTACCAACTTTTATTATTTTTTGTTTTAGGTTTTTATTTTTCGTAAGAAAACTTTCAATTCGTATTTTTTCAAAATTTTATCTAATGTTCAAAACAATTATTCTTATAAGATAAAATAAGTTGGAAGCCATAATCGCAAATTTTCGAAAAGATATTTAAGTCGAATTTTTTACCAACTTTGAGTAATGTTTTTTTAGGTTTTGATTTCTTATCAAAAAACTGTCAATTCGATTGTTCTCAAAATTTTACCAGATGTTGAAAACGTTATTCTTCGTTGCACAAAATTGTTATGGAGATAAAATCATTTTTTGTTCGTACAATTTCGAGGTGGCAAATATTTATTTTTCAGTTTTTTTTGATTTATAAAAAAAACCGTTAATTGTATTTTTTCTCAAAAAT
Source organism: Eupeodes latifasciatus (assembly GCA_920104205.1). Taxonomy (NCBI): domain Eukaryota; kingdom Metazoa; phylum Arthropoda; class Insecta; order Diptera; family Syrphidae; genus Eupeodes; species Eupeodes latifasciatus. The sequence goes on from OV049926.1 coordinate 40,310,298, forward strand.
ATATTAGTTTGGTATCCCGTTACAATATTATAATATAAAATTCAATTCAAGTCTCTACCGTTATTGGTTCGTGATATATTTAGGGTAAACCAAAATGTTCACCTTTTTTTTTTAAACTGCTATTGTAAAAAAAAACACCTACGCAATTTTCTTGAGAGCCCTTTCTGCATCATTTTGCTTTATTATCTGCATAACAAAACTTACTTGAAGTCGATATCTTGGTTCTTGAGCTATGGACGACGAAAAAACGTCGCGAACGTACGAACGTACGCACAGACATCTTTCTAAAAATCTTTTATTTCGACTCTAGGGGCCTTAAAACGTCGAGAAATGTCAAAATTTTAATAACACACAAAGGACTGACGAATAAAACTGAACACAAAATTTCTTAGTCTTTTTTAAAAAAAGTTTATGAATGTGTAGTATATATTTAACTATATAAGTAAGTAAGATAAGTTTTCTCAAATCAATGATAATATTTAATAGACAGTCACTTAATTGTTGGTTTTCAGGGTTGTGACATGCCAAAGGACTGGCGTTTTAAGAAATAATTGTGTTTTTTAATAACTTGTATTCAAAATGAAGAACTGAAATTGGGTGACTAAATAAAGATCTTTCCATTGTTTTAAAATAAATTGCAATTTTAATAAAATATAATAAGACTTTGTATATAATATTGGTTATTGACATCGAGTTACCCAACTTTGGTATAATCACCCATATATTATGTAAGTAAAAAAAAACTTTTAAAAAAATGCTACTTAAATTTGTAAAAATAGGTTTTTGACTACAAATCTCTTAAACAAAAACAAATATTCAAATCAAACTTACTTTTTCATATGGAAAATATTGTTAGTTATTTGTAGATATTTTTTAGAAAAATTTAAATTACTTATGTCAAACAAAATAATATGTATTGCTATTTACATTTTGTTAAAGTTTTAAACATGACAAATTGACAGACGGGATGAAAAGTTATCAGTGTTGGTCAAAACAGAGCCCTTTTTTTGAAAACTTTAAATCGTGCTCTTTTGAAAATTGTGCATTTACGTAATCTTGGTGAATGTTTTAAAGGAAATAGTTAAAAAATGAAAATTGTATTAAGTTTTTGATCCTTGGAATGTTAATTATTTTGTTCGTAATACTTACCCCGACAAAAAGATATGTGGTAGCTCTTAAAAGTGCCAAAAACAAGTTTAGTTTTTTGTGACCATGACAATACTTTTACATTTTGTTTCTCATTCACCACATATCCGTAGCATAAATTTACCCCAGTACATGGTTTTCCAAATGAAGTCTTCTGATAGCTTCGTAACATAAGACTAAAAATTTCTAATTTGTTTTGTACCTGAGTATGCATTTTACATAGAATAGTTTGGTTTTAAATCCACAACACTAAGGTATTTCTTTAATATGATCTTTCTTTTGAATCAAAGCCAATCTTCATTCCACAAACCATTAAGATTCATTCAAATAAAAGAGTACTTCCTAGTTCTTATCATAAGTAGGTACTTTAGTGAATTATTTTCTGAGATATTTAGTATTAAATCCACTCAGCTCCTCTTTGGTTTCAAAGATATTTCGAAATTGTTCGTATTTTTTTTTATGATTTAAATCTTTCCATTAGGAAAAAAGAGAGAGAAAAAGAGTACTTAAACTTTTATAACACCATCAATTAGCAGATACCATTTTTAAAATTCCCTATAAAATTAATTAACAACAACTGTAATTGAATAGTATTGCGAGTGGAATCTATACCAAGGCCATGCTATTTATTCCGATTATAATACCCCTTAACATAATTGTCATTTTCTTTCCTCTCTCTTGTCCAATCTATCTGGGACATTTTTCATGGACTTTTTATTTTTGTTCTATCAAAAAAATCGATTGATCTGACCACTAATTAGGTACCTTCAATCAATGAAAATGCTTCTATCCTTTGTTGTAGTAAACAATCATTTTATGTCTGTAAAGAGAGGACGAAATGGAACGGAAACAGATGGCACCCATTTGGCAAACGACAGTTTTAAGTGCATAAATATTTGAGACTCAATATTCCCTCTTTTCCTATAGGTTACATACACATACATATACATATATAAGAAAGGTATAAGGGAATAACGGAGGGACATAACCAACAGATTTTCAAGCACCAAAAGCAAAACAAAAATAAATCGAAACCAAACAACAATCGAAGAAAAAGGATCCAAATTGGTTCTGGGGAAAATTACTTAACATCAAGAGTGTAATTGTATACGGATGAAGTGGTACAAACGATGATGTCCTGCCACCTTCTATATACATACATATACAATATATACCCAGACGAATATTGAATTTAAGTCCATTTCTCTATCATTCTCTTTCTTTTCCTTGTGCAAAAGAATTTGATTCAAATAAAAATAAATACAACAACAAAAAATAACAAGGCATTCAGATCAAGACAAGGACCAGAACCAGGACCAGGATGAAGACCAAGACTGTATAAAACATCCATAGGTACATACCGAACAGAAAATAGCAGGGACGGGTTCAATACTTTAAGCAATTGAACATCGAACGTAACGTAAATCCAATAGAAGACTGTAACAGTGTAACATTAAACTTACTGAGGAGGATTACTTTGGAATCTGGTTTTAGAAATCATATCAAATTCAGTGTGCTCCACAAGCGAAAAATTTGATTGCCATTTGACGTTCCTTTAAGCCGTTATACTTACATATAGACTGTTTCGTGACCGTTCTAGAAATTCTTCGCGCAGTTTCAATATCGATACGACCCGACAAAATTCAAAACCGAAATACAATGTGGTTATATGCAATGCAAGTTTGTTGGAGAATGGTCTGTAAGGAAGAACAGGAAGAGTATAGGTGTATGTACTGTATATGGATATCCTGTATATATTATATGCTATAAAAATATCCTGTCAGATAATGCAAATGGCATTGGCCTCCGGAATCCGAAATGCAAGTGAGCAAAAATAATACGGGTTGTGGAATAGTGCATATTTGTATATACCTTATACAATTTTCGACAGTCGACGAACAACCAGTTAAATGTGCTATTTTAAGGATGTATCCTTCGGGGTCCTGTCGAGTGTGCGTAACCTGAATTTGAATTTTTATTTTACCAACCAATGATCTTTTCACTTTTGATGGAAATTAAATAAGAATTTCGCCAGTGGTTATATTTAAAACATAATTTAAATACAAATGTATGGTTCTGTAGCTATTTATTAATTTAATTAAAATGAGCTGGTATGGATAAATTAATTATTTTTTCGAAAATCTTTAAAAAGAAGCAAGGTTTAGATTGTTTTTTTTTTTTTTTTTTTTTAATTGTACAACATTAAAATATTTGCCTCGATTTTTTTTGCGCAACTACAATGCTGAAAAAATTTACCTCTTCGTATCCATTACAATACAATATTTGACAAGAGCTTAACCTACCGTAGAAGACTTTTAATTTTTATTCAGGATTACGTTTATTTAGCATTAAATAAGAAAACAGACAGTAAATAACGCAACAGTAATGAAGCAAAATATTTTTTTTAATGAATATTAATTAAACCAAGAGGAAGGAGACAGATAGGGTAAAAGAGGTTGGGATTGTGCATATGTAGTTTATACATAACTTTCGTACATTTTTAAATAAATTAATAATGAATATAAATTAAGGGATTTAAAAACATTCAATTTTGACAAACAATCAGTGGCTCATTGTTCTTGAACACAATTTTATTTTTTTTAATTTCAAGCAAATTAAAACGGGTTATAGTTACCTTCCTTGGATATTTTGACAAAAATCTTTTAAGTTTACAAAAATTGTCTATTTTAGATAGATGACCATAATAAACAAAAAGAAAATGAAATGTCATTATTAGAAAAAAACATAATAATCTTTTATTAAGCCTTAAAAATATAACAGCTTTAAAAATTTAATCAAATAAGAATATGGAAGTTTGTGAAAAAAGTAAAGTTTGATCTTATTTTAAAATAACATTAATTTTATTTTAAATAAATTTTTGAACAAATTAAAATAAAACTTTAAAAATAATAATATTTTTTTTAACTTCCCATAAGAAGTTATTGTAATCGGTCCGATTTGTCGAATTGAAAATGTTGACATTTCTAAACGTTTCAAGGTTCCCAGAGTCAAAATAAAAGATTTTTAGAGAGATGTCTGTGCGAGCATGTGTAAGTACGTTCGGGAAGTTTTTTCGTCGTCCATTTAGATCAAGAACCAGTTCAGATATCGACTTCATATAAATTTAGTTTTTCAGATAATAATGCAAAAAGATGCAGAAAGGACTCTCAAAAAAATTGCGTGGGTGGTATTTTTTACCATAGCAATTTTAAAAAACAAGGTGAAAATTCTGGTTAACCCAAAATATCTAATAGATTATAATGTTAGAGGCTTGAATTAAGTTTTAAATTATATATTGTAACGTGATACCAAACAAATATATTTTTGGAAAAAAATCCAATTAACAGTTTTATTTATAAATCAAAAAAACAACACAAAATTTTTGTCACCTTGAATATTTTACGAAGAAAAAATGAATATATCTTGTGTAACGAAGAATAGCGTTTTTGACATCTGGTAAAATTTTGAGAAAAATCGAATTGACAGTTTTTTTTATAAAAAAATAAAAAATTGAAAAACACATTACTAAAAGTTGGTAAGAATTGATTTTCGACTGAAATATTTTTCAAAAAATTGAGATATTGGCTTTAAACTTATTTTGTCTTATAAGAAATGTTGTTTTCAACATTCGGTAACATTTTGAGAAAAATCGAATTGACAGTTAACAAAAATAGGTCTTGAAATCGAACTTTTTCATCATATGCAAAATATTCTTGGTAATGTTTAGTTATTTTTTTAGAAAAAATCAAGTAACAACTTTTTTAGCAAGACACGAAAACCTACAAACTTATTAAGAAAGACAAATCGGCAGACAGGATGGGAAGTTATCAGTGTGGGTCGCATCTCAGCCTCCTTTTGTTTTTAGATCAAATAACATTTTTGTATTACCTCCTAATGGGAGGTAAATGTTCTTGGCAGATTAATTTGCAGATTTGAAAACGTTGGCATTTTTGACGTTTAAGGGTCGCTTAAATCTAAATCAATCGTTCTATGTACAATCGTACTTATGTACATACTCGTATGTAGGTTCAAGTTACCTTATTTCATCCTCCATATCTCAAGAACTAACAGAAATATCGACTTTGAAAAAACTTTGTTTTACATAATAATATAAAAGAAATTTGCAACACTATCTTGTTAGTAAACCCACTATTTTCTTACTTGTGACATACGAGTATATGAACTTTATATTATATAGCAAGTTTTGCTTGCGTTAAGAATTTCAAACTTGAGATTTTAATCAAACATGACATTGCGATGGTAGCGAATCGAAGAATCGAAAAAAGTTGGTCCCCCGATTCCGTCCGCCTGTCTGTCTGTTTTTGAAAATTAAGGTTTACAGCCGATTTGCTCAAAGCTTCTTTTTCTGTTTTTTGGTCAAAAATCGAAAATTTGGATTTTTCACAAAAATAAACCGATAGATTTTTTTTCTTAATTTGCATTCTATCGATATACAAAATACATATTTGTACTCCTCCAAAAGAGTACCCCTCACAGAAAATTTAAGTTTTCTCAAGATCTAATAAACTGATTTCAATAATTCAATTCTGCACAAGTTCTTATACTGTCTCAATATTATTTGATGATCAAAAATGTAATTATTTTTATATTCGATTAAAAAAAAAATATTAAACATTTTTTTTTTTTTTTCGAAATTGGATATTTTGAAAATGGGTTATCATTTTTTTAAGAAATTGAAATGTAAGACGTGCATTATATTACTAATCTCTAAATAACTCTAGGTATACCTTAAATAAATAAATTTTTTTTGCAGGTACATTTTTAAAACTTAAAATACAGGAATTTTTTTTAAACAGACTCTTTGTGTGTGTACTTTATAAGCAATGACATTGGACATCGTTCCTGAAATCAAAAAGATTCCTGCAGGTTTACCTAATATTTTACATGCGGTTGCCACTGGTTACATGAGAAAGTTCGAAAGTTTGTCCACGAAGAATAACGTTTTGACACCTAGACTCTGTTTCACTGAACACTTTTCACTTTGCAACTTTGCACTTTTCATTGGCAAATTACGTTTCACTAAAGCAAATTTGCAAAGAGAAATTAATTGAATTGTAAAAAGAGGCTGGGATGCGACCCACACTGATAACTTCGCATCCCGTCTGTCGACTTGTCTTGCTTAAAGGGTTTGTTGGTTTTTGTATTTTGTTAAAAAAGTTGTCAGTTGACTTTTTCTAAAAAAATTAACTAAACATTACCATCAATATTTTGCATATGATGAAATTGTTTGATTTCAAAATCTATATTTGTTAACGAGATTTTTAGTCGAAAACCTATTTTTACCAATTTTAATAGCATTTCTTTAAAGTTCTTATTTTGATTGATATTAATTTGAAGACAATATTTTTTATGACGAGATATCGAGAACCGAACACCAATTTTTACCAATTTTGCGTACCTACTTTGTTTTGAGATTTGAATTTTGTATGAAAAACTGATTTTTATAAAAAATGTAGGTACTGAAAGCAATATTTTCTTTAAGATAAAATTAGTTTGAAGCCAATATTTTTAGTTTTTGAGAAGATATTTAAGTTGAGAGTAAATTTTTGCCAACTTTTAGTAATGTTTTTTTTAGGTTTTTATTTTTTGTTAAAAAACTGTCAATTGGATTATTCTCAAAACTTCACTAGATGTCAAAAACGTTATTTTTCGTTGCATAAAATTATATTTTAGATAAAATGGTTTTTTGTTCGTAAAATATTCGAGGTGACAATATTTTTTTTCCAGTTTTTTTTTTTATTTATAAAAAAACCGTAAATTGGATTTTTTCCAAAAATATATTTATTTGGTATCACTTTACAATACATTATATAAAATTTTATTTTTTGGTTTGTCAGATATTTTGTGTTGACTAAAATGTTCACCTTTTTTTAAATTGCTATGGTAAAAAAACGACCCACTCAATTCTTTTGAGAGTGCCTTCTGCATCTTTCTGCATTATTATCTGTATAACAAAATTTATTTGACATCTCTCTAAAAATCTTATATTTCGAGTCTAGGGACCTTGAAACGTAGAGAAATTTCAAAATTTTCAATTCGCCAAATCGGACCGATTACAATAACTTCCTATGGGAAGTTAAAAATTCTTCCTAGCAAAATACGTATTGCAAAACAAAACTCAAATTTGCAAAGTGCCAGATCTTTTCCGAAAAGTTTTGTTATTTTGCAAAGTATTTGCTCTTTTTTTGTTTGTTTTGAAAAGTTATCGAAAACTAATAAAAAAATATATGCACGATTTTGAAAATGAAGAAATAAATAATAGGTAACAAGGCAATGGACATGGCTTTTTTTTTGCGGAATTTACCAAAGAATATGAATTTTGAATTTTAGGGTTAGCGCGACATTATAGCAAAAAAAAACCTTTTTTGTAAAGCTGTTGTAAATAAAGATAAGAAATTAAAATTAGTGACCCAAGAGTAGTGAAACTAAGAATTAACTTCGATATCGAGAATAATATTTCGACAAAAGTGATTTGTTGCCTTAAACTTGAAATAAACAACAATTCAATAGTCAAAGAAATGTGTGTTTAGGCCCTTTGCAACAACTTTTGTGTACACTACATTGGGCTGGAAATGGAGCCCAATGTCACAGTGTTGCATCTATGCTCGGAATAAGCAACGCAACCGTCTGGAGAGTTGCTCATCGAGTGTCGAATATTATCATTGATGAATTTATCTCTTACACTTTTGTTGTACACTTTGTTGCACAAATTTGTCCAGACATAGCCTCACATTTTTTTTTCTCAAGGAGGATTTCCTTAATGAAGCTGGATGAGTTGACGGTAGCATATTAGATATCGATTCACCAATTTTTTCAATGTAGATTTGATCTTAATAAACATAGTCTAAGAGTTACTTTGCAACTTTTCAAAATACGAATGTACCTTTTCACTTTTAAGTAATGTCTGAAAAATTGAAAGGTAAAAAGTCTTTTGACTTTGCAAATTTTGTGAAACACTTCACACTTCACACTTTACTTTGCATTGTGTTTGCATACCATTTTTTTTTTTTTGCAATGTTGCAAAGTGAAAAGTGTTTGGTGAAAATCCGACAAAATCACATAAACGCCACAAAAATCTCATCAGAAAAGAGCCTTTAACTAAATTTTCGAAGTGTTTGAAATTTCTTAAATAAATTTAACTTTTACAATCTTTATAAGACTGTTTTTGACCCATGTTCAACGTCATATAATTAATGATTTGAAATTTAAAATATATTTTTTTCCAATTTTAAAACAACATTAAATTTGTTATTTTGTCGATTATGTTCTTAATTACTTCTTATTGTTTTCTTAGAAACTTTCAACTAGAAAAGAAAATGTTTTAATATCGTTTTTAAAATGTATAAGTGCCGTAGATTTAGAAAAGTAGGTATATCAATCTATTCCGCTTAGTTTAGAAGAACTTTTTGTAACTTTTCTCATGACTTGAAAGTACAAACAACATTTTGGAATTGGTTCTTGCATAATCCTTGAAAATAAAGTATTATTTAAAAAAAAACCTTTATTCAAATGCTTATGTACCTCAATATCTCAAGAAAAGTACTAAAAAAAAAAAGAAAAAACATCGTAACAAAACTGTTTTCATACTTCCATGCTTCAGACAACACTCAAACATGATTCTCAAAAACAAGAAAACATGATGATAAAAATAGCCCACCTGCATAACTTTGTTTTGTATTATAAGCTGTTGAATTTATAAGAAAAATGGTAGAAAAATAAAAATAAAAACATTTCTCGTTCAATAACAAATATTTTTCAATTCAGTGCACCTTCTTTTGACAAGTTTCCGAACAATTTATAACTGACATTGAACAACTTAGACATATCTACGAATATGTACGCCCATAGTATAGATACAGCAACAACTGGCTGTCAGCTGGATACTATGCACATACATACATATACAATATCCACTATGCACCCCACAACAGTTTCAGTAAGTATAATATAACGGGCTAAAAACAAACTATTCATGCTTAATCGAAGCATCAATCAGGAAGGACCAACTTTTATACTATATATTTCCTCTCAGTCAGATTTTCGTCCTTTTCTTTCTTTCGGTTCTTTTATGTGAAACACTCCTGTGTTGTGCGCTAGTAATTATTTTCTATCCATCAAGATTTCTAAAGGACGCTATTCTCCATCAACAGCAGCCTCAAACTCAGGAACTTAAGCTTTTACTGATGTTGTGTGAAGAAGACGATGAAGGAGAGGAATACTAATATGTTCTTGTATTTATATAAGTATGTATGTACATTCTACAATGTATAGTTACTTAGGACGTACTTTTGCATTTAGTGGAAAAGTATTGGCATCAAGTTGACGCAGTCAATGATTGTTTTTCCTTTTTCATTTTTCCACTTTTTTTTTACTTGCTAAGAACGACTTCGTTGTCGTTGTCTTTGTCGTTGTCGTTGTCGTTGTAGTTGACGTTTTCAGAAGAATATGAACAGAATATTGTTGCAACAAAGCAACATTGACATTTTAATATCGATATTCAAATCTGTTTCCTTTCTTGCTAGAAAGTTGGAAAAGTTTTTTTTATTTCTTTGTGTTAGTTTTCAAATTGCTTGCAGTGACTTTTTCCTTGTTGTTTACGACGAATTACGAAGAACTCTGGAATCCATAGTCAAAGAATTATGATTTTTTTTCTCCGCGAAGGAAATTGAAATAAATTCATCAATTTATTGTTTGCATTTTCAAGCGATTTGTATGAGTATTGGTGTATTTTTGCTTTGGCAAAAGAAGTGGAACTTCCATCAAGATGACTTATTTACATTTTTTTCAAAGTCCTTCTGATTAAGTCAGGTATTTGTGTTATACCTACGTTGCGTTGGTAAAATTTGTTATTACTGTTTATATTGAAAAATGTTGTAGGTGCAGTGTTTGAGAAAATGAGAAAGATGTCCTTTTATTCAATTAAAGGTAAATAATTACCCTTAAACTTTCGAATAAACACAATCTCTGAAGAACATTTTTCTTGGAAATTTTTTGTAGATATTATAGAAATTTTGCGCTATCTTAAAAAGTCTATTTAATAAGAAAATACATTTTTTTTTACACAATGAAAAATAATATCAACCAAATAGTAACTATTCAACCGCTTCCCAGACTTGCAGCTCTATGTAGCCTATAACTTTCAAGAATTTGATCCTTAAGGTATTAAATCCATTATAGAGATTAGAATAGACTTTATTTTGTACGTGCTTTCTTCAAGAAAAAAAAGGTCTAATGGTGTTGAATCACAAGACCTAGGTTGACAACATTGATCACCCCTTCGAGAAATAACACGATTCAGGAAAGTTTGTATCCACCATTTTTGTAGTAGTTTTAACAATTTTGTATAATGGCATAATTTTTAGAGGAAAAAAAAGGTCAATTAAACAAGAAAATATTAAAACACCAAAAGTGTTAACTTCCCAAATAGTGGGCTTTTTTAAATGAAACCTCTTATTGGTAATCCCAGTGCATAATGTTTTTCAAATGTGCATCTCATAAATTCTTTAGGAGTTAAATATACAAAATGTTCAATTTTCCATGATCAATTTTTCTTTCCTTTTCTGACCTAAACTTAAGCTGAATTTGTTCAAAGACAAAGGTAAGGTTGACTCTAATGTTCGATTGAGTTTGTGATTTAATCAATAACAGTTTTTACTTTAACACAATTCTTACATAGTCAAGTCATAAAATGTCAGGTTTATATCCTTTCTGTTACATCATTGGCTGTCCGTGATGAAGTAGGACACACTTAGACCAGTTTAATGGCTCATTGTGATAACACACGAATCTTGAAGCTTTCTTTTTAGCTCAATGAAACCAGTTTAAGTCCCTTAGAAAACCTAAAAGACTGATTATATTAATATGATTAAAATCGTTTAAATCGTTAACGAAGAATTTTCTTAGGTAATTCTTCGGTTTTAGAGCTAGATCAGGGCATGTAAAAGGAGTTGAAGCACTGTTTCCTTCTATCCCTCATCCATACAGCTTCTGCAAAAGCCATTTGGGAATACGCCTAGCCGAGTAGCGTGCTTTCCTATTAGACAAAGCCCGGTTATGACACCGATTATCAAGCTTACATGCGATCTGCTTAGAGATAGCAAGCACCTTGAGCGCTTTAAATCCAGGGTAGGCTAGACATTTTTGTGACCTGACACGTGGTGATATCATTCTACCTGATGTTTGCCATCTTCATAGCGTCTTGCTTTAGGAAAAGTTTAATTGAACGGATTGATATACCAGCATTAGCCAAACGTGGTAGAATGGGTTGTACTGAACCATATCTGGCGAGTTGCTCTGCCTTACAATTTCCTGGAATTTCTCAATGGCCCGGCACCCAGCAAACGTGATTATTAAACTGTTGAGCCATCTCCATTAGAGATGATCGACAGTTATGCACTTTTATAGAGATTTTAGAGCCAGATTCCGGAGATTTGATAGCGGCCTGACTATCTGAGAAAATAAGGATATGAGATGTTGATATCACGTTTTCATTAAGCCATGACATGTGCTCTTTTATCGCCAAAAGTTCCGCATGGAACACACTACAATTATTGGGAAGGCGGAATGATAGACTTAATTTCAGTCGGTCAGATTACACTCTTTCAGCAACCCCTTCATTTGTTTTTGATCCGTGTGTGTAAAAGTAGGCTGACTCGTCTTCTAGGAATGACCTACCCCCTCAGAAAAATCTGGAAGTTATAGAAATCTGGAAGTTTCTGTCGAATTGCAGTTGGGGTATGGTGTAGTGTGTGTGCTTTGGTATTTATTCTAAATAGTTAAGAATTGCGAAGTGGCCAATGTTGTTGTTAACCCCCTGCGTTGAAGCTTTGAGACGAATTGCAGAGCTTGCAGCTAATTGTTTGCTAAGTACATCAAGATGAGTTCGGTAAAGTAGGGTATGCTATGCCAAATATATGGAAACGATTACTGTTTTTGGATAATGCAATTTGCGCTCTTAGTTTTTATTAGTCTTGGTATCGTCCTTATTTCCACAATTTTGTTTATTGACGAACCTATACTCCTTTTTTCCAAAATCAGTTCCATCTCCAAATACTATTTTTCTTGGCAAATTAGGCTTAGTATCAAAAATTTCCAGAGCCCTTTAAAGCAAACACACAGGGATGTGCAGTCCGTAAATTCGGTTAGGGGTTGTAACCAAAAGTCACGACAAAAAGTTCGTAAATTGTGGTCTTCTATAAAAACCTTATTCTTATGAGTGACTTGATGTCGGTTTTCACGTATTTTTAAACGCCATATTTGTCCTTAATAATTATGGTTGTTTTTAACTGTCAATCTTTTAAAATCCTTGCTTGAAGACCTATAATTACATTTACATTACATTTCACACTACTCAGCACATAAATGTACAGAGTAGAGAACACAGCACCTTGAGCGACTAGACTATATGGTGATAACAACACAAGACATTAATACAAGACAAAAGGACAGAGGAGAAAGAACAACATACAGAAAGAACACATGACAACAGCACGCGGTAGGTTTCGAGACGGTCCCCCACCTTTCTACTAACCACGCTCACTGATGCTTGATTTCGGTGATCGATGGGAACCGAAGCTTAATCAGTGACTAGGCCGTTGCCTGAAGACATATAATTATAATAAATGTAAAATATAAAGTACATATGATTAAAGTGTTAATATGTTCACATTATAGCTTCAACTTACAATTTCAAATTTTTACTAACCAGCACTAATTATTTCTGACAATCCCTCCACTGATATTACAAAATTGCAGAGGTTAGTCGCAATTTATAAGTGACCCACTTCATTTAAATTTTTAAAGGAATGATTTTCTAAGAGAAAAGCCAATAAAATTAGGTGGCGCAACAGTCCGTAGAGACTTACAACTCTCAACCATTCCTGTGTGCGAGCAATTGCAGTGATGGAGGGGACCTAGAATTTTAAGCCGAATCCGAACGGCTAATTTGAGAAAGCACTTTTTCATGACAAGAATTACTCTTGGAGAATTTGTCAATTGCTCCCAAGAGGCAGTACCTGTAAAAAAAACTTTAGGTGGCACAGGCAGGGATCGAACCCAAGACCTCTTGCATGACAGTCCAACGCACTTTTTTTTTTTTTTTTCCAAATTCATTTTTATTAATTCATTCTTAAGACTATCTTAAAGCTAGACAAAAATTCATAAAACTAGCCTAATTATCCATAACTTACAACTAACTTACTGGTCCCATACGGACACTCTAAGTTAAACAATAATACTTAATGCTAATGCCTTTCGGCCCTAAGATCTATTTAACTTCAATTCATTTTATTTATTTTTGTCTTCATTAGAAAATTTAGAAAAAACTAATGTCAATATCCTTTTTTATTTTTACTTAAAAACTACTTAAAATAAGGTCTTTAATATAAAACTTAAAGCTAACTAAAACTACCTATTCTACCTATAAACTACTTAAAACTAGAACAACCACAGCAGCAAATCTAACTATCTAATGTTTTTTGTTTTTCATATTTTGTCTTTTTTTTGTCTTTTTTTTTGATTATTCCAAGTTTTTTTTTTTTTTTATTTTTTTTTTTTTATTTTCCTTTTTTGTATTTTTTTTTTTTGTATGCTTTTTTTTGTGCCACCATGCCTATTCTACTTAAAACTAAACCCTAAAACTATAAAACAAGTATGTAAGCCGGCCAAGGCTTAAAACCCCATCCCGACTACTCACTATCAAGTGCCGATTGAAGCCACCAAAACTGGTTCTCCTGCTTCACCCTATCAGTTCGGTCCCGTTCGGACACAGCCCTACTGAACCGAAGGAGCTCTGCTCCGCCTTGTGCCATGACTGACGTCCCGATTGTACAGGAGTCGCCTATCCACGGTTCGTCGTCTGACGTGGTAGATTAACGGAATTGCCAATCTATCCTGTATCAGACCGCATCTATCTAAAAAGAGGAATGCCTCTGGTGGAATGAAGCCGCTCAAGCGTGCACTTTCAAAATATTCGTCGTTCGGGTAGAACGCCCCGAAAATTAAATTGTTGGTTGAAGACATAGCTCTTGCAATGTGACCTCGAACGAGTTTTATCACGAAATTGTCAATTCTGTTGATTCGAGCCCCGTTGTATAGGACCTCGTTGGAATAGTAATGCACGTAAGAAGATTCGGCTGTTCGATATAAGCCGGTACAGCGTCGTAAACACTGCCGCTCGAACACCCGAAACCTCTCCATCTGGGAAGGGGCAACGTTGAACCACACAGGACAACCATAAACGATCATCGGCCGTATGAGGGCCATGTAGCAAATTACCTTCACTCTGGGGTCAAGCCGACTGCTAAAAAACAGACGTTTCGTCAGAGCGAAGGCTCCTCTGGCCCTGGTCAGAGCAGCATTTATATGTCTGTCGAAATATAAATACTGATCTAACCAGATACCGAGGTACTTCACTACACTTTTGCTCGCTAATGGCTGCCCGTGAAGATCAACGATAACCATCTTGCGCCAATTCTTGCACGTATCCCTCGTGGCCCTAGCCAACGGAGTCCGGAACAGAATTGTCTCCGACTTATGGAAATTTATTTTCAGTTTCCAGTCGTCGCAATATCGCTGAATCTTGTCGAAATCACGCTGCAAGAGAATTCTAATAACCTCAACCTTTCGGGCCGTTCTGTACGCAATAAGATCGTCGGCGTACGCAATTGCCTTTGTAAGACTACCTATCAGATCGCTGGTGTAAATGCTGAAGAGAATCGGCGAATTCACCGCTCCCTGTTGAAGACCATTTTTAATTAAGAATGTTGTGGTAGAAGTTACATTGCCACTTTTGACAACAAACTTTCTACCGTTAAGCATATCATAAAGTATATACAACAATGGCTTGCTTATGCCAAGCCTGCTCAGTTTTAGGTAAAGACCCTCTAACCATACGGTGTCAAAGGCCTTTTCCAAATCAACCAAAACAGCACCTGTGCATTGTTGTTTTGTTTTATTCCATTGGATATCACAAAACGAGTTTAGACGCAGCATGAATTGTGTCATGACCCGCCTTGAACCCGAACTGTTTATCCGGAATTATTTTGTTATCCGCAGCCCACTTAGTCAGAGCCCTATTGATGATCTTTTCGAAAACTTTGCTGATGCTCGGAAGAAGACTTATCGACCGAAGATTTGACGGGTTGGAGTTGTCCTTTCCCTTTTTCGGGAGAGGATGAACCACAGCGGTCTTCCAATGCACTGGATAATATGCATTATTCAGTGCATTATTGAAGAGTGTGGTGTAAATGTCAATTGCCTCCATCGGTAAATGTCTTAGTACAACGTTGGATATACCATCGACACCTGCTGACTTTTTGTTTTTTATTGAGTTGAAGATGAGCTGAAGCTCAACCTTCGTTACTAACAAGGGACTTGGTCCCGTTTGCACTAACCAACGCACTAACCATCATGCCACGGGTAAAGCCAATGGAACACTAAAATAGACGTACATATAATCAATGAATTCAAGAACACCCTGCACATGAAATAAGTAGCTTAAGCTTGTCAGTTGTCACAAAAACCAACACGCTAAAGACTCAAATTTCGTACTTAAGTTTTATTTTTCTTATATATATAACCACTTCATCAACCTTAAATAGTCATAAAATAAAATGTGAATAAGTATAAAAGTATGTATGTGCATATTGTAAAATCAACACACATATACACAAATACAAATGTTGCTATATGATGGTAAGGTATAGGTTAGGGAAGGTACCCTTTGGAGTAAATTTTGTATACCAAAAAAACCTTACCAACTGCCTACTTGAACCACTTTTCATATTTCCACTCCTAGGAAGGCTCCCCTCCTTCCAAATCCAACAACAAAAACGACGAAAAAAAAGGTAAATCTGCTCGCTGTGAGGATGATGTAGGTGGGTTTTATAACTCTTAGCAGGTATAAGGTATAGGTTTCTTCCCTAAGTGTTTGCCATATAATATTTTCGTTTATATTTATCCTCCTCTCACTAATGGTTGCATAATTTTTTTATTTTTTCTCTTGGCAGAATTTTATTTTTATGGAAATGTCCTTGACTTTAAAGCTTAGGTTATGCAGAAATATTATTACATTTGAACCATATTATACGTATACCCATGTAATATGCATATACATACATACGTTACTTATTCGCGTGTCCTCTACCTCTACAAACTATGTTAACTACATCAGGAACCTACATCATGTTAATGAAGAAATAAAGAATACAATATAGGTAAGGATTCAAATTAACATGGCAATGAAATTGTATTTCAAAACTGTATATATGTAAATATGGGATGGGGTAGTTAAATGTAAGTGACATTTTAATAGAAATGTAAATTCAAAACCAAAAAAAAAAAAAAATGCGAATCGATTAAAAAGTTTCTGCGTGTGTTTTGATGCGTTAAGAAGGTATGACTTTGACTTTTATTGGGCAGTGAAAGGAAAATGGTGTTTGCAAGCATTATGCAGGAATTTAATCTACTAAATTTCGTTTGAGTTTTGAATTGTTCTCGGGACCGAAAGATTTTTTTTTCAAAGCAGCTAAAATGTCTCAAGGGTAATTCATTTAAACAAAGTGGTTGGAAAAATTCAAACATAATTTTCCCCCTTTAGGTATGCAGCTATACGAATATAGAATCAAAAACATTATAATTACCTTCTCATAAATTTTTTTTGGTAGCTTAAAAGGGAAAGTAAAGTAAACGTAGTTCCAATTCTTGGAATTATGAGTAATAATTTCCAAAAGAATGGTTTTATAAGTATCTAGTGCTATTTAAAATTTGTGTTAAGGACGATAGTCGTGATTAACCCTTTCGAAGAAGGAATTTCGAACTTTGACAGTTGCTTGAGGCCATATTGTTGATGTTACATAGACCAACAGTTTTTATATTAATTTTAAGAAAGCTCTTTTAACGACAAGAATTGGAAGATTTGTCATTTCTCCGCAAGAGGCGGTAACCGTGACATAAAAACTTTATGTAGCACAGGCATGGATGTAACCCAAGACCTCTACTAGACTAGTTATTACGCCAAGGCTACCATCTTAACCATATAGGTAATTGATTAAATTTTGAAATTTGGTACGATATTAATTCACATAATACGAAGACTGTTAAATGCATCTTGAAAAAGTCAGAATTTGGAGGTTAATTTTGGGTTGACGCAGAGTCGTCCATCCCTTTCTTTGGTTGTTGAGGCCTCTAGTTCTTACCACAATATGGTATTTGCACCAATTCCTTTTTTAATTTTATGTGGTTTAAATTCTCCGTAAATAAGCAAATCATTCACTACTGTTTCCTTTATCGAAGCCCAAATTTAGACAGAGTATCAACTTCTCGTGAATTTGATGCTTTATCTGATTCCATCCAAAGAATTGTTTCGTCCTATCCTTGCACTGAAATCGTTGTTACGGGCGATTTCAATGTACACAATTCTTCATGGCTTCAACATTCAGGCCAGACAACACCCGATGGAGTGTGTGCAGAAATCTTCGCTGAGTTGAACCACCTAACTCAGCTGGTCAACGAGCCCACCCGAATATCGGACGTTGAAGGTCGAGCAGAAAACACTCTTGACTTGTTTCTTACCTCTGACCCTGATAAGTACACTGTTAGTGTTCTATCTCCTCTAGGCACATCTGACCATTGTGTCATATCAGCTAATTTCTCGTGTAAGAACTCTCCAGTTAAAGAAAGAGCTCCTACGAGAACCGTTTGGCAATACGAGAAAGCCAACTGGGACGGTCTCAATAATTACTTCAGGATCTTTAACTGGTCACTTTGCTTCCTCGATAGTGACGTTGACGCCAGCGCTGATATGATCACAAGTTTAATTCTCCTGGGAATGAGAACTTTTATTCCGAATAGGGTTAAAAGTATCAGACCTAAGGAAAACGCATGGTTTGATGCGAGCTGTAAAGAGGTTATTAGGGCCAAAGAGGTAAGTTTCCGTTGCTATAAAGCCAACCGTACTGAGGAAAGCCGGAAAAAGTTCAAACAAGCCAGGAAGGCCTGCAACGCCCATATTCGACGAACCAAATTTTTACATGACCAAAAATTACGGCAAAAAATACTGCAATGTCCCAAAGGCAGTAAAAATTTTTGGTCATTTGTAAAAAACATGAGGAATTCTTCATCTTCTTCGGTTCCTACGCTCGTTGTCAATGACACTCCATTTGTTAGCTCTTTAGAGAAAGCTAATCTCTTTGCTAGGCAGTTCGCCGCCAATTCTACGCTGCCAGTGAATGTTATGACTCCGCCTGTACTTGAGCGAGTTAGTGATTCTATGGGACCAATCTTTTTTCGCACTCGTACTGTGGCAAGAGTCCTAAGAGATCTAAACACACATAAATCCGCTGGTCCGGATGGTATCCCCGCTATTGTTCTGAAGAAGTGTTCTTCAACGCTGGCAAAACCACTGCGTAAGCTTTTTCATCTGTCCTACTCCTCAGGTCTCGTTCCGAGTGGATGGAAAACTGCATTTGTCCAGCCTATTCCCAAAAAAGGCGAATCTTCCTCACCCTCTAATTATCGACCGATTGCACTTACGTCCCTTCTTTCCAAGGTCATGGAAACGCTGATAAATTATCAGCTTAAGAAATATCTCGAAGACCGAAAGCTTCTTAATGACCGGCAGTACGGCTTTCGCAGCAATAGGTCCACTGGTGATCTCATGGTTCATCTCACCGAACAGTGGAGCAAATCTTTACATCGCTTTGGAGAAAGTAAGATTATTGCACTTGATATTTCAAAAGCATTTGATAGGGTTTGGCATCAGGCCCTTTTATCGAAAATGCGTGCTTTCGGTTTTCACGAATCCCTGCTTCATTGGATTAGTAATTACCTTTCGGATCGTTCAATACAAGTAGTATTGGATGGGTTCAAGTCTGAAAACCACAAAATAAATGCTGGTGTGCCCCAGGGCTCTGTTCTATCTCCAACACTCTTTCTCATTTTTATTAATGATCTCCTGTCTGCAACTTCTAATCCAATACATTGTTTCGCTGACGATAGTACTCTTAGCTTTTCATATTCGTTTTCAGACTCACATCCCTCTTCTTCGGATGTGGAACTGCAACGACAAAATATGATAAGTTCATTAAATTCGGACCTAAACAGCATTCTACAATGGGGATTAAAAAACCGCGTGGAATTTAATGCTTCGAAAACGCAATGCTGTCTTGTATCGTTAAAGCGAGATATACCCCAATTGCCATTATCCATGGATGGCACTTGCATCGAGGAGACTGAACATCTCGATATTCTCGGTATGTGTATCACCAACCACCTTTTGTGGAACGAACACATACGCGATGTCGCCAAAAATGCCGCAAGATGTTTGGGTTTTCTAAGGCGATGCAAGAAGTTTTCTCCCCCTCTGATCTGGCTGTTATTTACAAGACTTATATACGTCCAAAGCTTGAGTATAACTCCCATCTCTGGGCTGGTGCTCCTGCAACTTACTTAAGCCTCTTGGATAGTATTGAACGTAGAGCATTTAAATTGATAGATGACAATATCATCATAAGTTCATTTACTACGCTTGAACATCGTCGTAAGGTCTCTTGTCTGACTCTTTTTTACCGTTACTTTAACGGCTTATGCTCTAGTGAAATAGCCAGTTGCATTCCTCCCCTTAAACAGTTCAACCGTAATACTCGCGCTTCTGGGAATGCTCATCAGTATACCCTCGAGCCCAACTTCGGCCGTACTGTCAAATACAGAGATTCGTTCTTTAGCCGTACTACGCGAATGTGGAATGCCTTACCACACTCTGTCTTTCCTAGCCATTGCAATATTCAGGAATTCAAAACCAATGTGCACCGACATCTCCTTTTTAACCCTCTCTCCTCTTCCTAGTGCTCACACTGTGCATCTGCATAATAAGGGTAGTAATATCCCCTTGAGTGTTTGCTTATTATAAAAAAAAAAAAAAAAAAAAAAACGTCTTTTGGCCTGGATTGGATGATATATGATAGGCGCCAATAAAATTTGGTTTCCACTTTTGGCATAAATGGACTATAAAAGCAGGAACGTGTCCCAGAGCCATGTATTTTCCCATTTTTTTTTTACTCTTGTGCAATTAAAGGGTGGTCAAATTTTAATAGCCCATGTTGATTTAAATATAACAAATATTATTTTCATTTCTTTTTATTATGATAATATTGATATTTTGCAATTACCGCGACCAAAGGCGGAACACCTCCATCCGATGGTCTAAATTTTCGATGACGCTGAGGCATAATTGAGGTTCTATTCCGTTAATGTGCCGAATTATCTCATCCTTGTCAAATGACATGATCTTATCAGTCAATTAATATCGCCACTACATGACATATAACAGCCATTGAACTTGTCTCGTAAAAGAGCCATTGTTTTTTTAGCTGTGTGGCAAGTAGCACAGTTCTGTTGAAACCACATGTCGTGTACATCCTTATCTTTTAATTCGGGCCATACAAAGTTCGTTATCATCTCACGGTACACCATTCACAGTAACTGCTTGACCGGCCATGTTTTGGAAAAAATGAGGCCCGATGATACCCCAATTCCAAATACCGAACCACACTCCTTGTGGGTGAATCGGTTTTTTGACAATCACTCTTGGATTATCATTCGCCAAAATGCTGCAATTCTACTTATTGACGAATCGACTGAGGTGAAAATGTGCCTCATCACTGAAGATGATTTTCTTCGAAAAAATAAATCATCCAATGTTGCCAGTTTTTGCCACCATTCTGAATAATTGACGACGACGCCTGAAATGGTCAAGAGACTTTAGTTCTTGAGTCAATTGCACCTTGTAGGCGTGTATTATGCAAAGTTTATATTCATAATGTTCATCAACAACGAGCGTGAGAGATGCAATTGTTTCCTCAAATTTTTGCACGATTTTTCTGATTGCACGCACAATTGGACTATTAAATTGACTGAAAAAATCACGAAGTGCACGATATGCATTTTGTTTTAAACGCCCATTTTCATAATAAACCTCAATAACTTTGACGCGTTGGTCTATTATATAATCTTTCCATGGTTCAAATTGAATTAGTCTGAAATTGAGAAATATCAAATGAAATTTAGAAAAAAAGCTTTACGTTCTGGTGTGGTTTACATGCAACATCGGCCCTTAAAATTTAACTACCCTTTATATAAGATATTGTTTTAAAAATTTTGTAAAGCTGTTAGAGGAATTATAGAATTGATAGTTTTTTTATGTAAACAAATGCATTATGAATAAATAAATCCAATTGCCTGACGAAATAGAAAACCAACAAAAAATATTTAATTATTATTGGTCGTTATGTTATTACAAAAAATGGAATTTAAAATTTATTAAAACTTAAACAAAACATTTTTAAATTTACTCAATTTGATATCACTTCACAGCCCATGTAACTAACCAACTTTTCATATTTCGAAAAATAAAAAAAAATTAAATCATTCTAAATGAATATTATGGTACGATAATAATTTATTTCTTTACATAAACAAAATTACATTTCATTAAAATGTTTGCTTATGTTTTTTTTCTTAGTGCTTTATTGAAATTAAATCTTGGAAATCATTAGTATACTTCTCATTTACATTTTGTTTTTTCGTCTACGATATGGTGCACAATATGAATATTCATTACTCGTATTTAAAGTTTCATGAAAAATTAAAAACAAACGTCAAAAAATATGGCGGTGTTGTTAATAAATTTGATATTACTTTTTTAGAATTAATTCTTGCATTAGACATCAGGTTGTGTTCTTTTCTATACCTTTTTATTAAGTTGACAAAAGACATACATACGTACTTTAAATTCTCCCCTAAATTATTTAAGCTAAGCACACGAGTAGAAATTATATATAACTCACTCTTAAATACTAAACGGACTATGTACATTATAATATATAATATTATATACAATTATATGTACTCTATAATTTTAAATATTCAAAGAATGTTTTGTTTTTTTTTTTTTTGTTTAAGTAATACATTATAATTATTTCTCCGAACTCACCCCAAATCCAACACCTCGTTTTATATTCATGAAATTTATTTAACGAATCGAAAAATGTTGGTTGGTTAATTTTTATAAACATTTATTTTTTAAAGATGTTAAGAATGCAAACAGACATCGTAGTTTTTAGTTTTTTTTTTGATAAATATATAAACAAATACAACTTAGAATTAAGGAAGCCGAGGAGTGATGATTATTAAAGACATGTTATTATGGGAATAACTTCTAACTTTACAATAATTTGTAAGTACCCATAGGAAGTTATTGTAAATGGTCTGATTTGTCGAACTGAAAGCTTTGATATTTCTTGACGTTTTAAGGTACCTACAATCTAAATCAAGTGCTTTTAAGAGAGATATGTAGAGTAGATAGATAGATAGATAGATACAAAATGTTATTTTCTAAATATTAACAATTTCATGGTTTTCGTAATAATATAAATTAAATGAATGACAATAACATATTATGTTGTTTGTCAGGTTAAATTGTTTACTTAAGTAAGTTCAGCGTTGGATTGGTGTATTTTTTAAGAATATTCATTAATTATTAGTTTTTTATACCTTAGAGCGTTTTTTAAATAATTTTAAAGTTGTAAATAGTTTTGGCCATTCAGGATTTCTAGGAACTGATCACGGTTAAGTTTTTCGCTTCCAAGGAATCTTTTTCTGTAAGTTCGGAAACAAGGACACACTCCTACAAAATGATACGTATTTTCAGTAGCGTCAAAGGTTGCAGATCGTACAAATTCCATCTGTATTATTTTTAAATGCTCGTGCATTGAGGTTGAGCAATCCACACCTGGACTTTAATACCATACTTATCATTTCACGCGAGTTACTATCATTGAAATAGTTTGATACCTCAGCATAGTTCAAGTTGCAAAATTTATCATGGAATCGTGATTGTAGAGCTCTATTAGTGTGTTCCGACCAATGCCTTTCTACAAGTTTTTCGCAAGTTTCTGCTTGCAGTGCCTTCCATTCAGACTTAGTGTTCCATTCAAACTGAATGTTCAGATTGTTAAAGAGTTCTGACCATTTGTCAGCTTAGTAGATCTTTTTTCTCACGATGATATCCATAAGTCTTCTTGGCAGTCTGTTTTCAGGGAGCGTGCTTACCTTTTGGATGTATTTAAAGTGGAGTTTTAGTATCGTAATATAAGCTTTTCTTAGTCCAGTTTCAATATTGAGAACATATTTTGGCGTGTTATTAGGAAGGGAGAAGCATCTTTTAATGAAAAACCTTTGCAACTTTTCAACTTCGTCATTCTCCGATTATCCATAAACTTGGGCACAGTAATTCATAATAGACTTTGAAGCAGCTTCGTATATTTTGAATTTATCTGAGTGTTGTATGTTCTTATTTCTGATAAAGTTTGACCAAGTAGCATTAATTGAATTCTTAGACATTACTAGCCTTTTCGTAAGATGATCCGTCCACGACATATTGTATGTAAGATTTACTCGTAGGTACTTGAAATTGTTAGATATTTTTATCTCGGTGTACTTCCATTTTTCTTCAGCTGCTCGACGTCCACCATTTTGAAAAATAACTATTTATTTCTGATTTTGTTATAGGTTCACATGCAGTTGCCATTTAGAACAATAATTTGCAAATCTGTTTATCATTATCTGTAAGGAAGCAGGATTATCTGAGAGTAGCACTATGTCGTTTGCGTAAAGTAGAGCTTTTACCGATACTCCTTCCATAGTAACTCCACACGGCAAATCAGAATCAAGGTCGTTTAAGAACAAGATAAATAGCAGAGCGCTTAAAACACATCCTTGTTTCACACCTTGATTAATAGGGAAGAAGTCACTGATATGAGTGCCGTTCCATACTGTAGCAGTGTTGTTGGTATAGAGTGCTTTAAGAATCAATACCATTTTTGTAGATATACCTAGCTGAGTCAGTTTGTAGAACAATGCGTTTCTGTTAATATTGTCGAACGCAGCTTTCAAATCTATGAAAAACGCATACAGTTTATTTTTCCGGTTAAGCTGACGGCTTATAAGGCAGGAGAGATTGAAAATTTGGTCCGTGGTTGAGTAGTTTTCTCTGTATGCAGCTTGGAATTCGTTTAAAATATGATTTGCTTTGACCCATTGGCTAAGTCTATTCAGAAGAACAGTTGTGAACAGCTTATATATAGTGTCCATAAAAGACAGACCACAGTAGTTGGCTACATCTTTGGGATTTCCTTTCTTAAAAAGAGGGAATATTATTGATCTTTTGAACGAGTTAGGAATTGTACCAATGCGAAAGGTATCGCTGAATAGACGGTGAATTTCTAAGATTAAGTTGGGCGTTGCATTTTTGTAAAATTCAAATGGAATTCCATCGATTCCGGGAGCTTTATTATCCTTTGCCGTAGTAATAGCTGCAAGAACTTCGCTGATTTCAATTTCCTTATCAAGCAAGGGTATATATACAACTCTATATGAAGCATATTCGAAAGATGTTTCTGTGGACAATGTTTGATAGAGAAGGTTTTGAAAGTGTGTTCTAAACTCTAATGTATTTATATTTGCCGACATGTTGCTTTCGTTTGTATTGTTACGTATTTTCTTTGCCAGTTTCCACCAGTCACTTGTTGTCTTAACTGATGCTAGTTTAATTGTGATATATTGATAATAATTACTGAGAGACATATGTATTTGGCTGTGTATGTGTGTATACATATGTATTTACGTCCGTACATTCGGGATACTTTTTTTTTGCTGAAACCAACAGAAATATCAAAGAAGTTCAAATAAATTTTGTTTAACAGATAATGCAATCAAAAGAAGCTGAAAGAACTTTCAAGAACAAACAGATGGTGATTTTTTCAATATAAATTTATAAAATCAAACAATATCTCATGACCTAATGATGCTAGCAACTTCACATAAATTTAATGTTATGCATTATAACGTGATATTAATTTGGTAAAACTCTAATAAAAAATCAAGAAAATGTCTTTTTTTAAAATAGAAAAGCACTGAAAAAAAATGTTTCACCTTTAATATTTAAAGAGCAAGAAATTATACTATTTTTTGAATAGTTCGATATATCGAAGAATAACATTTTTGAGATCTGGTGAAATTTTTATAAAAGTCGATTTAAATTGTTTTTTTTTTTTTTTGGAAAAAAGTAAAAATCTTAAATATCTTGGCAACAATTGACTTCAGACTAGTTTCATCACAATGAAAAACATTGTTTCTAAAATGTATTACAATTTAAAAAAAAATGTGAGCAAAAACTGCTAAAAATTGGTTACAATTCATAAGAATATTGGGATTCAAAAATGATATCGGCTTGAAGCTATTTTCGTCAAATACAAATGATTTTATAAATATTTTTTAAACTTTAGAATAAATTCAATTTCAAGTAAAACAAAAATAAAAATTACTTAAAATAAGTACACATAGATTTTCTTCGTTTCACCCAAAACCATAACGCTAAAATCCTAAAATTTCATAAAGTCCAAAATTGGTCACAAAACCCAAAATGTTAGAAAAATCCGTAAAGTGAAAAGCGTAGAGCCCAACAAAAAATTTTATATAAAATAACACCCAAATTGAAAAGTTGTCATTTCGTTCAATTGAATTTGGGGTGGGACAAGGGTTGGTTTTTGTGCCATTTATTTGGGCATTACGATGACTGTTATTTCTATCGTTTCTTTGTTCGTATCACCCAACGACAAAATAACCCAAATCATAAAATAACATAAAGTCCAAAAAGATAGAAACGTCGTTAAAAATATCACTAAGAAAACGTCACAAAGCCCAAATAAAACTTAATATCACCCAATATCAATGTCGTACAGCACAAATAAAATTTCATTTCACCCAAACCAAACTTCAATATTTTAATGCCTAAAATTAAAAATACATTACACCCAAAAATAGATCAAATGCAGATTCTTTACATTTAATGCTGGGTAGCACTGTGAGGAAAGAAACCATATCCTTATATTTCACTTTGAAAATTGGCCTTCTATCGCTTTCTGAAAATGAAATAAAGCCAATCACATTTGTTACGCTTTCTTTAAGCTTCGAGTTTTTGGGCGATTTGGCATTTTTTTCGCTAAATGTTTGCGTTTGGGATAAAATTTAAAACTCAAAATATCTTAGTGCCAAAAATAAACAAACATTTTGTCAGAATGCCCAAATGTTGAAACACATGACATATTTTGGACGATATGTCAATTATTAATTGTCTCGTTATGATATTTTACAATCGGTTTGGGAAATATGGCATTGATTTCGGCGTTTGTGGCATTTTCTTTTAAAAATGTTTTTTGGCGATATGACATTTGGGTCATGACCCCTACCACGCCCACCCCCCTACTCTGGATCCGCCATTGAGTGAGGCAGCCAGTAAAACGGCTCGGCTGGCAATGCAAAATCGTCGAGCCAACAACAGAGGTCAACAAATAGATAATTTTCGACGCAGAACAAGAGATTGATCAAGTGCTGATTTGAATCAAGCAGCGTTTCGATACGATTACAAAAATGATTACAGCTGGCATCCTAACGTTTGCATTGGGAAAATTGACGTTGTTTGCTAGTATTGTGGTTCATTAAAGTTTTCCGGAGAAACGCCTGGATTATGCTGCCTAGTGGTAAACTGATATTGCTATTGTTGACTCCGCCACGTGAGCCATTGTATTCATTGCTTTGTGGCGATACAAATGAAATTAGCATTAAAAGCACTAAACCGAACATTGAAAGATTTACGCAATGACTCGAGATGTTTTGGAGGAGCAATACTCTTACTGTCTGGCGATTTCCGCCAAACACTGCCAGTAATTCCAAGATCCACGACGATGCAGACGAAATAAACGCTTGCCTCAAATCGTGGAATCTATGGCGCTAAGTGAAGAAACTGCAGCTGATAACAAACGTGAGAGTTGAATTGCTTAATTAAACATCTGCTGAAGATTTCTCTGAACAATTACTGACTATCGGTAATGGTCAAGTACCTGTCGATAAATAGAGCGGATTGATATCATTTCCAAATAATTTCTGTAATTATGTCTCATCAAAAGACAAACTTATCAACAATGTATTTCCAAATATTTTTTCTAACTATACAAAAATAATGAATGGTTGAGTGAGCGAGCAATTTTAGCGGCTTAAAGAATAAAAATTTAGATGACGTGAACTACATAATTCAAAATAAGATCATTCGTACAATGCATTCATTCAAATCTATTGATTGTATCACAAATGAAGATGAAGCCACCAACTATCCAATTGAATTTTATAACTCCTTGGATATGCCTGGCTTATCACCGCACAATTTACGCCTTAAGGTTGGCTCCGTAGTAATCATGCTTGGAAACATAAACCAACCAAAACTGTGCAACCAACGGTACGCGTTTGGTGGTTAGAAAATTGATGACAATGTAATTTACGCGACGATACTGAACGGAAAATTCAAAGGTGAGGAAGTTCTCATTCCGAGGATCCCGATGATCCCAACCGACATGCTGTTTGAATTTAAAAGACTTCAATTTCCGATCCGTCTTTCATTTGTCATGACCATCAACAAATCACAAGGCCAATCCTTAAGACTTTGTCGTTGAATCTAGAACATCCATGTTTTTTCCATGGTCAATTATTATATGTGGCATGTTGGAAGGCCATCTGCGTTGTTTGTTTTCGCGCCTGATAATAAAACAAAAAATGTCGCGTATCACAAGATACTTAAGTAAAGAGCAACCTTTGTACTAAAATACAGATACAATAATGAATGATTAATGTAGGCACTTGTTTTTTTGTATTTTCTAATAAAAAGATAAAAATATAAAATTCATAAAATCTCCTTATTTATTGCCTTTAAGGCGGAACAGAGTTCGCCGGGTCAGCTAGTAGTATATAATAATTCCTACGAATCTATATTCCTAAAAATATTATGAATTCAGTTTTTCTGTTACGAGCATTTTAAGAAAAAATAATATTTATTACAACACACAACACAGGTATTCAAAAGTATGCACTCACCTTCTCAAAAATAATCTCAATTTTGTCAAAATTTCCAAATAAAAATAATTTAAACTTTTCCAAGAAATCATTCTGCATTTATTTATGCCTGGGGTTTTTAAAAATTGAATTATGTTGTTTTGTGTAAAAAAGTACAAGAATATATGCACATACATATTGTATGTTGGGTAGGTGTGGGTAGGAACTTTTTCCAGAGGATAAAAATGGAAAATTTTCTTCCTATCCTTGGGCACAACTAAAGTATTACTAAAGCAAGTCAAATATATACAATCTTATTCTCAAGAAACTATTTTTCAAGTTGCTTTTTTTGCTTCTGAATTAGCATTAAGAAGAGGTTTGAGTGAAATACGTATCGTATACCTTACAATGTACATGAAATCAAGTAAATATTTACACAAACATGGCTATAAATAAATTAATCTTTGCATGTAAACCTGTGGTATACGATTTGGATACTATCTGGGAATATTTAGAATTTTCTCAACTGTTGTATACCATCTACTGGATTTTCTATTTTCTCTTAAGATAGAAAGAAACAAAAATAGAAAGCACTAAGGAGTTCTGAGACTTTCATTTAAAATTTTGTATCTTATAAGGAAAAATTCCATACACAATTACCCTGGAGCTTCTAGGTAATTTGTAAGAATCTCAGGTTTCCCAACAACTGATAAACAAATATAACAAACTAGCTAAACTTTAACTTTTATATTGTTTTGCTTATCTTGAGAAAGAGAGAGAGAGAGACATTTTTGATGGAATTGTTTGAGCTCTTAACTTTTATAACCATAAAAAGGCGGTTAACTTACTGTATTTGATTATTATTTTGTATACATAGAAGAAAGGTACGCGAAATTAGTAACATCTAAAGGTTAAGTCAATATTGGCTTACTATGCTCCAAGACCTACATACGCTTTTATCATTTTATTCTTGTGGGGAAAGCATAGAATATTTTGAAAAATCAAAATTGTGTGTATCAATTCGATATTTTCGTTTTTATGATTGTTTCAGAGTTCGAAAGTTCGAAATAATACCAGCTAAAGTTCTTTAAAATCCCCAAGTGTTTTCACAAACAAATTTGTTTCAAATAACTCACTAACATATTTCTTATAGAGTTTGAGACAAAAAATCATTGTTCTGAATTTTTTAGGTATCAGTACTGCTAAAGAGGTGGACTTAGATTCCTTTTTAACACTACCTCAGGACGAAAAAACCAAAAAGATTCCAGAAAATATAATTATACCTACTTAGTTTAACTACATAATATGGCAAAACCCTTCGAAATTTTGTTAATGGGAAAAGAAGTAGAATAACATGAAAATTGAACCATAAAATTGATGCATTATGAATTCTACCGCAGTTTTTGAAGAAACTAAACTTTGGCAGAATTTGTCAGAAATTTTATATTGTGACGACTTTATAGGATGGTTAAATTTTAAGAGCCATTGTTGAATGTGAACCACTTCTAAACGTCAATTTTTTTTTCATTTCATTTGACATTTCTCTATTGCAAAATAACTCAATTTGAACCATTGAAAGATAGACAATCGTAAAATGATGCGTCAAAGTTTTCCAGGATTATTATGAAAATGGGAGTTTAAATCAAAATACATATCGTGCACTTCGTGATTTTTTCTGTCAATTTAATCGTCCAAATATGCGTGTAATCAGAAAAATCGTGCGAAAATTTGAAAAAATTAGGTCTGTAGGAGATGTGAAAACACCACTGCAGAAAATATTGCTGCTGTTAGCGACAGTGTTGCTGAATAGCCGTCCACCTTAACTCGTCATCGTGCCCAACAATTGCACCTCTCACACTCGTCTTTGATGAATATTTTTTTGACTCAATGCATAAAGAAGTTCATTTTCACGCTTACAAGGTGCAATTGACTCAAGAACTAAAACTTCTTGACCGAGAAATGGAAACAGTGCAAGATCAGTTTTCGAAGAAAATCATCTTCAGTGATGAGGGATATTTTCATCTCAGTGGGTTCGTCAATAAGCAGAATTGCAGAACTTATATATATTCCACTTGGAAATTCCTCTTTAAAAACAGAAAAGTTACACATAGCGTTAAATTCAAAGTATCTGAAGCTGATCTCAAGTATGTGGACAGTATGATCTGGTGGAAAAATTGCAACGGTTTTTCCTTAAAAAAAAACTTTCTACTTACCACAGACAACCCCCAATTAAATGATTCTTCTTGAAACCGGAATGCACTTTGGGTATGTTAT
Organism: Eupeodes latifasciatus; assembly: GCA_920104205.1. NCBI lineage: Eukaryota > Metazoa > Arthropoda > Insecta > Diptera > Syrphidae > Eupeodes > Eupeodes latifasciatus. The sequence goes on from OV049926.1 coordinate 40,340,676, forward strand.
GAAAGTCCTTTAATATAATGACAACGGTCTACCAACGATTATTGCAAAACACAGCATACAAAAAAATATCAGCTGCTTTCAAAAATGGGAGGATATATTCTTGTTGTGTGGGATATCTCTGGAATCTTTAGATATTTTGAAAGGGAAAAATTAAAAAAACATTCTAGAATTAATAGAAGCTCGAATATTATCAGATCTAATAGAGTAAGCCAAGGTGTCTTCGCGTCGATATTTATACCCAAAACTTGAATATAATTTGAACGAATTTAAATATTTCACCGATGAAGTGAGCTTCTTTGAAATTTCAAATATTTTTCGTGTTAGAGGAGAGTTACTCAATTTAAACTATAGATGTTATTTTAACGTCCGGAGAACATTTTGCATTTTGGAGAAAACTGGAAAATCCTCGTCCAATATTGCATCAAAACCGTAAAGTAAAGAAAAGATTTTGTTGACGATTGCCTAATTTTATAAAACTTTTTTTTCCCTAAATACATTGCATATATGCAATAAATATCTATTTTTGTTTGACCAATTTATGAAAATTTTAATTAACATTATAATGTACATTAATTTATTTAAGAGCCATATCATAGCATACGTAATTAAATTACTTATTAATTAATTACTTGTGTATAATATTTTTAATTTAAAATAGAAAATTATGTTATCTTTATTAAAGCTTTTTTAAACGAAATTTGTTACTAAATTTAAACATGTTAAAAATAAATTGGCATCTGGCAGATGGTTTAAGCCAAGGCCAAATTCTATTTATTATGTTTATAAACATTAATTGTTAACTTTATATTTGAAAAAAAAAATATATTCTATTATCTTGTTCATTTCATAAAATTGAAAACAAAATTATTTTTGAAGTTAAGAGTTTATTTACTTCCCATAGGAAGTTATTGTAATCGGTCCGATTTGTCGAATTGAAAATTTTGACACTTCTCGATGTTTTAAGGTCCCTAGAGTCAAAATAAAAGATTTTTAGAGAGATGTCTGCGCGTGCGTTTGTACGTAAGTTCGTACGTCCGTACGTCACGTCTCCCGTAGCTCAAGAACCAGTAGGAATATCGACTTCAAATAAATTTTGTTATACAGATAATAATGCAGAAAGATGCAGAAAGTACTTTAAAAAAAATTGCGTGGGTGGTTTTTTTTTTTTTTAATTTTGTTTTACCCAAAATATCTCACTAACCGATAACGCTAGCGAGTTGAATTAAATTTTATATTATTTTGACGTGATACCAAACTAGTATATTTTTGGAAAAATTTCCAATTATCGTTTTTTTTTATAAATCAAAAAAAAAAACTACAAAAAAAATATTTGTCATTTCGCATATTTTACGAACAAAAATGATTTTATCTCCAAAATAATTGTGTGCAATAAAAATGAGAAAAATCGAATTGACAGTTTTTTTTATAAAAAATAAAAACCTAAAAACATAAACATTGATCTAAAACTCAAATATCTTTTGAAAAATTTAAGATTAAAGCTTCAAACTAATTTTGTCTTATAAGAAATATTGTTTTCAACATTCACTAACATTTTGAGAAAAATCGAAATGACAGTTTTTTAACAAAAAATAAAAACCTACAAAAAAAATACTGAAATTTCGTAAAAATTGGTTTTCGACTCAAATATATTTTCAAAACTTTGGGATATTGGCTTCAATTTTTTTTTAATAAAAAATATTGTTTTTAACATTCGGTAAAATTTTGAGAAAAATCGAATTGACAGTTTTTTTTTACAAAAATTAAAAACCTAACAAAAATTAAAAAAAGTTGGTAAAAATTGATTTTCGACTCAAATATCTTTTCAAATTAATTTTGTGTTATAAAACTATTGTTTTCAACACTCGATAAATTTTTGAGAAAATTCGAATTGAAAGTTTTTTTTTACCAAATTAAAAACTTAAAAAAAAAACAATACTAAAACTTGGTAAAAATTTACTTTCGACTCAAATATCTTTTCAAAAATTAAAAATATTGGCTTCAAACTAGGCTTTCTCACAGAAAATATTGTTTTCGACATTCAATAAAATTTTTATAAAAATCCAACAGTCTTCAAAAAATTATACGCAAAATTGGTAAAAATTGATGTTCGGTTCTCAATATCTCGTGAACAATAAAAGATATTAAATTCAAATTAATTTCATTCATGCAATTTGTATTATTTGTATTTGTTTATATAAGAAAAAAAAACTTTTAAGAAATGCTACTCAAATTGGTTAAAATTGTTTTTCGACTAAAAATCTCGTTTACAAAAACTGATTTTGAAATCAAACTATTTCATCAAATGCATTAATTTTTAAATCTTTTAGAATAATTAACTGACAACTTTTTTACGAAAACACGAAAACGTACAAACTCTTAAGCAAGAGACAAATCGACAGACGGGATGGGAAGCTATCGGTGTGGGTCGCATCCCAGCCTCTTTTTTCTTTTTAAATTGAAGTGTATGCCTAAAATAAAGCTTAAAATTACTTTGCCTTTACAATTTAAGAGCTTAATAAGAGTTTAAAGAACAAAACAAAAGAGGATTGCATACAAATGCACATCATGTACCTATTGTTTACAAAATTGCATTACTTCTGGCTTACAGAATGCTATTTCGAATGTAGGCATTTTTCATCACAATGTCCTGCACATTATGTAGGTGCCCTATCCGCTATCATATCCTAACTACACTTATACTTACCTAGAAAATACATCGTAACTCCCTTTAATCGTGCAATGTTATGTGATTTGCGCTCGATTTAACTCTTGGCAAATTTTCAAAATAATAATTATCTCGCGCCTCGGCTAATTTGATTGCAAAAACAAGGTCGTCATTGTGAAAGTAGACAGATCTAATTTCTGAAAGGACGGTATGTTGTTACGTAAAAGCATTTGCTTGGCTTCGACACACAGACACACACACATAAATGAAATAAAATGAAACGAAACTCAACTTAACTACCCCCAACCACATGCGCCAACCCTGCCACTATAACATTTCTCAATCAAATGACCCTAGGGAACCCCAATGTATTTGAGGTTCGCTGCCCAGAACATTATATACGGATTGCGAATCGTTTCAATTACTCATGTGGCATGGAGCCGAATTCAGTTTTTGGCGGCTTCGCTCAAACTGCACGGAACAACAAATTTATATTAATTTCATTGTTTACGCGGATGGGTCCTATTCTGATTCCGGTACCGGTCTCGCTCCCACTTCCACTTTCTGTCCTAGGTCGAAATTCTCTCGATGCTGGTTCTGGGACTAGAATGTAGGTAATGTTTGGTTTGCCCAGGCATGGAAATGTGTCGATGGTAATTATTATCGGTTTGTTGGCGGACGTAAATAATTGTTGCTATTATTTTTTAAGTTAACCATTTTTGGCTCAGTTTCCGGTGATGTATAAAGCCTGTGTCTGTAAAATAACACGAAAAAAGTTTTGTTTTATATTGGTAAAGTTTTGATGTAAATAATAAGGGAAATTTGTTTACTTGTCGTAATGTGTGCCGCATAGAATTGCATGGAAATAGCGTAAACCAAGCCCTTCACTTATAAAGATTAGTAAAATGAAATGATTGATATAACCATTAGACAGCAAAGGTATACGCCCAACTTCTAACGAACCTAATTTGAATGTGCCTAAGTTAGAATTTGAATTATAAAACCAATTTAAATTTTCTCACACGAGAAATTCCAAAACCTATTAATTCAATTAAATTTGATTTTGTTTTGTATAAGTTAATCATAATAAAAAGGGATATGCTCATTTAGATACGAACATTTCAGATACTCGTACGGATTTTTCATAGGGCGCCCGCCGTTCGGTGTTTAAAATATAAACATTTCAGTATCCTGGTGCGATGAAACAATATTTAATTGAATGTACATTTTTTGAGTAAAACATAAAACTAAAAAAAATAAAATATTATTGCAACAAAGTTGATTTAATTACAAACAATTTTCCCTCTATTGATTCCCTAGAATTAATTTTCATCCATTTTCGTTTTTTTACGTTGGGATATATATTTTAATAAAAATTGTATTTATTACAGAATTTTTCTCTAAAAATTCTCATTAATTTGATCGAACGAAGCTTTATAGTCCAGTTCCTGGAATTGATATATTTATTTAAAGCGTTCTATTTTTGAAATTGAAAAAAAGAAGAATATTTTGTAATTTGTCAAAAATAATGTTTCTAATTTATTAACAATTAAAAATTGCAAAATCTAGGTTTTACCATTTCTGCTCTGAAGGTTTCAAATCCAATAAATTTACATGACAAAGGTAACTTAAAAAAAAAAAAAAAACAATAATTCAACTAGCGTACTAAACGCTAAACAACTAAATTTGTTTCAAAGTTCAAAACTAATTATATGTCAAGCTTTGTGTCTTAATTAGGACTTATTGCATTTATATCTATTACAATATTTAAAATCGTGCAATTTTTACTTCTTTCATGTTAATTTAAAATGTAAAATTAATTGAATTGAAATTATTAGGTTTTTATTAACTTCGGTCCGATTTGTCGAATTGAAAATAATGACATTTCTCGACGTTTCCAGGTCCCTAGAATCTAAATAAAAGATGTTTATCTAGGTAAGGTTAGGTTAAAGTGGCTGTCCATGATAAAATAGGACACACTTAGGCCAGTTTAATGGCCCATTGTGATATCATATGAATCTTGAGGCTGTTCAGAGAAGGTGAAGAACTGTTTCCTTCTCTTCCTCGTCCATACAGCTTCTGCAAAAGTCATTTCAGACTACGCCTAGCCGCGTGGCGTGCTTTCCTATTAGACAGTGTCCGGTTATGGCACCTATTATCTAGCTTATATGCGATCTGCTTAGAAATAGCAAGCACCTTGATCGCTTTAAAACTAGTGTTGGCCAGATGTTTTTTGTGACCTGACACGTGGTGATGCTGTTCCAACTGGTGTTTGCTCTCTTCATAGCGTCCTGCATTAGCAATAGTTTACAGGTATGTAAGCATTTGCCAGACGTGGTAGAATGGGCTGCACTGTACCGTTCATGGCGACTTCATCTGCCTTACAGTTAGCTGGAATGTCTCTATGGCCCGACACCCAGCAAAGGTGAACATTAGAGATGATCGACAGTTATGGACTGTTATAGAGTTTGTAGAGACAGAGTCCAAAGATTTGACAGCGGCCTGACTATCTGAGAAGATACGGATATATATTATCTAGCAATGGTTAAACAAAAATAATATAAATAACACAGGGTTTTTCAATTGGTGCGAGTAGATTTGGGCACCCCGTGGGGGCTATTTTGTTTTGGTGACATCTGTCAAATCTTTTGTTTATTACTCTGTTGTATATGCCAAAACATCATGGCAAGATAAAATGTTATTATCAAAATGAGTGTTCGTTAACGCAAACGTTGCGCGCATTGCGCTAATTTTAGGTAGAAGTGGTGGCCCTTCACAGTCAACTCTTCAACGTGTGGTGCCCAAATTTGAGATGATCGGTTCAGTAAACAATCAGCCAACACCCGTACGTTCAAGGAACGCAAGATCGGCCGAGAACATCGCCGCGGTCCGTGAAAGTGTACAGCGGAACCCGAGGCAGTCTATTTTTCGCCGTGCACAAGAACTCGGCCTTTCGCAGACTTCAACTTGGCGAATTTTGCACCGGGATTTGGTGCAAAATTCGCACCAAATCCCGGTGCAAATCCAACTGACCAATGAGCTCAAAGTTCATGACCATAGATAACGACGTTTGTTCGCTGACTGGGCTTCGAATCGTTTGGAAAAGGACCCCAATTTTTGCCGAAAAATCATCTTTAGTGACGATGAATGATGAATGGCTGTGTTAACAAGCAAAATTGATGGATATCGGAAGACACCAACCCACGCGAGGTTCACCAGGTGATAATGCATCCTCAAAAAGTTACCGTTTGGTGTGGATTTTGGGCAGGCGGCGTCATTGATCCGTCCTTTTTTGAAAACGACGTTAGTGAGGCGGTCACCTTCAACAGCGAGCGCTACATAACAATGATAACTAATTTCTTATGGCTCGAATTGAACCATATGGACCTAGATGACATGTGGTTCCAGCAGAACGGCGCTACGTGCCACACAGCAAACGCATCGATAGACATTTTGCATGAACTATTTGATAGTAATGTTATCTCTCGCAAGGGTGATGTGAATTGACCACCAAGGTCATGCGATTTGACCCCGCTAGACTTTTTCCTGTGGGGTTTTTTGAAGTCGCAGGTCTATGCAAATAAACCACAATCGACCGATGCCCTAAAGGTGAACATTACACAGGCCATCGCTCAAATTCAGTGGGATCTATGTAAAAGAGTCATTGAAAATTGGACAACTCGTATCCGTGCCACCGTTAGAACCCGAGGCGGGCCTTTCAAATAAAAAATAATTTTGTTAATATGTACCTCAAACACAGCTTATTTTATTATATTTCAACATCTACCCGCCCTTATTGAAAAACCCTTTATAGGAAATAAAAACTTTCAAGAAATGCAACTAGGATTGGTAAAAATTGGGTTTCGACTAAGAATCTCGTTAGCAAAAATAAATTTTGTAATCTAACTATTTCATCATAATGCAAAATATTGTTGGTAATTTTTAGTTTTTTTTTTTTTTAAGAAAAATTCAATTGAACACTTTTGTAACAAAATACGAAAACCTACAAAAACAACAAAAAACTGATGAAACAAGAAACTGAATAGTTTTGGGCTCAAGTATTAGGAGAACAAAGATAAATATTGACTTCAAATTATTTATCTCACACAAAATTTTTTAATAAATGTTTTACTAAAGTTTTAAGCAAGAAAAATCGACAAAGGGGTTGGGGAGTTATCAGTGTGGGTCGCATGGCAGCTTCTTTTTAAATTTGTTTTTAAAGAGTTCCATCTCTGACAACATTACTCGCACACAGGGATGGTTGAGAGTTGTAAGTCACTAGGCCCTGGTCCTTCATGGACTGTTGCGCCACCTAATTTATGTATTTATATTTTTTAAGGAGTTAATACGTTAAGAACAATTGAATAGATCCCTGATTGTTTTTTAACCAAGGCAACTTCTTAACGTAGGTTATTTTGACACCCAATATATTTGTAACCTCGGTTACCCAGGATAACCCTTAACATTTTGTGACCCATGGTTATTTTATGAACCAGGTTATTTTTCAACTCAGGTTACTTTTGAACCGTGCTATTTTTTTAGCCCAACTTATTTCTTAACCCATAAGGTTATTTTGTTACATATGTGTAATCCAATATATTTTAAAACAAAGGTTTTCCAGGTTAATCCTGGAGAACTTAAAGTTATATTGTAGCTTAGGTTTTTTTGTAACTCAGGTTATTTTTTAATCGTGGTTATTTTATAACGAATTTAATTTTTAACAAACGTTATTTTATAACCGCGGATATTTTGAAAACCAAGTTATTTTTTAACCGAGATATTTGTACAACCTTTTAATTTTTAAGCCCAGGGTTATTTTTATAACCGCGGATATTTTGAAAACCAAGTTATTTTTTAACCGAGATATTTGTACAACCTTTTAATTTTTAAGCCCAGGGTTATTTTCTTAACCAGTCTAGAGGAAATGTCTTTTTTTTTTGTTGACGTCTTATTAAGTAAAATTCAAGCTAGAAAAGCAAGACTTACTAACAAAGAAACATTGTATGATTGAATTCGATTAAACTGTACCATATAAGTGTTAATTAAAATAATCAATTTTAAATTTAAGATTGCATAGATATGAAAATTTTCTATTTTTGTCATATGAAATTTCAAAACATTTTGTTTTTAAAGTGTATTGAAATATTCTACAAAACTTAAAATGATGTGTATTTAAATAAGTACATACATAGTTATTTTAAATTTTGATTTTTGTTCTCAAAATTTAAATATAAAGTCCACTTCCCCCGACCCTTGCTAATTTTCTTGTATTTATTCATATCTCATTTAATAATTTTGATTTTCCAAATTTTTTGAATATTATTACAGCCTTCTATACAATAACAAAAAATGCTATTCAGATGTTCAATAATTCAAATAATATCAACAACTGTGAACCGCATCTCATGAATGATTCCAAATTTGTTGTGTGTGTATTCGTTTGCTTTGTTAAATAAATACCTCAATGCCTATGCCTATGGCATTGCTTTATCCTTAACTTTTGCCTGATTAAGAAAATCAAAAATACAAAATGGAATAGAAAAAGAAACCTATACGTGTTTTGAATAAAGGATAACCATTGCGCTTCACTTGATAAATGTTTTTCTTTAACATCCAAAAAACAGCCAAATATTTTCTTTTCATGGGTTAAGATCGATTTTATATATATGTACATATATATGTATCAATCTATGCACAGTTCTATTTATTTTGTTAGATAAGGTAGGATACAACAGTATATTGATGATATAATATATATTTTGTTGTTGTTGTTAGTTGAAAATAAGGATGTTCGCCCAAATCAACAGCACTCCGGGAATTCAATTGAAAACTCAATTTCCACCTAAATACACATTCACTTTTAACCCATACAGATGGCGTTGGTGTTTTGTTTTCAGACAATCAACTTTTCCTAAAGATATTTTCTTTCCAATTTTTGTTTCTTTTTTTTCTCGATTTTTGTTTATATTCTTTTTTGAATTCGTTTTGCAATTTAATCCTTTTTAAATGAAACACAAACACAAAGTGATTTAAAAACATACAGAAAAACTTTAAATTATTTCAAGGAGCATTTTTGAAGTGATAGTTTTCTATTCTCAAGTTTTATGTTTGAAAATTAAAATTTTAATTCTTTTTAACTAGAGTGACTTTAGTTATGTGAAACTTAAGACAGCATACAACCATTCAAGTAAAAGTTTAAAGTTTTGTAAAAGACCTTGAACCTTAAATGAAAGTGATTCTGTTTTAAGTTTGTATATTTGAGTTTCTCAATAGAGTAGACTGCATTTCCCTAAACATGAGTGAAAAGATGTGTTTTTAATTCATTATTTCACAAGGAAAAACTTTGTGTTAATATCAATGTCCGCTTAAGAGAGATTTTATTGTAATTGTAATCAGAATTTTTAGAAGCAGAAATTGTGAGTTTCTACCTTTTAATTTTTGTGTATGTTTAAAAAAAAATCATGTTTTTAGTTCAGAATTCAGTTCTTCATGGTTTCAAATATCAAAAAAATATTAAGAGAAACATTTTTCAAAGGTGAGAAAATGGAATAGCACCCTATATTGTGAAACTTGTCCTATATACCAACAACTAAAACCCCCATCCTCTATTCTCATTCAAATAAAGATGAACAATTTCTAAAATCTTCTCCAGATCTATTTACCTTCGACCTCAGCGTTTGCTTCACCGAATCTTCATTTCAATGAGAATAGACAGGCAGAATAAAAATGCAAAATAAATTGACCGAGCAAAGTCAATGTTTTCCAACTTCTCAACTGATTTAGGGTTTGGTTTTTCAAGAATATAGACAACCTTAAGAAGATAGCATTCAATTTCTTAAGATAAAAAAAGGCTCAGTATCCTGATTATTTACACAATACAGATACATTTTTTTTCGTAATTTAAGAGTCTTATTATAATTCAAACTAAATTTTTTTAAAGAATGACGCGTCGTAGTCAATAGTTGGGATTTTTTTTAAAGACCTTTGGGTTAACGTTTAACAATTTGTCGTTTAATTTAAAGGTGAAGTCCTTTTATTTTAGTTTCGATGAGGATTTCCTTTTAGAAAATTAGTTGTTTTTCCCGAATATTTTCACAGCAGGGTAACAAAAGAATTTAACCTTTTCTGAAAGCAATCATTTAGGTCTTGAATTAATATAACATTAATTGAATACTCTTAAACTGTTGCATTCATTAACTACACTTTAAGAATAATACTTCAATGTAATATAAAATATACAGGGTTATTCATTTTGCGGTTTCAAAAGCAACCTAAATAAACACGGACTTTCACGTTACCCCACAAAAAAAAGTCCAGCGGTGTCAAATCGCATGATCTTGGTGACGCACCAAACAGTGACTTTTTGTGGATGTTATGGCCTCTCTTCAATTATTTGAGGATTCTCAGAACCCCAAATACGACAATTTGGTTTATTAACATACCCACCAAGTGAAAAATGTGCTTCATCGTTGAAGAAAATTTTGTTCGAAAAATCGCCTTCCACTGCCTCCTGTTGTTCAAGCACCCATTCGACGTATATACAAACGTTGTGAATGATCAGCTGGCTTCAGTTGTTGTGCTTGTGTGAGCTGGACTTCATATGGATAAAGGTGTAGATCTTAAGGCAAAATACGCCATAATGTGCCTTAAGACAGTCCTTATTCCTAAGAACGATGAGGAATCGACACATTCGGGTCTTCTGCAACACTTTCATTTACAGCAGCGATATTTTCATTGGTACGTGCAAAACGATGATGCACAGGCCTTACACAATTCAAAATTCTGATGTAGATTATGTAAACCATAACCGATATGTGGCTGTGGCAGAATCACCATTTTCGTTGTAGGTTTTAACAATTTGTATGCATTGTGCAATAGTTAAGCGACCCAATTTCGTAAATGTCAGACTTTCAACTGACTACAATAAAATTGGTTAAGCAACTTAGTTTGGACAACCCGTTATTCCAAGTTAGAAATTATTTTTAAAAAAAATAATGAATTCAAACTTAATATATTTCGTATTACAAACATGTTTTTGATGAAACATACAAATTCAATTAATTATTTTGCATACAAAAACTAAAAGGACTATATTTAATGTAACTTCAAAAATGTATTTGAATATGAAAAATAAGAAGAAAATATATTTTCATCTTTCATAAAAGATTCTGCATTCAAAATTCTTCCTACCATTTATGAGAAAATCAAGTATAAAAAAGTCTCAAACCAAACGTTTTTTCAAACAAATGTTTATAAGAAAAGCCATTTTGTTTTGTTTTAGAGATGTTCCTTAAATAATATAGTAATATTTTTGTATTATTAATTTGTTTATATTTTAGTTTCTATAATTTAATACAGTCACAAAATTATTACCGTATGGTACCCGTGGCATGATGGTTAGTGCGTTGGACTGTCATGCGAGAGGTCTTGGGTTCGATCTCTGCCTGTGGCACCTAAAGTTTTTTTCACGGGTACTGCCTATTGCGAGGAATTGACAAATTCTCCAAGAGTAATTCTTGTCATGAAAAGTGCTTTCTCAATCTAGCCGTTCGGATTCGACATATAAATTGTAGTTCCCCTCCATTCCTGGAATTACTCGCACACAGGAATGGTTGAGAGTTGTAAGTCACTAGGCCCTGGTTCTTTACGCACTGTTGCCACACCTAATTTATTTATTTTATATTCACAATATTATTACGTATAAATTAATTAAGTTCGAAGTCAATATCATTTACCACTTAAAAGGTATTCAAGCTAAAGAATATTTTTTTAAAATTATTTTTCGTATTTAAACAAAAAAAAAATCAATTTTTTTCCGTTGTGATGATACCACATGAATCTCAAGATCTTCCGTACTCGTAGAGCTAGCTTATTAGCGTTTGAGACAATATAGATGTCGGAATTTCTTAGATCACTAGGATCATTGTAGTAAACGTGTCCAAGGTGTTCTTCTTCTTTGTGATAGTACAGGACATGAACATAGAAAGTGAGACACTGAGTTTCCTCTTCCATGCAGCTTCTGAAAAAAACGTTTGTAGGAGCTCCAAGTCAAAGAGCATGCCTACCCATTAATCAAACTTCCAACCGAATTGAGTTGTTTAGAGCGTCAAGTGGTTGTATTAGACCATCTTTGGTTTGATTTCTCTATGGTACTTGTATCATGCTTTAGCATAAGTTTACAAGTAGCTAGGGGTATACTGATGTGTGGATTTGTTGCCAAGGTAAAATTGCTATAATCTTGCAGGTTCATCAGCTTTGCAAATAAGGTGAATGTTATTAAGTGTTTGCGAGTTTATTGAGATAGAGTCCAATGATTTCATGATAGATTGACTATCGGAGAAGATGTGTTCGTCTGTAGTCGATTTCACGTTTTCTCTGAACCTAGAAAAAGCCTTCTATGATAGTCAGAAGTTCTGCCTGGAAGATCCTACAGTGATTGTGAAGACGAAATAAGAGACATAGATTTAGTCCGTTAGAGTACACGCCATCTCATCAACCCTGTCCAAAAGTTAATTGTTTCATCTGTGAATAAACAACTTATTACCAAATTTAAAAAAAAATATATTTTTTTTTTCAAAATATTCGATTCAAAAAACTATTTTTACCAATTTTTAGTCCTAGGATTTGACTTTTTTTTTATATAGACACATGGGTTCAATTTTTGTCAAAAAAGTCCCTAAATTTGTTATAAATCATAAGTTAAAGTTGTGACAATTTTGAGTACATACTTAGATTAGGTTAGGTTAAAACAAAACATTATAAGACAAAATAATTTTTAGAAAAAAATATTTTAAAAAATCTGAAAAAAAGAGGGATGCTACAAAAGTAGAGCGACAGGGACAGCAAATGACGCCATATTACTTGCCGGTCTTTTGACATTTCTCCTCAGTATAAGGTTTGCCATTTCACGATGGAAAAATATACGAGCTAACAACGAGTCGAAATTATTAGTTTGCTTCCGAAATTCGGAGTCAGTGGCCTCAACGTTAAGAGCGCTACGTCCAATCGTCCTAGCAGATCAACAATTGAGAGTCTAGTAGACAAATTTTAATCCACTGGCACAGTACGAAATGTTTCCGTACCAGTGAGACAAAGAAGTGCCCGAAGTGTCATGAATATTGCTGCCACTGACGCTTCAGTTGCAGGAAGCCCAAATGTGTCTCTTACACTTCGTTCTCAAGCGTTGGGCATCTCTTTACGACACGACGTCGTTGTGGGGAATTTTGCGAAAAGATCTTAGCTTACATTCTTACAAGATTAAATTGACGCAAGAACTGAAGCCGCTTGGCTTGACCACCAGAAGCTTCGCATGTTCGTGAACTGGGCTGAGCAACAACTTGAAAATGATTCGGGTTTTCATCGAAAAAACATCTTCAGCGATGAGACTCATTTCTGGCTGAATGGATTCGTCAATAAACAAACGGTATTGGTCAGGCAGCAATCCAAACGTACTCCACGAGTCATCATTGCATCCCGAATAAAATGCACGAATGGGTCGCACGAACTTGCTCCTGTATGCAAAGAGTCTGTTTAAAAAAGCACCTATATAAGATTTAAAATTATACCTTTAAAACAAGTTTGTCTTCAAAGATTTAAATGCTATTCAACTCATGCTAGGACAACTCATCCCGGAAATGAATTGGTATTTACAATAGTTATAGTTATAAACAATACATACATATGTACCAAATGCATTATCTAATTTGTATCATGAAATCCGTTCGTAATGCAAAATTGTATGAGATTTTCCACTACGAACGGATTTCATGATAAAGTTTTTCGGGATTCGTAAAAATTTCCGATTACGATGAAATTCATGATAGGGCTGAATATAATAAAAGTTTTGTCAATGTAATGCGCTCTTTCGGGCTCACGCACAGGATTTGATCTGGTGAGATGGGAGGGGGTTACATTTAATGCAGTTAAAATAATTTAAAAAAAAAACTATTTTAAGATTCAAAACTTTACCTGAAAAATAAGTTTGTCTTCAAAAATTTAGATGCCATTTTATAAATCAAAAAACCCTTGATTTTTCAAATTTTTTTTTTGAAAATCGTTAGAGCGGTTTTTTTTTAAATTAATTTTTTATATATAAAATTTTTAAATTTTGTTCTAAAAATATTTTTGGTATGCAGTTGTTTAGTGATTGTAAATATACGCTCTACATTAGAATTTCGTAAAAATATGTTGACCCGTTTTTGAGATATAGAATTTTGACAAAAAAAAATCAATATTTTTTTAAAAATCCAAACAATAAAAAATTTCACTTTTGATAATTAAATATTGTTAAGGCAATTAAGGCAATATAAGAGCTTATTCAGAAAAAAAATTATTGAAATCGGTTGATAAGTTGCTGAGAAAATTAAGAAACAAAATAACGGTTCTATGAGCGGTACCTTTCCTGAGCAATACAAAAATATGTTTTTCTTATGAAAAGAAGCCAAGTTTAAAAATAAAATTTTAGAGAAAATTTAAAAAAAATCTATCGGTTTGTTTTTGAGAAAATTCGAATTTTCGTTTTTTGACCAAAAAAATTGTTTTGGTCTTAAAAAAAAATGAAAAAAAAACGCCTAACGCGAATCTGCTGAAAACCTTAACTTCCAAGTTTGAATTCAATCGACCCAATGGTTTAGGCTGTAGGAGCGTGGACAGACAGACAAAACAGACCGGACGGAATCGCGGGACCCACTTTTTTCGACTTCTCTACCATCGTAATATCATGTTTGATTAAAATCTCGAGTTCGAAATTTTGCACGAATGCAAAACTTGCCATATACATAGTTCCTATATGTCGCAAGTAAAAAATTACGGTTTGGTGTGGTTTATGGGTCGGCGGCGTCATTGGGCCGTACTTCTTCCGGTATGATCAAGACCGGCATCGCGTTACTGTGAATGAAGATCGCTACCGTTCAATGATAACCAAATATTTTTGGCCCTGATTGGATGATATGGACTTGAAAGGCATGTGGTTCCAACAGGACGGTGCGGCGCCACAAGCCACACAGCGAATGTCACAATCAATTTATTGAAAACCAAGTTAGGAGAACGTGTTATCTCACGAAATGGTCCAGTCGCTTGGCCGCCTCGGTCGTGCGATTTGACGCCCTTAGACTATTTTCTGTGGGGCTACGTCAAGCCTATGGTCTATCTCTATGCCAACAAGCCAGCCACGATTGATGAACTTACGTAGAAAATTGGGTTCAGCATCTGGACTTCTGCAAGCGTGCCCGTGGTGGCCATGCAAAAGAAATCCAGTTCCATACATAATGGCATCATACTTACTTTTACAGAAATAAAGGATTTCATTGATACCCAAAACCGTTTTTGTTTTATTTAAAAATAACTTTTGTAGCGCTCTTATTGGAAAACCAGATACATAAAATTTTAAAGGAAACCAGGCTTTCTTGAAAAAAACACGTAGTGTACTCGACATATTAGATTTAACTTCTGTTTTTAGAAAATCAAGGAATGTGAGTGAAACTTAAATATAAAAATGATTCAGTCCAGAAAGTCGTATAACATTTAAACCTATATTATGTCAAAATCAACACTCCTTATTCAATCATTATGTTACTATGTGTGGGTAAAATATTATTACAAATAGGACTGTTATGTTCTCTCCTAACGCTAACACGTGCTTATAAAGGTCTTATTTAATGATAGTTGCAAAAATAAATTAATGTTTGTGACACTTTGATGAAATGTTTCTTTTCTCTGTTCATATAAACACTCGTGATCCATTTACGTATAGAGTATAAGTACTTACAAAAAAGAAAGAAAGAAAGAAAGAACTTAATATTTTTCAAAACAACATCAATCATTCCCAGCAAGCAACTGTCCAATGATTATTATACTTACTCACACTGTTGTTATTTCCACTTCCTTCCATGTCTTCTTTTAAGGACATTTTAGTAAATACAAAGAAACTGTTTCCTTACCTTTTACATTATGTACATAACAGAGTCTACTTTAGATAGGTATACAAATACAGACCTATATTCTATATATTGCTTACAAATTTTAAAATACGACCTGTTTATTCATTTCTCATCTCTAGAAATATAAATGATAAGTACATATTATAGCCTTGTCCCATAAGGTGGTATATGACACAACAAAAAGTACTTTTTTCTCGTCAAGTCTTCCGATATAATTGACAGGCTGAAGAAATATTTTCAAAATACTTCGTTTATTCTTATACCTTGCCTACAAATATCTTGAACGTAGATTAAATTGGCCAGAACCATCATCATCGTTACCGTCGCGTCGTTGCCTCAAGTGAGTTTCGGTCAAAGGGGCTCCTTGCTGAGACGTCGTCGTCCTTCCAAGACATAATATCTCTTCTATATATGTATGTATATGTATATTTATACAAAGTTTATAGGTAGGTATGTACAACTTCAACAAATTTTGTATATTATTACTCACGGCCTTTGAGTTCTTTTGGGAAGCCTTAATCGGATAAAATGGAAATCCTTAAGAACATAGTTAAGAAGAGAGGATCCTTTGTGATTATGTTTTTCGTCGACTCGAGTCAAGGCGAGGCCAAAAGATGTGGTTTTTCGACTCTGGCTCGGCTTTTTATTGTTTGAGTTGGTTTTGGTTTGGTGTTGATGTTGAATTTGGTTTTATGGGATCCTTCAGATGCCGCATTCGTGATAAAGTTTGGCTACAATTTGTCGTTTGCATCAACTAAGTTGCTTTGAAAGCGATGAAGCATCTACCAAAAATGTTAGATGCTTCTTTATTTTTGTTTCTTTTTCGTTGTTGTTATTTTTGTTGGTTTTGTCAAAATTGTTTTTGAAGTTTCTTCAGGCTTAGTATCTACAGTGGTGGCAGTGAAATTAATAAATATTTGCTATAGGATTGAAATGTTGATTGTAAAGAAGAAGGAAAGTAGAATATCTATGTAGGGATAATGATGTGTCTATATAACTACATAAATATACATATTTCATGATTTTGGGAAATTGAGTAAGAAATTGACATTTTGTTGTTGTTGTTGTGACAGACAGAAGTTGAGGTAACCCAGTATGGTATAAGTGAATTTAAACCAAAGCAAACTTTTGACTAGAAGGTATACCAAGATAGCCGACTTTTTTGCGACTGGGGTATTCTTATGTGCAAATAATTTATAGAGGATTTGTGTAGGTATATATATTTATATATATATTCTCACATGTTTAAGGAATATTAACTTTTGACTTTTCTTAATAAGGTTTTCCCATACCTGTCCGTATGTCGATATTTTTTAAAGTTTTATAAAATATTAAAAACTAAATTTTGAGTAAGATGATAAGAGTTTGAAGTCATACCTACTTTTTTACTTGCGACATAGAGAAACTCTATGGCCAGTTTTGCATTCGTAAACAAATTTAAACCCGAGATTTTAATTAAACATGACATTACGATGGCAGAAAAAGATAGGTCCCATGATTCCGTCCGTCATGTATGTCTGTATGTCTGTCTGTCATGACCTCTACAGCCCAAAGCATTGCATCGAATTACTTCAAATTTTTTAAAATAAGTTTTGAGCCAATTCGTGTCAGGTTTTTTTTGTAAGATTAAAAATAACAAAATTTTCTCAAAAACAAACTGATAGATATTTCTTTTACATTTTTTTATTAAATGGGCTCTTTATTAACTTCCCATAGGAAGTAATTGTAATGGGTCCGATTTGTCAAATTGAAAATTTTGACATTTCTCGACGTTTCAAGGTCCCTAGAGTCGAAATAAAAGATTTTTAGAAAGATGTCTGTGCGTGCGTGTGTACGTACGTCCGTACGTCCGTACGTCTGTACGTCTGTACGTCCGTACGTCCGTACGTCCGTACGTCCGTACGTCCGTACGTTCGCGACGTTTTTTCGTCGTCCATAGCTCAAGAACCAGAAGAGATATCGACTTCAAATAAATTTTGTTATACAGATAATAAGGCAGAAAGATGCAGAAAGGGCTCTCAAGAAAATTACGTAAGTGGTTTTTTTACCATAGCAGTTTAAAAATAAGGTGAAAATTTTGGTTAACCCTAAATATCTCATGAACCAATGACGCTAGAGACTTGAATTAAATTTTATATTATATATTGTAATGTGATACAAAACAATTATATTTTTGGAAAAAATTCAATTAACGGTTTTTTTATAAATTAAAAAAACTGAAAAAAAAAAATTTGTCACTTCGAAAATTTTACGACTAAAATATGATTTTATCTCCAAAACAATTTTGTGCAACGAAGAACAATGTTTTTGACATCTGATAAAATTTTGAGAAAAATCGAATTGACAGTTTTTTTACAAAAAAAAATAACCTAAAAAAAAAATAAAAAAAAGTTGGTAAAAATTGAGTTTTGACTCAAATATCTTTTCAAGACTTTGAGATATTGTATTTAAACTACTTTTATCTTTCAAAAAATATTGTTTTCAACATTCAGTAAAATTTTGAAAAAAATAGAATTGACAGTTTTTTTACAAAAAATTAAAAACCGAAAAAAAAATTTAACAAAAGTTAGTAAAAATTGATTTTCGACTTAAATATCTTTTCAAAATTTTGAGATTATGGCTTCTAACTAATTTTAACTTATAAGAAATATTGTTTTCAACATTAGGAAAAATTTTGAGAAAAATCGAACTGACAGTTTTCTTACAAAAAATAAAAACCTAAACAAAAAAATTAATAAAAGTTGGTAAAAATTGATTTTCGGCTTAAATAGCTTTTCAAAAATTAAAAATATTGGCTTCAAACTTATTTTATTTCACAGAAAATATTGTTTTTTTATATTCAGTAATTTTTTTATAAAAATCCAACAGTCCGTTTTTTCATAAAAAAAATAAAATCTACAAAAAATAGAACGCAAATTTGGCAAGAATTGATACATTTAGACAAACTTTTAAGCAAGACAAATCGATAGACGGGATGGGAAGTTATCAGTGTGGATCGCATCCCAGCCTCTTTTTATTTTTGAAATTGGATGTAATGAAAATGGGTCACCATTTTTACAATGTAAAACGTATATTAAAAAGAGGCTGCGATGCGACCCACACTGATAACTTCCCATCCTGTCTGTCGATTTTTCTTTCTTAAAAGTTTGTCTAGGTATATGTTTCAATTTTTACCAAATTTGCGTACTATTTTTTGTAGATTTTCTTTTTTATGAAAAAACGGACTGTTGGATTTTTATATCGAATGATATATGAATATCGAAAACAATATTTTCTATGAAATAAAATAAGTTTGAAGGCAATATTTGTAATTTTTGAAAAGCTATTTGACTCGAAAGTAAATTTTTACAAGTTTTAGTATTGTTTTTTTTTAGGTTTTTATTTTTTGTAAAAAAACTGTCAATTCGATTTCGATCTCTCAAAATTTTATAGAATGTTGAAAACAATATTTGTTAAAATATGAAATTAGTATGAAGCCAATGTCTCGAATTTTTGAAAAGATATTTACGTCGAAAAACAATTTTTACCAACTTTTATAATTTTTTTGTATGTTTTTTATTTTTTGTAAAAAAACTGTCAATTCGATTTTTCTCAAAATTTTTCCTGTTGTTGAAAACAATATTTTTTGTAAGTTAATATTAGTTAGAAGCCACTATCTCAAATTTTTGAAAAGAGTCAAAAATCAATTTTTAATAATTTTTTTAATTTTTTTTCGGTTTTTAATTTTTGGTAAAAAAATTGTCAATTCGATTTTTTTTAAATTTTACTGAATGTTGACAACAATATTTTTTGAAAGATTAAAGTAGTTTAAAGGCAATATCTCAAAGTTTTGAAAAGATATTTGAGTCGAAAATCAATTTTTACCACTTTTTATACATTTTTTTAGGTTTTTATTTTTTGTAAAAAAAAGTGTCAATTAGATTTTCCTCAACATTTTTCAAAATGTTGAAAATAATATTTCTTATAAGATAAAATAAGTTTGAAGCCTTAATCTCAAGTTTTTGAAAAGATAATTGAGTCGAAATTCAATTTTACCAACTTTGAGTAATGTTTTTTTTTTGGTTTTTATTTTTTATAAAAAAAACTGTCTATTAGATTTTTCTCAAAATTTTATCAGATGTCAAAAACATTATTCTTCGTTGCACAAAATTGTTTTGGAGATGAAATCATATTTTAGTCGTAAAATGTTGGAGGTGACAAATTTTTTTTTCAGTTTTTTTTGATTTATAAAAAAACCGTTAATTGGATTTTTTTACAAAAATATAATTGTTTTGTATCACGTTACAATATATAATATAAAATTTAATTCAAGTCTCTAGCGTCATTGGTTCATGAGATATTTAGGATTAAACAAAATGTGCACCTTTTTTTTTAAACTGCTATGGTAAAAAAACCACCCACGCAATTTTCTTGAGAGCCCTTTCTGCATCTTTCTGCCTTGTTATCTGTATAACAAAATTTATTTGAAGTCGATATCTCTTCTGGTTTTTGAGCTATGGACGACGAAAAAACGTCGCGAACGTACGGACATAACGGACGTTATTTCGACTCTAGGGGCCTTGAAACGTCGATAAATGTCAAAATTTTCAATTTTACGAATCGGACCCATTACAATAACTTCCTATGGGAAGTTAATAATTTAACATTAAGAACAATGAAATCTTGACATTTGTTACAGTTTTTAAAAACACTAATTTGCAATATTTTTTAATAAAACAATGAAAACCTACTTAAAATATTTCGAAAAATAATTAAAAATCGATTTTCGAAATCTTGAAAAAAAGAAACGATTTCAAACTAATTTCAAAATATGTACTTTAAAATATTGTTATCAGATGTTGGTAATTTTTTTTTTTAATTTAACCAGTAATTTTCTGTCATGAAAATTAAAGTCCCACTAAAAATATTACAATACTTTCTCAACGTTTCGAACATCTTATTAAAAAAAAAAGAAACAATTTTTCAAACTTAATTAGTTATAAAAAATCTTCTTAATACTAATAAACTCTAATTTCAATATAATGTTTACCTAATTATAATTTCATAAATCAAAAGCATCAAAATTAATAACTTTCATATGCAGAAGATATTAATTAGGGTAGAAATGACAACAATATGTTATCATATTTAATATGAATCAGTAACACGCTACCACAACGAATATAAATTATCATACAATATGTCAAATTCATAGTGTGAAAAGTTCCGTGTGAAGTAACTGCCAATTATTTAGAAAGTGATTTTTATTTACATATTTCCTTGACGCTATAGCCTTCAACATCAACACCCAACCTTAAATACCAGAACTTTCGTGATGGAATGTGTGAAGGTGTTAGAACCAATCATACATTTTTGTCTTTTATAAACACAGATGCCAAATAATGTGAGATGAACTGTCAAATTGGGTGTTAGATGAGCTGTCACAGATGTCTTGTGTGAAGAGCTTTCAATTTTGTTTTCACACCCCTTACTTTTCTTAATACAATATTGATTTATGATTCCTACACAATAAAAAAATGTAAAATAGGTATTTTAAGAAAATGTCTCCAAATGAATAATATTTGAAGTGACATTTAGTATTTTCTTAAAATTGTTTTTAATTCTCTTTATGATAACAAAAGTCCTTGAGGATACTTCCAAAAGCTTATACAATTGTATAAATGGTTGAAAATTAATTTATTAACGTTAAGACCTATTTTCAAGAAATTTCTCAGTTTATGTTGATACAATACAAGAGACACACTTAAGAACGTTTAATCAACATGAAACTTCTGAAACATCCTTTTTATGTATGTATATCCTTGCCATCAGAATTTAATGCTCCGTAATTATGAGAACATTGAAATATCTAATATTGTAAGGCTTAGATTTTTAGAAGGTATTTGGTTCATTCACTTTAGTGTGTTTTATATATAAATGGAGTACGGTTATACTGTATAGCCGTCAGAGTTGTCATTAGCCTTGATTAAAGAAATGAAGACAAAGCATCTTGCCATTTTTATACAAGTCTCCCATCACAATCTTATAGGTATTCATCTGCACTTCGTTGGCTGCGATATAATAAACTTGGTTTTCAATCTATGATAATGTCGACATTAATTCAGGTGGCTTCCTAGCAACACATACACTTATAACATGCCTAGGCCTACGGCCATACCACTTGTACCACATCTTCCACATCACCAGCATCACCCAAGCCCCAAGCTCTTATACCATATACTACACTAAACACAAGGACCTCAATCGGTGAGATGAGATATCAATGATACGCCTGAAGTTATAGGTTTACCAACATTGATTGCTCTCTAATGGAAATGTATTTCATGGATAAGACAGCCACGTTGGTCGACTTATTTAGTCTTGTGTTCGTCGTATGATGAGGGAGCGTCAATCTTGAGAACAGACCTTTCTCTATATTATATATTCTTCTCGTAGAGATACTCACCTGTATAAATTTAGATATTCTCGTACTACATACTATATAACGTTTACAAATATGTCCTTTTTCTCCTAGGGCTTATGTTAATTTAATTGCCATCTCCGACAGCGACTAGTTATGTCACACTAAACCATCAGGGGTGAATAAGGATTTATATGTTGTGTTGTGACTTGTGAATAAGACTGAAAATATACATATTCGTATACCAACCTTTCCAGCTGTGTTTTTCTCATTGATTTTTCCATTACTGTTATTAGAATTAGAACTTAGTTCACGCACTTCCTTTTCAAGGACCTCTTTTAATTGGAAGAATGTACCCATACCAATTTATATGTGTATGTACTGTACATCCTATTCCTATAACATTTTCTAAATGAAATTTTCCATTACCTGAAATGTATTTTGATTTTCCAGGTATCAAATTTTATGATCATGTGGTATGTGATGTCTATTAAAGAGGCTATGGAGAGGTAGGGGTTCTGCCCTGTCAATCGCTGATTACTTTGTTCATGATTTTTATGAGCATCCTGCTGATGAAAATGTAAGAAAATTTAATAGAAAAATAAAGATGAGTAGATGAAGTTATGGAGCGAGGAGGGGGGGTAGGGTGGTTATGTGTTTGTTTTCTTCTTCGAAAATTATCTGGTTGAGTAGACAGGGTGCTAAAATAAAACCTGTGAATGTTAAGGTGTATTATCGGAGCATGAAAAATTTATTACCCAGGAAATGTAAAAAAAGGAAGTGTTTTTAAAGCTTCATTAAAAATTAGACTAATACCGATAAAGTATTAAAAATACAAAAATACGTCAAAGTGTACAATTTATGTATATATTTAAAACCCAGGTAGGATACCCATGAAAGTTGATTCAGTTTTAAAGAACGAATGATAATCTATTCAAAGTATTACTAGTTTTAACTGCAACTTTAAATTCGTAAGGGAATTTATGAATCGCACCACGAAAATCGAACTTATAGGCTCAATATTATCAAAAACAAAACAGTTGAATTCACATCACTTAAATCAAGGCCCCTTTTCTGACTGGAGACAAAAGCCTTATTAACTACAAGTTGTTGCATAAACTTTAAACAAAATTCACTAAAACATTCTTCGTACACTGTCAACCATTATCATGAGTCATATACAAATGTTGCAAGCTGTTTTCACTTTTTATGCCAGATGCAAGTTTTGTACCCAGAAACGTTTACTACTTTTAAAAGATACGTATTTTGGTGGCGCGAAAGTCTGTTGAACACTAGTTCCTAGTGACTAACAACTCTCAACCATTCCTGTATGCGAATCATGTCAGGGATGGAGGGGACCTACAGTTTATTAGTCGAATCCGAACGGCTAATTTAAGAAAGCACTTTTCATGAAAACAATTGCTCTTGGAGGATTTGTCAATTTCTCGCAGGAGGCAACAAAGCAACAAATTAATGAAATGTTTACATATTATAGTTTTCCAATATTTATTTATAACGTTGGTCCGCCATTTTTGAATATAACCTCTATAAGACGGTTTGAAAAAGAATCATACGAGGACGGGTCAATAAGTCCGTGACTTTTGGAATAAAACACAGATTTTTTGATAAAAAAATAATTTTATTTTTCAACGTAGTCTCCCTTGAGATCTATACACTTTGTCTAATTTTTTTTATCCCTTCCAAAAAAAAAATGATTTGTCGAGGTCCTCAAAATAGGCCTTTGTTTGCGGGATGACTTCATCATTGAGTCAAATCTTTTTCCACCAAACCATTTCTTTAGGTTTGGGAACAAGAAGTAGTCGCTCGGAGCCAAATCTGGAGAATTGGGTGGATGAGGGAGCAATTCATAGCCCAATTTATGGATTTTTGCCATGGCAACTTCACATGTGTGCACCCTTGCATTGTGAGCAAACGCGGCACCCATCTTGCAGAAAGCTTTCTCATGCCCAAGTGATCATTCAAAATTGAAACCACTGAGCCATGCGAGATCCCTACGACTTCTACAATCTCTCCCACTTTCAATATCCGGTCGGCCAACACCATATCGTGAATTTTTTCGATTGTTTCGGGTATAGAGACCTCAACTGGGCGTCCAGGACGTTCGGCATCTTCAGTGCTTGTACGGCCACAACGAAATTCAGTAAACCACTTTTTTAGCATTGAAATCGATGGTGCAGAGTCCCCATAGCATTTATCAAGCTTAGCCTTGGTCTCGGTAATGGTTTTTTTTCACAAGAAATAATGCTTAATAAGCACACGAAATTCACTTGTTTCCATTTTCTCCTCAAATTATTGAGTAGTCTGATAAATATAGCTGTCAAACACAAACTAACTGACGCAGCAAGTTTAAATTTTGAAAGGAGTCCACTGACAGATGCCTGTTGACAGGAGCAGTGTTGCTGTTTCAGTAAAGAGGTCAGACATTCAAAAAGTCACGGACTTATTCACCCGCCCTGAAAAGCTACATATATCAGGAGCTCCAAGTATTAAAGGAACTAATCAATTTCCAATTATAATAGGCTCGTAGTTGTTTGTTTTTTAGTTCCCATAGGAAGTTATTGTAATGGGTCCGATTTGTCAAATTGAAAATTTTGACATTTCTCGATGTTTCAAGGTCCCTAGAGTCGAAATAAAAGTTTTTGAGAAAGATGTCTGTGCGTGCGTGTGTACGTACGTTCGTACGCCGCCGCCGTACGTCCGTACGTTCGTACGTCCGTATGTCCGACGTCCGTACGTTCGCGACGTTTTTTTCGTCGTCCATAGCTCAAGAACCAGAAGAGATATCGACTTCAAATAAATTTTGTTATACAGATAATAAGGCAGAAAGATGCAGAAAGGGCTCTCAAGAAAATTGCGTGGGTGGTTTTTTTACCATAGCAGTTTAAAAAGAAAGGTGCACATTTTGGTTAACCCTAAATATCTCGTGAACCAATGACACTAGAGACTTGAATTCAATTTTATATTACATATTGTAACGTGATACAAATCAATTATATTTTGGTAAAAAAATCCAATTAACGGTTTTTTTTATAAATCAAAAAAACTGAAAAAAAAAATTTGTCACCTCGAACATTTTACGACTAAAATATGATTTCATCTCCAAAACAATTTTGTGCAACGAAGAATAATGTTTTTGAAATCTGATACAATTTTGAGAAAAATCTAAATGACAGTTTTTTTTATAAAAAATAAAAACCTATAAAAAACATCACTCAAAGTTCGTAAAAATTGAATTTCGACTCAAATATCTTTTCAAAAACTTGAGATTAAGAAATATTGTTTTCAACATTCTGGACAATGTTAAGAAAAATCGAATTGACAGTTTTTTTACAAAAAATAAAAACCCAAAAAAAAACTTTTAAAAGTTGGTAAAAATTGATTTTCGACACAAATATCTTTTCAAAACTTTGAGATATTGGCTTTAACCTACTTTAATCTTTCAAAAAATATTGTTGTCAACTTTCAGTAAAACTTTGAAAAAAATCGAATTCACAGTTTTTTTTACAAAAAATAAAAACCTAAAAAAAACATTACTAAAACTTGTAAAAATTTACTTTCGACTTAAAAAAGCTTTTCAAAAATTAAAAATATTTTCTTCAAAATTATTTTATTTCACAGAAAATATTGTTTTCGATATTCAGTAATTTTTTTTATAAAAACCCAATAGTCCGTTTTTTCATAACAAAATAAAATCTACAAAAAATAGTAGGCAAATTTGGTAAAAATTGATACATATAGACAAACTTTTACGCAAGACAAATCGACAGACGGAATGGGAAGTTATCAGTGTGGGTCGCATCCCAGCCTCTTTTTAAATAGTCAAATTTAATTTTGGCAATGTCATCAGGAGTAGCTTCAGTTAAGGTTTCCTTGCCTTCAAATTGTCTGCCAACTTCATAATTTCTCGCCGTGGTAGTCATGACCAAACGACATTATTTTTATGTCCAGTGAATGAAATGGTCATTGCAGAAGTTTGCGGTCTCCTGATTTAATCCAACCTCTAACAACTCTGGAAGTGTGGATTGTTGTCTTGTTAGAAAATATAAGGCAGAATTACAAAAATGTCTTTAATTTTTGGAAATGACTGCTCCAGAAAACATTTTTAGTTGTTCCGACCCATTTTGGCGGACAAATGCTCGAAGTCGATTGTACCATATTTGGTTAAAGCTCCCCGAAGTATTACACCTGATTTACAGCTATGATACCTTGTCTAAGCAAGCTCATCTTTTCTCAGATCATCGAAATAAAAGTTGTAACCATCGGGACTGTCAAGGTTAAACTTTATTTCATCCGAAAAGACAACGTGTTTCCATTCACTGCTAGATGTAACATGCTCTCTCGCGAAAATCATCCGATGCTTCTAGCGGGGTCAAATCGCATGCTCTTGGTGGCCAATTCACATCACCCCTGCTAGAGATAACCTTACCCTCAAATCGTTCATGCAAAATGTCAATCGTGGCGTTTCCTGTGTGGCACGTAGTACCGCCGCCGCTGTCCTGCTGAAACCACATGTCATCTAGGTCCATATGGTTCAATTCGGGCCATAAGAAATTAGTTATCATCGTTATTGTAGCGCTCGCTGTTGACGTTGACCGCCTCACTAACGTCGTTTTCAAAAAAGCACGGACCAATTACCCGCCGGCCAAAATCCACACCAACGGTAACTTTTTGAGGATGCCTTATCACCTGGTGAACCTCGCGTGGGTTGGTGTCGTCACATAGGTATTCATCCAAAAATTCATCGTGACTAAAGATGATTTTTCGGCCAAAATTGGGGTCATCCTCCAAACCATTTGAAGCCCAGTCAGCGAACAAACGGCGGCGTTGTCTATGGTCATGAACTTTGAGCTCCTGGGTCAGTTGGATCTTGTACGGGTGTAGGCCCAAGTCCCAATGCAAAATTCGCCAAGTTGAAGTCTGCGAAATTCCGAGTTCTTGTGCGCGGCAAGGAATAGACTGTCTTGGGTACTGATGTACACTTTCACGGACCACGGCGATGTTCTCTGCCCATCTTGCTTTCTTTAAACGTACGGGTTTAATTTTCTCATCTAGATAGTATTGTTTAATCAATTGTTGTTATGCTGGCTAATGGTCTATTTTTGGCCCTTATTTAAGTCGGTTGCATAGTGGAATTGGAGACAATCCTAAGTATTAACCACTTTTCTTTTGATGTAGCTATTTCTGCTGTTCGGCCTTTTTAATTTTTCAAATATTTTTGTGGATCATCGTGATAAATGCTTACATCTTCTTCTGTTAAGTATCCTTGCTATTTCACGTTCTGAGAGTAATAAGTCCTTGAAAAAAATTATTTTTGCTCTTTTTGTAGCTGTCAAAGCCTTTCTGAAACACAACTTAAATTTAAACTGTTGTTTTCAATACTCCTAGATATTTTATGCAAAAGTTTTTAAAATTTGGCACATGCAAGCTCCTGCACGGAATTGTTTGAAATGACCTCATCCTAGTGAAGCACTTTTTTACACGCTTTAGAAAATTCAAACGTTCGGTTCTAATTTGCCATTGAAGCAAAAATTGTTCCCAAAATGTGTGGCCTCATCCTAGTGGTTGGCAGTGTAAGTGTAATAATGTAAATCATCTCATGATAAAATATTTTTGATAAATAGTTTTTATTTTTGGCTCAAAAGTAAATATTGAATATTTTAACTTTTGTGAAATAGAAAACAAGACACGAATTCAAGACGATTTATACATTTACTGGTAACTTGATTTAATATTTTTAACTTAGTAAGCATATGTTTTTTCAAAGCCTAAAATGACATTTCTAAAATACTATTTCCTGAAGCTTAGCCTTAAAATTTAATGAGAAAAAAAATCAACAAAGTAGCTATTTTACCTAAACTAATAATTTTCTAAATCATTAAAACAAACAATCTTAGTCATACTATTCCCTATAACTCACAATATATTGACAATATATTATTACAATTATATTTAAAAGTTAATTTTATTTTATCTTCAAACATTTTATTGTCAAAAGTCTATGTTGTAAACGGTTTTTTGGAAGCTTCTCTGAATCCCTTTTTGCTCTCCTGAAAATTTTTAAAAATAAACTTAAGGGAGTTTACCTCAGGCGAGCTATATATGTACATACATATGTATATTCGAAAATACTTAAATTTACAACAAAAATCAATTTTTGTTGCTTTTAAAACTTATTTTTTAAAAAGTTATATTTGAGGAAAAAATATGTGCGTCCATTTTTAGCCCAGTCTTATAGAAGAGTCTTTTGCCAATGAAATTTAAAGAACAATATTAAATCCCTAAAAATGATGTTTCAAATCTAGTTTTGAAAAGCATCAAATAACGACATCAAACAAAAATTCAACTCAACAATGGCGAATTTTGATTGAAATTCCTTGTACAAGTATCACCCTATCTTTCTTCCATGGAATCGTCTTTATTTGTACATCAGGAGACCAAATTAAGGCAGGTATAAATGTTACTAATTAAGATACATGACTTAAGGGAGAAAATGAAACGCACAGCGACCATTGCCTGTTAATTAATTTGCATTGAATTTGCATTTCAACAAGTTAAGGTAAGGAAAGGTGGTAGTATGTATGTATGTATGTATTTCGTTTACCTATTTATAGGAACCATTGAAAGATATTGTTTTGCTTTAAGCTAATTAAATTATAAATGATAATAATGACGAAATCAATTTCGCCCATGCCATATTGATTGAGAGTACAAATTATAATTAAACTTGCATTTTAATTGGAAAGAATAAATTTAAAAAATCGATAAAAAGAATCTCAGTCTTTCAATTTTAAAGAATGAATTATTATCGTTCACTTGCTTATAAAAATCTAAAAAATGCAATAATAAATAACATAGAATACTCATTTGTTTCTTGTAAATTGTACAATAGGTGATTGTCAACAAACTCGTAAATGGCTACCAGATTTTTAAAACAAATAGCTAGCACTTTGTCTAGGCAACACAAAGGCAAAATAATGCCCCCATGATGTGCACTTTCACTTTATTTCTATAGCCCATCAAAGTTTGTTGTGTGTGAAACAACCTTAAGCAATCACAGAGAAATTCGTAAATCTAAATCTAAAAGCTGACGAAGACATACGAGAGTTGAATATGTCCTTTCTTCTTCATAGGTTATAAGGTACAGGTATAGATATGGCATAACACTGTAGTTGATACCTATGGCACTTTGTTTATCCTCCTCTAGATATTATACCAAGAACAGTTACAACCTAACCTATGTATAGGTATATGGAACTATTTCCAACATCCACTGCAATTGTGAGGCATACCTTTTTCAGAAAAGCAGGAAACTCAAACAAAAATCAAAAAAAGGGATAACAAGCCTCGAGGGAGTAACAAACAAAGTGTTTGTTATTTTTTTGTTCGGCCCTGAGAATAAAAATAAAAACACATTTTTACTTTATTTTTATTTTTTGATTTTTGTTGAGGTGGGCTGGATGAAGTTCGAAACGAACATTTCACAATGCCACATCACACAGCAGAGCAGCGGTGAGTGACGCAATAAAGGAGTATTTGATTAATGTGTCTTCTGATACGTGATGGGCCAGTCGCACATATGGGGAATCGCAGTCGAGGCTTTCGAATTGTATATACATGTATGTACTGTACATAGGTAGAAGACTAAAGCAATAATCAATCAAAGATTTACAATTACCTCCAGGATGAATAATGAAAATAGGAACTTGTTGTTGTTGTTGTATTGAAAACAGGGTGCTGTTTGTTTTTTTTTTTTATTTTTTGATAACATGAGATGAAAGAAGGATTTTATCACACTTCTTATTCGTGCAATCCTTCAAAAAGTGAATCGTTGTTTACCCTCCCATAGCTGGGATACACCCAAATTGTCTTAAGATTTTTTGAAACAATGACATGAGTTTTGCTCGAAACGGTGGAATTTTGTTGTGTATATTTATTATTCGATAGATTGACTTTCTCATTTCGACACTTTGATTTTATGGACCAATATGGTTGCTTCCCCTTGTTTTTGATTTATTGCTTGTAAATATTTGTTTGTGTTTATGATGTATTAAATTGTTATCTTCAACTGTGTTGTATGTTATTTCATCAGATATTTAATTGTATAGTTAAATTCTTTTAGAAAAGAATTAATTATACCTGTCTAGCAAAATATGAAAAAAATAGAATGCAAACTAAAACATACTTTTTTTAAAAATTGAATTTGTTAGTATTTTTTAAAACAAGACTTTACCCGAAGTGTAAACTTGTTTTCACAATTAATGTAATAAATATTTCAGAATTGTTCAAATAGACATGTCTACTAATTTTAGAATTCATAGAATTTCGGTTGTTAGTTTTTAATGCATATTTGCAAAAATCAGGAATATGGTATAGTTATCTGTAAAATTACAGTTTACACCAATATTTGGATAAGATGAAATACAAAATATGCACTTTAAAAATGAAATTACCATCAACCAACTGTTTTATTAAATTTAACATGAATTGAGTTTTATCGTGGCTATATTTGTATCTCTTTCAAGGAATATGAATTGTCTCTTATAAATAAGTTATTCTCAGCTATATCTTTAAACAAAGGCAATGTGGATAAAAATAAATTGATAAAAATGTGTTTAAAAATAAATTCAATTATAAAGGAACGTATACGCCGCAGTGTACTCCTTTAAAATATTCACTGTTAAACATAACAGAAAAAAAGAGGCTGGGATGCGACCCACACTGATAACTTTCCATCCCGTCTGTCGATTTGTCTTGCTTAAAAATTTGTAGGTTTTCGTGTTTTGTTAAAAAAGTTGTCAGTTGCATTATTCTAAAAGATTTATAAATTACCAACAAGGTTAGGTTACGTTGCAAGGGGTGTGCACAGCAAGAAGCTGTTGCGTACACGGGGGCCTACTGGTCCATTGTGATCCCCTGTAAAAGTAAAAATTTAGCATCGATGCTCCTCAGTTCAATTCAACACGGTCAATTAGCGTAGACTGGCTCGTTAACGAACCAGCCTGTGCTATCTATAAATTTCCTCATGCTCGCCATTGAGACCTGTGCTAGATCATCCAGTTCTCCAAAAAACCTGTTTCCGAAATGACGGAGTCGGCTGGTTTGGAGGTTCGGACAGTCGCAGAGCAGGTGTTTAATGGTTTCCATTTCCTCCTCATCCTGACAGCTCCTACAAAAATCGGGTGCAAATGCCCCTATTCTATTAGCCATTCCTTGGCCTGTTAGTACACCTATCAAGATTTTAATGTTCTTTTTACTCAGCGATAGAATATACCGAGTTTCCTTTTCATTTGTGTTAGGCCATAAACTTCTAGAGATTGCACAATCGTTCCTGGATTTCCAGGAGATATTGGTTTTCTCTTTTAGTTTAAGGTCTATCTTCCTCTTGAGTACCCCAATCGGGACGAGTGGTCCCCTAACCAATTACCAACAATATTTTGCATTTGATGAAATAGTTTATTTCAAAATCCATTTTTGTAAACTAGATTTTTAGTCGAAAAACAATAGCATTTCTTACAAGTTCTTATTTCTTATATAAACAAATAAAAATTGGATGAATAAAATTAATTTGAAATCAATATCTTCGTCCAGTCAATAAACTAAAAAATTGCCTTCACCTCAAAAAATATCCAAAAGTTTTGAAACTTAGCAGACTTACTAAGGGATGTCTGGTGATGACCCAAAAAAAAGTCCCCAAGTATCCGACGTGAGCTGTTGGAATTTTTTTTGAGGTGAAAACCTTTATTAACTGGACTATATTTTTCACGAGGTATCGATAACCGAACATCAATTTATATCAATTTTACGTACTATTTTTTGAAAATTTGAATTTTTTTATGAAAAAAAACTGACTTTTGGATTTTTATGAAAAATTTACTGAATGTCGAAAACAATATTTTCTGTGAGACAAAAATTCTTGAAACGATATTTGAGTCGGAAGTAAATTTTTACCAAGTTTTAGTATTGTTTTTTTTTAGGTTTTTATTTTTTGTACAAAAAACTGTTAATGCGATTTTTCTCAAAATTTTACCAAATGTTTAAAACGTTATTTTTCGTTTCACAATATTATTTTGATTGATTTT
Source organism: Eupeodes latifasciatus (assembly GCA_920104205.1). Classification (NCBI taxonomy): domain Eukaryota; kingdom Metazoa; phylum Arthropoda; class Insecta; order Diptera; family Syrphidae; genus Eupeodes; species Eupeodes latifasciatus. The sequence goes on from OV049926.1 coordinate 40,372,779, forward strand.
TGATACAGTTTTCATCCCGAAAATAGTTGAGTTCAATTAAGTCATAGTTAAATTTGCAGTTATATTGTCTGTAGAGTGATGATAGTTTTTTTTCCACATTCCTTATGAAGATGTACAAATTATATTTCCATATTGTTGACCGGAACATTAAGTTGTAGATCGTATCCCCTTGCTAATAGGTCCCACTTTTTATAGAATAAAGATTTTGAAGAGATTTTACAATAAGTTTTGTTAAACAGTTTTCGGGATGAAAGTTGAATAAATAGTGCAGGAATTTCCGTCTCCAATAAAAGCATATATAATTTGGGGAATGAAATGGAACCTTTAGAAAAAATCTAAGTAATTTTTTAACTTCTTCATTTTACTGATAACCCCAAACTTGAACGGCATAAAACAAAACTGATTTAGAAGTTCCCTCAAACAGTTTACACTTCGCGCTAAAACTGTGTTCATTTTTGTACACATACTATATTGTACTGATATTATGTGTTTTTTTGCTTATTGAAGCTTGTTGAAAAGATGTCTATTCATATTTAAGTTTGAGGTTATTTTCATTCCTAGATAATCATACTCCTTTATGATTTCAATATCTTTTCCAGCGAATTTTCACTTTTCGTTTCTGGCATAACTTCCACCAACCGTTTAAGATATCATAAAAATAAAAGTAAAATACCAAATTTAAGAGCGGATATCTGGCAGAGGTTGAGCCGTTTTCCTTACCATTAAAAAGCAATCTCTTACTTCATTTTTTGCATAGTTTTTGGTTCTTATTTTATATGACAATTTTTGAAAAATTTATTTTAAATAATTGCTTCACAATATTCTAAAAGGTTAATAAATTTAGTCAAAAACAAAACGGCTATACTTTGTTTCCTAGGATTTTTCTTAAGTCTTGATTTTGTATTCATTAGACATTAAAAATTGCCCTAAAACATTGTGTGTTATGCTTTTATCATACCAAAATAAAAATATTTTAATATGATCAATTTGCACCTACCACTTTAAGAATTATTTATTTTCAGTTTAGAGCCTATCTTTTCTATCCAAATTTTTAAAATAAGGAACCCTCTTATGCATGCATCATTATATTATTTTTAAATTGAAAAAATAATTTTTATATTTCACACATGTTACTCCACCTTTCACTCTGAAAACTTATTTGTCGTCCGCACATTTTCTAAGACCTATGGTAAGAAAAAGCTAAAGGTTAAAAGTCTAGACCCAAAATATTTCAAATGAGTGGAAGAATCTCTATTGTTTATTATACAGGTTCGAAGTGTTCTTACCTTCGACACAGACAAATGGAAAAATAACCGTTTTCCAACGCCTACACCCGAATAGGCTAAAAAAAAACCCAGACAGTATAATTTGGTGAAATAAAACAAACATGCGTTACGTAATACGAATCCTGGTAACACCTTCCCTCTTAAAATTTACTCCATGGAATCTTAAGGCTTTAAGAAATACATTTCATTTTGGATAAAAACATAAATCCATTTTCACAGTGAATAACTAGGTAACTATTGTGTTTTGGTGGAACCCAAAAGTTTGCCATTATCTACCTCATTTGTGTGGAAATGGAAATTGATGATTTTACCGATATAGTATATAAATCGAAGACTCACTTATACCACTGGATATTTTATTCCACAATCACTTCTAATTTGCAAGCTCATAGTTTTGAATTGAATTTATTTCAAATGAGAACCCAAATCCATCAACCGAAACATTGTTACCTAAAGGTTTTGGAAATCCTATTTTACCTATATACTTTTTTCTTGCATACAAATTCTTTAGTTCTTTAGATTTGAAAAGCACGAATTTGTTTGAATAAATGAGTATATATTTATTTATGTATATACGTAAATAGAAAACTAGAATCACGAAGGGCAAATTGATGCAATATACTATACATACGAATATACAATCTACCTATACCTTAATTTGAAATGCCTAACATAACACTTTGAGTGTAAATTTGCTGAGTAAATGGAGTCAATAGCAATTTCAATTTGCAAAGTCATTTGCAAGAAAATGGAATCACAACAAAAGTATTTTCTTTTTTTGTTTATATGAAAGAAATTCAGAAAAAAAAGAATATAAATTATGTAAGATTGGGAAAGATTGTATCATTGGATTTGATTTGGAAAGATATAATAAATGCATAGCTGGAAATAAATGAGATTATTTTGATTAATTTGTTTGATATGATTTTCTGTTTAAATTTCATCGATTAACTATTTAACTTCGATTTCATTTGAAAATAACCAAAAAGAAGATCTGGATGTGTCACACCACTAATACATTCCTTTTAAAAATTTAAAAATCTGTCAGTTAATTCTTTAAAAATGGTTACAAATAAATTCTGCATACATATAATAATACTCGTATTATCGCATACGCATACGGATTTATTTTGTTGAATGATTTGATACCTTATTTAGCTTCTGCTATTAATTTATTGAAATTTTCATTTTTCTTAACATCCTACAGGAAGTTATTGTAATGGGTTCATCGAATTTTAAATTTTGACATTTCTCGACATATCTCAAGAACCAGTATAAACATGTAGATTCCAAATAAATGTTGTTTTGCAGATAAAAAATCGAAAAATGCTGAAAGGACTTCCAAAAACGAGTGGGATGGTTTTTGGTTGACCCCAAATATCTCAGGAACCAATAAATCTAGCGAAACCTAATTAGTATTTATAATATTGGAAAAAATTAACAGTGTTATTTTAAAAAAAAATAAGAACCCAAAAAAAAAAAACATTACAAAAAGATGGTAAACATCTCTTTTTGATATAAATATCTTCTTAAAAATTTAAATTATTGTCTTTAAACTAATTGCATCTTATAAAAAATATTGTGTTAAACCATCATTAAAATTTAAGGAAATATCGATTCGACAGTTTTCTTACAAAAAATAATATCATATTATACAAAACATTACTAAAACTTGGTAAAATTTGATTTTCGACTCAAATATCTTTTCAAAAATTTCTGGCTTCAAACTAATTTCATCTTATAGAACATACTTTGTTTGACATTCAATAAAACTTTTATAAAAATACAACAGTCAGTTTTTTTCGTAAAAATTAAAGTCTACAAAAATAATACGCAAAATTAGTAAAAATTGATGTTGAATTCTTGATATCTCGTGAAGAAATGAAGGCATTGACTTCAAAATGATTTTATTATTTGTTAAGTTTTCTTAGAAAAATCCAATCTGTATTTTTTATATATGAAATAAAAATCAAGAAGTGCTACTAAAATTGGTAACAATTGGTTTTCGACTAAAAATCTCGTTAACAAAAATAGATTTTGTAATTAAACTTTTTCATCATATGTAAAACATTGTTTGTAATTTTTAAGTAATTTTTAAGAAAAATTCAACTGACAACTTTTTTAACAAAACACGAAAACCTATATAAATACGAAATACTGATAAGAAATGGTTTTCGACACAAGTATTAAAGGAACAAAGAAAAATATTGACTTCCAATTATTTATCTCACACAAAATATTGTTATGAACATTTTGAACAGACGGGAGGGGATGTATTAGTTTGGATCTCATCCCTACCACTTTTTTAAATTTATATTCAACACCCGTACCCGTAGCGTGATGGTTAGTGCGTTGGACTGTCATGCAAGGGGTCTTGGGTTCAATCCCTGCCTGTGCCACCTAACTTTTTTCACGGGTACTGCCTCTTGCGAGGAATTGACAAATCCTCCAAGAGTAATTCTTGTCATGAAAAGTGCTTTCTCAAATTAGCCGTTCGGATTCGGCATATAAACTGTAGGTCCCTTCCATTTCTGACAACATTACTCGCACACAGGGATGGTTGAGAGTTGTAAGTCACTAGGCCCTGGTCCTTCATGGACTGTTGCGCCACCTAATTTATTTATTTATTTATTCAACAAAAAAAATAAGAGGTTGGGATCCGACCCACACTGATGAACTTCCCATTTCGTCTGCCGATTTGTCTTGCTCAAAAGTTTTGTAGGTTTTCGTGTTTTGTTAAAATAGTTGTTAGTTGAATTATTCTAAGAAATTAAAAATTACCAACAATATTTTGCATAAAGCTTGATTTCAAAATCTATTTTTGTTAAAGAGATTTTTAGCCGAAAACCAATTTTTACCAATTTTAGTTGCATTTGCATACGATTTTTTGTAGGTTTTAATTTTTTACGAAAAAACTTTCAATTCGATTTTACTCAAAATTTAACTGAATGTTGGAAAAAATATTTCTTATAAGATAAAATTTGTTTGAAGCCGTAGTCACAAATTTTTGAAAGGATATTTGAGCCGAAATTCAATTTTTACCAACTTTAAGTACTGTTTTGTTTAGGTTTTAATTTTATTTTAAACTGTCAATTTGTTTTTTTTTTCTCAAAATTTTCCTGAATGTTGGTAACATTTTTGTTTATAAAATAAAATTAATTTGAAGCCAATATCTCAAATGTTCAGTCGAAAATCAATTGTTTTGTTTAGGTTTTTATATTTTGTAAAAAAACTGTCAATTCGATTTTTCTCAAAATTTGACGGAATGTTAAAAAGAATATTTTTTATAAGATAAAATTAATTTGAAGCTAATATCTTAAATTTTTGAAAAGATATTTGAGTTGAAATTCATTTTATACCAACTTTTAGTAATGTGTTTTTTTATGTTTTTTTTTTTTAACTATCAATTCGGTTTTTATTAAAATTTTAACTAATGTTAAAAACGTTATTCTTCTTTGCATACAATTATTTTGGAGATAAAATCATTTTTTTTTGTTAAATTATTTGACATAATATATTTTTTGTTCAAGTTTTTTTGATGTGTAAAAAAACCCGTAATTGCATTTTTTTTTCCAAAAACATACTTGTTTGATATCACGTTCCAATATATAATATAAAATTTTATTCAAGTTGTTATCGTTATTGGTTCGTGAGATATTTTGGGTTAACCAACATTTTTTGAATTGTTATGATAAAAAAACACTTACTCAATTTTTTTGAGAGTCCTTTCCGCATCTTTCTGCATTATTTGCTGTGTAACAAAATTTATTTGAAGTCGATATCTTTACTGGTTCTTGAGCTATGGACGACGAAAAAAACTTCTTGAACGTACAGACGTATGGACGTACAAACGTACGAATGTACGTACACACGCACGCACAGACATCTCATCTATTGACCTTGAAACTTTGAGAAATGAAAAAAAAAATCAATCTGACAAATCGGATCGATTACAATAATTTCCTATGGGAAGTTAAAAACACCAAATACTTTTTTTTGAAATTTAATTTATTTCAAGTCGATATCTCATCTCGATCTTGAGATATGGCTAACAAAGAAAGTTATCCCGAAAGTACATTTGTATGAATTCACTCCAAACAGTCACAAACAGAAATCTTTCTAAAAGCCACGGATTTAAGATCTAACTACCAAAAACTTTGAGAAATATCCAAAATTTTTGTTTCGTTTAACCTTAATTAATTCCAAGCTTTTTAAAGATCTTTTTTAAACTTAATACATTTTTTAAATTTTCAAATTCGTAGTTAAAAATTTTCCAAAATAATTAAAATTAAATAACTATGTTCGGAATAATTTTCTCAAAACTTTAAATCTTAATTAACAAACTGATTCTTAGGAGAAGAACTTTAAAGAATTTTCGGATCCATTTTTTTGATTCCGATAAAATTTTCTTATGTCACTTGTAATAAATTAAAATCGGTTCTGGTGATCGCACTTTTTCTCTTGTTTCCAATCTTAATCTTCAATGTTATTTACCCATAACTTCTATCTCCTTTATTTTAAACTTAGAAGCAGACTCTTTTAAATTATTGATAATCAACAGTAATATCTGTATAAAATGAAAATATCCTTAACTCCCATTGTTAACATCCTGCCAATACTCTACTACTTCTCATTCTGTCCATAAACATAAAGAATCAAATCCTTTTTTCCAATTCTAGTTATATGTAGTTGTGTTTTCACATGAAAACTAATAAATTGCCTTTAACCTATTTGGGTTTTATTCGTTTCAGGTCTCTTGGGTACGACATCGTGATATTCACCTGCTAACAGTTGGCCGTTACACATATACTTCAGACCAACGATTTGAAGCCATGCACTCGCCGCACGCAGAGGACTGGACACTACGAATACGTTATGCACAGAGAAAGGACTCAGGCATCTACGAATGTCAAATATCGACGACTCCTCCAATAGGACACTCGGTCTATCTAAATATTGTTGGTGAGTTTTTCTTTTTCCTTCCTATTTCATCCCCATAAATATGTACATAAAGAGTTTCTTATTATTATTGTTGTTAGCAAAAACCTTTTCAATTGAATAAATTCAATTTTTATGTTTGTATTTTAATACGAATGTGCGATGAAAAGAGTTGGTTATTAGATTTACTTGAATCCACTTTACTTACTCTTGACTGATTTGTATATTGGATTGTGAATTTGAAAAGCTATACCTAAGTGTGTGACTGTTGATCGGGATTAGGAGAATGTCTAGTGTCTGGGCAAAGAAACAAATTACCTCTTTCGAGATGAAAGTTCTTCAGCCGATGATGGGTAAATTTGCTATTAAAATAACTGCTCCTTAGGGCCACAAAAGAGTTGGAATGATATTCGAAGATATATAACTATACTTTGAAAATAGGACCATTCATGTTCATGGAGAAGATTATAAGACTTAAGATCTTCCAAAGGATTTATATTTATGTGTTATGCAATAAAAGTAAAAATAGTTCAAATGGGTTATTGGATACTTATACCTAAAAATAAATTGATTTAGAGAAAATAATATTCGATAGTAATTTGAATTGAAAATGTTGTGTCTACAAAATAATGTCCTTAAAGGGTATCTAAATAAATCAGGTAGCGCAACAGTTCGTAGAGAACCAGGGCCTAGGAAATAACAACTCTCAGCCGTTGAACCCAAGACCTCTGGCATGACAGTGCTACGCACTATCCATCTCAATGGTACTGAAGAAAATATCGTCCGAAAGAGCATTTAGGGATCTTACATAACTAATAAAAAGGCTCTTCAACGTATACGGATTTTGTAACTCAACAGAGTTTTGATAAATAAAACCAAGCATGGAATTCGCTTTGTTAACTAAAAATTCGATATTTTTTTGAAAGTTCAATTTATGGTCAAAAATAACTCTAAAATCTTTTTTGTAGAAACGTTTTCAAGTGTATGATTGAAATGGTTATAATTGTAGTTAATCGAAAATTGACGGCGAGTAAAAAAAGTGATTGACATTTAGGAATGTTCAGATTTAATTGTTTTATCTTACACCAGTCAGAAAGTCTTTTGATTTCATTTTTCAAAAGATCACAATCGCTTGTACTTTGTGTGCGTCTAAAAAATGTAAGATCATCTGCAAACAGAAGACACATTGAGTTTCGAAGTACATTAGGTAAGTTATTAATGAAAAAGAGGAATAAGATCGGACCTAAAGGGCTTCTCTGGTGAACTCTTGACGAAACAATTGTTTTAGGATTTGATAGATTTGAATCAATATGTACATACTGACAACGATTAGTTATATTATGTTTTCAACCAGTTAAGCATATTAGAATGAAACCCGATTTTTTAAGTTTGTTCAATAGAATATGGTGAATCACCCTGTCAAATGCCTTAGCGAAATATGTGTAAATAACATCCACTGGGTGACTCTTCTACATTTCATTCACTACATAATTAGTAAAAATTGCTAAGTTCGAAGAAGTAGATCTACCAGCAACAAAGCCGTGTTGAAAAGGAGATATTATTTCTTTGAGTCAAAATTTTAGTTTTCCGCAAACTATCTTTTCAAATAACTCCGATATTACACATATCTTACTAATATGCCGATAGTTACAAACGTTTTGTTTAGAACCATTTTTATGAATTGGTATTATATAATGACGTTTTTCATTTAGGAATAAACAATCCATAATGAAGTGAGTTATTAAAAAAGATGAATAATATTTTGCAACAAGCGGAAGCACACTTTTTTTTTTAAATAGGGGGAATTCCATCAGGGCCAACATTATTATCTTCGTTCAATTCATTCATTGCATTTTGTACTTCTGGTAAAGTTATACTTAAGTGCCCTATATTTATAATGGTTATTCATCAGAAAAAATAAAGTTATCATTTGAATTGATATAATTCGATTTAAAAAACTCAGAGAAAGCATTTCAAATGTCAGTCAGATTATTTAAAGTCGACCCTACAAGTCGATACTGCATACATTTTGGTATTTATCTTTTAGATTTTCTTTTATTTTTTAAAAAGGTCCAGAAATATTTGCTATTGGATTTAAGTTTAGATTCAATTTCATTGATATAATTCTTATATAGGAATTTATTAAGAACGTTAAAATTCTTCTCCAAATTTAAGTAATTTGTACGCAGATTGGTATTAGTAGAGATTTTCGTCTGTTATACCAAGGATAACTTCCCATCCCGTCTTTCGATTTGTCTTGCTTAAAAGTTTGTTTATATGTACCAATTTTTACCAAATTTGCGTACTACTCGTATTTTTTGTAGATTTTATTTTTTTATGAAAAAACGGACTGTTGGATTTTAATATCGAATGATATATGAATTTCGAAAACAAAAAAAAACAAAGTTTGAAGCCAATATTTTTAATTTTTGAAAAGCAATTTGAGCCGAAAATCAAATTTTACCAAGTTTTAGTATTGTTGTCTTTTTTGGTTTTCAATTTTTTGTAAAAAAAAACTGTCAATTCGATTTTTTTCAAAATTTTATCGAATGTTGAAAACAATATTTCTTAAAAGTAAAATTAGTTAAAAGCCATTATCTACAATTTTTGAAAAGATATTTGAGTCGAAAATCAATTTTTACCACCTTTTATACATTTTTTTTTTGGTTTTTATTTTTTCTAAAGAAAACTGCCAATTCCATTTTTTTTTTTAATTTTTCAGAATGTTGAAAACAATATTTCTTATAAGATAAAAAGTTTAAAGCCTTAATCTCAAGTTTTTGAAAAGATATTTGAATCGAAATTCAATGTTTACCAACTATGACTAATGTTTTTTTAGGATTTTATTTTTTATAAAAAAAACTGTCAATTAGATTTTTCTCAAAATTTTATCAGATGTCAAAAACATTATTCTTCGTTGCACAAAATTGTTTTGGAGATGAAATCATATTTAAGTCGTAAAATTTTCGAGGTGACAAATTTTTTTTTCAGTTTTTTTGATTTATAAAAAAAAGTTAATTTGATTTTTTTCCAAAATATACTTCTTTTGTATCACGTTACAATATATAATATAAAATTTAATTCAAGTCTCTAACGTCACTGGTTCATGAGATAACCAAAATTTTCACCTTTTTTTGAAACTGGTATGGTAAAAAAAACCCACGCAATTTTCTTACGAGCCCTTTCTGCAACTTTCTGCCTTATTATCTGTATAACAAAATTTATTTGAAGTCGATATCTCTTCTGGTTCTTGAACTATGGACGACGAAAATTACGTCGCGAACGTACAGACGTACGAACGTACGTATATTATATTTCGACTCTAGGGACCTTGAAACGTCGAGAAATGTCAAAATTTTCAATTTGACAAATCGGACCCATTACAATAACTTCCTATGGCAAGTTAAAATTGAAAAAAAAGCTATTATTAACTGATACACAAGTTCTTTATCTACAAAAAACAAATCAAGTGCTATTTCTGGACTCTTTTTATACTTATGTTCATTTGAACTTATTCAAAAGAGGTAAAAGAATCAACAACTAAAGATTCATTTTCAAGGCTAATAATTATTATATGGAATAAGAGTAAGATCATCTGAATCATAAATCCAACAAAGATAAGGCAGATTAAAATCACCCAGAATTAAAACATGTTTATCTTTTTTTAGTTTAGAAAGATAAAAAAAATGTTAAAGCAGCTTTTAATAGTATAGATCGAAGATCACTTTTTTATAAATTAAGTAGGCTAGGAATTTCATCGAAAGTTTTAAATGTCTTGAAGAATCTTTATGAAAATACCTTGTCGGCAGTTTGGGGTGGCGAGAAAATGTCAGGATGGTTCAAAACTTTAAGAGGGGTTCGGTTATGATTTTCAAACCAAGTAGAGGTAGGCATTGAGGGAATGAGAGACGGGCATTAAATGGATAAAATTTAGAAGTTGTTGATGAATATAACTACTTTGGCATGATAGTCACACCCAACCTAAGCTGAAAAAAGAACAATTCAAATTTAAACAATCAATGGCTGCTATAAATTCAACTTGGAAATCCATTTTTAAAAACAGAAAAGTTGCACAAAACGTTAAATTAAAAGTATATGAAGCTGATCTCAAATATTGGGAAACCAACAGTATGATCTGGTGGAAAAATTGCAACGGTTTTTCCTTAAAAAAAAAATTTCTACTTACCACATACAACTCCTAATTATATGATTCTTCTTAAAACCGGACTGCCACCTGTATATCTCTTTACTTTAAGAATGCACTTCGAGTATGTTATGAAAGTCCTTTCATATAATGACAACCGTCTACCAAAGATTCTTGCAAAACACAGTATACAAACAAATATCAGCGGCTTTCAAAAATGGAAGGATATATGTACATATTCTTGTTGTGCGGAATATCTCTGGAATCTTTAGATATTAAAAAAAAAAAAACATTCTAGAACTAATAAATGCTCGAATACGATCAGATCTAATAGAGGAAGCCAAGGGGTCATCGCGTCGATCTTTATACCCAAAACTTGAGTATAATTTGAACGAATTTAATTATTTTACCGATGAAGTGAGCTTGTTTGAAATTTCAAATATTTTTCGTGTTAGAGGAGAGCTACTCAATTTGAACTATAGACCTTACTTTAACGACCGGATAACATTTTTCTCCTTTTGTATCCTGCAAGAACACAAATCATCCTATCACTTTTTATCTGTGTGTCCCATTTTAAAAGAATTGGGATTTGTATACTTTCAAAAAACAATATCAAATAAAGCAGAGTCGATAATGTGTCCTAAATGGAGAAAACTGAAAAATACTCGCCCAATATTGCATCGAAACCATAAAGTATGGACAAGATTTTGTTGACGATTGACAAATTTTATATTCAATAAATATTTATTTTTGTTTGAGCAATTTATGAAAATTTTTATTAACAGTGCAATGTAAATTAATTACATATCATAGAATATGTAATTTCAAATCGCTTGTGTATAATATTTTTAATTAAAAATAGAAAATTATGTTATTTTTATTAAAGCTTTTTTTAAAGAAAATTTGTTAGTAAAATTAAACATGTTAAAAATAAGTTGACATCTGGCAGACAGTTTAAAGTTTAAACCAAGGCAAAATTCTATTTATAATGTTTATAAACATTAATTTTAAACTTTATATTCTATTCTATTTCTTTAAAAAAATGTATTCCTAAAATATGAAATATCTTCTGCGTGAACCAAATTTAATATATAAACACAAGTGTCTCAGGCACGGGTACGAGCACGGGCACGAGCTCGGGCAAATATAATCATATTTTAAAGTATTCCAGAAATGCCATATATAACCTTATTTTCCTACCACTTGACATAAATTCAAATTGAAGAAAGAAAACAATGCAACAATCCGCTGCAAATCACATATAACATTTTTGCCATACGAAAAACTGAAAACCAAAAAATATATCACCGTAGTTTTTTGGCATATCCTTTGGGGAGATATATCCTGTCTCATGAAACGAACTAAAAATAAAAAAGGAATCAAATTTATTCGTGATGCATTTCCACAGTCATAGTCCTTGTAGGTAGAAGTATGTGCGTGTGACTATGAGAATTGTATGGCATAGAGCTTACCTCCTCGAATCATCTGACACAAAATTTTGAATGCAATTCTCGCAATATCCCGCAATTTGAAAGAAGATTCCGTGCTTCTGTTGGCTATGGGGTTTATGAATTTGATATCCAGCATGGAATTCCCGTTTTCTATTCATAGATATATTTTTTTTTCTTTTTTTTTTAAATCATCATCATCACGTTCCAAGTACGGAACAAAGCAATTATTAGGTGAATTGTCATCAAGCTGAAGTTTCTCTAAGACCATTGTCATCTGTAGACTTGAACTTTTTATACAACGTATACGTTAGAACCATAAAATTAAATTTCCCCTTGAATTTTTTTACTTGTCAAACAACAAATATGTTTAGATTCTTGCCTTAGGGCAGATTTTTGAACTTATATTTCGCTTTGATCAAAATTTAAGCAGGATTAATGAAAATCTGCTTAAGAGAATAAGATTGAAAAGATTATCAACGCAGTTTGACATCAGCCTTAAGAAATAGTGTTATAAGTATCTCAAATTTCTTTTGGTTGTTTAATTTGTTGGAAATATGGTTTTTCTCATTAAGGGCTTGATTACTATAGCTCAGATTTTAATATTGTCAGTAAGTCACTATCTTATGACAAAAGTTTCCATTTAAAAGTGATAATATTTTAATAAGTTTTAGGACAACATTGCTTTCTAAAAAACTGGTATTTTTTTGACAATAAATTTAAAAATAGAAAGCGATTGGAAAAATTAAAATTATTAACTTCCCATAGGAAGTTATTGTAATGGGTCCGATTTTTCAAATTGAAAATGTTGACATTTCTCGACGTTTCAAGGTCCCTAGAGTCGAAATAAAAGATTTTTAGAGAGATGTCTGTGCGTGCGTGTGTACGTACGTCCGTACGTCCGCGACGTTTTTTCGTCGTCCATAGCCCAAGAACCAGAAGAGATATCGACTTCAAATAAATTTTGTTATACAGATAATAAGGCAGAAAGATGCAGAAAGGGCTCTCAAGAAAATTGCGTGGGTGGTTTTTTTACCATAGCAGTGTAAAAAAAAGTTGAAAATTTTGGTTAACCCTAAATATTTCATGAACCACTGACGCTACAGACTTGAATTCAATTTTATGTTATATATTGTAACGTGATACAAAACAATTATATTTTTGGAAAAAAATTCAATTAACGGTTTTTTTATAAATCAAAAAAAAACTGAAAAAAAAAAATTTGTCACTTCGAAAATTTTACGACTAAAATATGATTTCATCTCCAAAACAATTTTGTGCAACGAAGAATAATGTTTTTGGCATCTGATAAAATTTTGAGAAAAATCGAATTTACAGTGTTTTTAGAAAAAATAATAACCTAAAAAAAAATAAAAAAAAAGTTGGTAAAAATTGAGTTTTGACTCAAATATCTTTTCAAGACATGGAGATATTGGCTTTAAACTACTTTTATCTTTCAAAAAATATTATTGTCAACATTTAGTAAAATTTAAAAAAAAAATCGAATTGACAGTTTTTTTTACAAAAAAAAAACCGAAAAAAAATGTAACAAAAATTGTTAAAAATTGATTTTTGACTCAAATGTCATTTCAAAAATTTGAGATAATGGCTTCTTACTTATTTTAACTTATAAGAAATATTGTTTTCAACAATAGGACAAATTTTGAGAAAATCGAATTGACAGTTTTTTTTACAAAAAATAAAAACCTAAAAAAAAAACAATACTAAAACTTGGTAAAAATTTACCTTCGACTCAAATAGCTTTTCAAAAATTACAAATATTGGCTTCAAACTTATTTTATTTCACATAAAATATTGTTTTCGATATTCAGTAATTTTTTTTATAAAAATTCAACAGTCTTATCATAAAAAATAAAATCTACAAAAAATAGTACGCAAATTTGGTAAAAATTGATACAATATAGACAAACTTTTAAGCAAGACAAATCGACAGACGGGATGGGAAGTTATCAGTGTGGGTCGCATCCCAGCCTCTTTTTTATTTTAGTTTAGGGATCTAAAAAGACTAATAGGCAATAGGCATATTTAGTTTTGCTGTTTTTTTGCTTCTAGCTGAAATATCGTTTTTATAGCTTAAATAGAACAATTTTATCAGCATTTAAAGTGCTGAAAAGCGGAAGCCGTCATAAAGAAAATACCGTCGACACACAAAATTTGGGAAATATACAAAATATGTCCATTTGAGCAAATACTCCTACAGATTTAATTCTTGATTTTTTAACTTTTAATTTAACTTTTTTTTAATCTAAACTTAAGGATCTTATACATCTGTTAAGAAAGCCTCGAGTCTTACAAGACTAGTGTATTGCAACTGTCTTTTCTTCTTAATGGCTAAAATATATTAAAAAAGAGGCTGGGATGCGACCCACACTGATAACTTCCCATCCCGTCTATCGATTTGTCTTGCTTAAAAGTTTGTCTAAATGTATCAATTCTTGCCAAATTTGCGTTCTATTTTTTGTAGATTTTATTTTTTTTATGAAAAAACGGACTGTTGGATTTTTATAAAAAATTACTGAATATAAAAACAATATTTTCTGTGAAATAAAATAAGTTTGAAGCCAATATTTTTAATTTTTGAAAAGCTATTTGAGCCGAAAATCAATTTTTACCAACTTTTATTAATTTTTTTGTTTAGGTTTTTATTTTTTGTAAAAAAACTGTCAATTCGATTTTTCTCAAAATTTTTCCGAATGTTGATAACAATATTTCTTTTAAGTTAAAATTAGTTAGAAGCCATAATCTCAAATTTTTGAAAAGATATTTAAGTCGAAAATCAATTTTTACCAACTTTTGTTAAATTTTTTTTCGGTTTTTAATTTTTTGTAAAAAATCTGTCAATTCTATTTTTTTCAAAATTTTACTGAATGTTGAAAACAATATTTTTGAAAGATAAAAGTAGTTTAAATCCAATAACACAAAGTTTTGAAAAGATATTTGAGTCGAAAATCAATTTTTACCAACTTTTATTAATTTTTTTTAGGTTTTTATTTTTTGTAAAAAAAACTGTCAATTCGATTTTTCTCAAAATTTTATCAGATGTCAAAAACATTATTCTTCGTTGCACAAAATTGTTTTGGAGATGAAATCATATTTTAGTCGTAAAATTTTCGAAGTGACAAATTTTTTTTTTCAGTTTTTTTTGATTTATAAAAAAAACCGTTAATTGAATTTTTTTCAAAAAATATAATTGTTTTGTATCACGTTACAATATATAACATAAAATTGAATTCAAGTCTCTAGCGTCATTGGTTCATGAGATATTTAGGGTTAACTAAAATTTTCAACTTTTTTTTAAACTGCTATGGTAAAAAAACCACCCACGCAATTTTCTTGAGAGCCCTTTCTGCATCTTTCTGCCTTATTATCTGTATAACAAAATTTATTTGAAGTCGATATCTCTTCTGGTTCTTGAGCTATGGACGACGAAAAAAACGTCGCGAACGTACGGACGTACGGACGTACGGACGTACAGACGTACGGACGTACGTACACACGCACGCACAGACATCTTTCTAAAGATCTTTTATTTCGACTCTAGGGACCTTGAAACGTCGAGAAATGTCAAAATTTTCAATTTGACAAATCGGACCCATTACAATAACTTCCTATGGGAAGTTAATATACCTTTTAGTCTTTTTAGATCCCAAAACTTAATTGGAAAGTCAAAATTCAAAAATGGGTTTGTTTCTTTTGGACATGTATTGGCTTTTACGCCTGTAGAAAAACTTTTGGTAAATAGTAGGGCCTTTAATCGAAGATGATTTTGTGAACGTACACAGCCGTTGTATTTTGTCTTATTGATTGATTGTGTGGTGGCCTGAGCCTAATAAGAAATACAATACCGAGAAACTAAATGGTTCAAAGAATAGCTAGCATCGACACTACATGAGGTCCTCGAACCTGCCCAACTGATGCCTTAAATGTTATCCTGCAGCTTCTACCAGTAGACTTACACATTAAATAATTAGTATCGTGCAGCGTGCTAAGGTTTAAAGAATCAAACTGCTGGTTTTATAGACCCTATGGTCATGGCAAAACTAACGAACAGATTCCAGCGGGTATTTTTGCGACGGACACAGACTACTGCACCCCTGCATTGAACCTCAGTAAAGATTTTAAAGTCTGTACTGTACCATATTCAGGAAGTTATGGCTTACCTATAACAAAAACCGTTCTTTTGAACTTTTATGCAGAGCCAGGCGTGATATAGTCAGGGTCCCTACAATATTTACCGTACATTGGTTGATAGGAGAGCATGCAGCAAAGTTGGGTATTCCTCACAATACTCACTGCCATAGCTGTGGAGGCCAACGTGAAAGGGAAACTGTGATTCACTTTCTGTATAAATGTCCTGCCCTGACCAGTTCTAGAATATTAAACTTTTGAAAGGCATATCTTAAAAATCTTGATGAACTTTCCTAAATGAGAATCAAAGACCTGATTTCGAATGCGATGAAATGGCTCAGGATCGCTAATTTTATCAATATAAATAAGTCGTAATATTATCTTTTTATATTTTTATTCTTTAATAAATATTTCCAACGTGTTTATGGTACATATACCTAACTAGGATATTGGACATTTTTCTGTATTTTTAGAATAAACTTACAGACCCTTGTCCAACGTTTGTAACACTTATATATTTGTGATAATTATTATTATATAAATCTCACTAGTTACAATTATAAAGAAGCTTTTGGATGAAGAAGGGGGTAAGTGACATTTCTTCGATTTTCGTTTTTTTTTCGAAAAATGAGATTGCCTTGGGAAATAATCGACAGTTTTTGTTAATATGCTTTTACCGAATTTCCAGCCCAAAAATCGCCCAACTCCCGGAACAAAAACCCAAATAAACTTTATCTTTGCTACCTTTGCTAAATCTAAACTATATAAAGCCTTTACATTGAAAAATGCACCAAACAAGAGAAAAATGTCGAATATTTTGTTAGTAAACATTTTTATCGACAAATATTCAACACGAAATTCAATCTGTTTTTTCGCCTACCAAGAAGTGACACTTGTAGCATTTATGACTCTGGTAAAAACTCAGCTAAACACCAAAACAGCTATAAGTTCGGATTCTAAAGTCAAAAAATTGACCGCGAAAAAGCTCGTTCCGATCCCAACGTTTTATATATTACTTTTGACCTCTAGCAAACCATGCCTTTACCAAAATTAACCACGTCTAAGGCATTTTACTTAAGGCATATGTGGTTTTAGAATCTAGGAATCCGTGTCATTACTTCCGATATGGAGATTTCGTATATGTTAACCTGGACCGAAGATTTTGCAGAAAGAGGAAGCACCGAGGTAATGAGTGCATTCTATACATTCTTCCAAGAATGTGAAATTGCCAAATAGAGGAAACATCTGATTGCATTTACCGATTCTTGCCCTGGGCATCACAAAAACCTCTTTTTATTGTGCCTATACCAAGTCCTTATTTTGGCGGAATATATTTTGAACTGACTGACCACAAATTTCTTGACAGCGACAGGGATTTTAGAAGAATCGAAAAAGAGTACGAAAAACGAAACCATTTACACTGTTGAGCAATACCGACAAATAATAAAAAGTGCCAGCAAACAAAACACCGTTATAATTAACGTGGGGAACCACTTTCGATCATTAGAAAATCTTCCAGTAAAATTAAACGCTAAAAATGTAACAAGAAATATATAAAATGAAAAAATCACTTTATAAGGAGTGCTACGAGGAAGATGCTTTATTCAATGAAGCTGTTATAGCCAAAAACATCCAAATAGTTCCAGACAAAAACCAAGACTTTTTCTCGTCCGAGATGAAAAGGTAAAGCAGCTTTCTCTTGAGAAAATAAAAAAAATTAAATTACCAAATAATGTTCAATCCAAGGGAACACCACTGGTTTTATGAAAAAGCTTTATCGGAACCATACGAACAAAACACAACTTTTCAAAATAAAAAGATAAAAAGGCTGGGATGCGACCCACGCTGATAACTTTCATTGGGTTTTTATTATACAAAATTTACTGAATGTCGAAAACAAAATTTTCTGTGAGATAAAAACAGTTTGAAGCCAATATTTTTAAATTTTTAAAAGATATTTGAGTCGAAAAACAATTTTTACGAACTTTTAGAAATGTCGTTTAGGTTTTTATTTTTTGTTAAAAAACTGTCAATTCGATTTTTCTCAAAATGTTTTGAATTTTGAAAAAAATATTTCTTATATGACAAATTTAGTTTCAAGACAAAATCTGAAATTCCTGAAAATATATTTGTGTCGAAAATCAATTTTTACCAACTATTAGTAATTTTTTTGTATGTTTTTATTTTTTATAAAAAAAAATTGTCAATTTGATTTTTATCAAAATTTTACCAGATACTCGTATTAAAAACATTATTTTTAATTGCACCAAATTATTTTATAGATAAGATCATTTTTTGTTCGTAAAATATTCGAGGTGACAAATATTTTGTTCCAGTTTTTTTTATTCATAAAAAAAAACCGTTAATAGGATTTTTTTTTTAAATATATTTGTTTGGTATCACGTCTTAAAATGTAATATAAAATTTAATTCAAGTCTCTAACATTATTATTTCGTGAGATATTTTGGGTAAACCAAAATTATAACCTGTTTTGAAATTAGTACGGTAAAAAAAACTACACATTCAATTTTCTTGAGAGCCCTTTCCGCATTTTTCTGCATTATCATCTGTAAACAAAATTTATTTGAAGTCGATATCTCTACTGGTTCTTGAGCTATGTACGACGAAAAAAGCTTCGCGAACGTACCGACGCACGTACGGACATTTCTCTAAAAATCTTTTATTTCTTCTCTAGGGACCTTCAAACGTCGAGAAATGAAAGAAAGAGTGCAAGAAAGAGTTAACTTCTCTTTTTTTTTTTTTTTTTCTTAATTTAAATATACCCAGCTACTGTAATGAAATAAAACTACCATTGTTAAAAAGCTTTTATTTTTCTTGTTTTATTATTAACTTCCCATAGGAAGTTATTGTAATGGGTCCGATTTGTCAAATTGAAAATTTTGACATTTCTCGACGTTTCAAGGTCCCTAGAGTCGAAATAAAAGATTTTTAGAAAGATGTCTGTGCGTGCGTGTGTACGTACGTCCGTACGTCTGTACGTCCGTACGTCCGTACGTCTGTACGTCCGTACGTCCGTACGTCCGTACGTCCGTACGTTCGCGACGTTTTTTTCGTCGTCCATAGCTCAAGAACCAGAAGAGATATCGACTTCAAATAAATTTTGTTATACAGATAATAAGGCAGAAAGATGCAGAAAGGGCTCTCAAGAAAATTGCGGGGGTGGTTTTTTTACCATAGCAGTTTAAAAAAAGGTGAAAATTTTGGTTAACCCTTAATATTTTACGAACCAAAAATGCTAGAGACTTGAATTAAATTTTATATAATATATTGTAACGTGATACCAAACAAGTATATTTTTTGAAAAAAATCCAGTTAAGCGTTTTTTTTATAAATCAAAAAAACTGAAAAAAAAAATTTGTCACCTCGAAAATTTTACGAATACAAAATGATTTTATCTCCAAAACAATTTTGTGCAACGAAAAATAATGTTTTTGACATCTGGTAAAATTTTGAGAAAAATCGAATTGATAGTTTTTTAGAAAAAAATAAAAACCTAAAAAAAACATTACTCAAAGTTGGTAAAAATTGAATTTCGACTCAAATATCTTTTCAAAAATTTGAGATATTGGCTTAAAACTACTTTTATCTTTCAAAAAATATTGTTGTCAACATTTAGTAAAATTTTGAAAAAAAATCGAATTGATAGTTTTCTTACAAAAAATAAAATCTTAAAAGAAAATTTAACAAAAGTTGGTAAAAATTGATTTTCGACTCAAATATCTTTTTAAAAATTTGAGATATTGGGTTTTAACTACTTTTATCTTTTGAAAAATAATGTTGTCAACATGCAGTAAAATTTTGAGAAAAATCGAATTGATATTTTTTTTTACAAAAAAAACTTAAAAGAAAATTTAACAAAAGTTGGTAAAAATTGATTTTTGACGCAAATATCTTTTCAAAACTTTGAGATATTGGCTTTTATCTTTAAAAAAAAATTGTTTTCAACATTCAGTAAAATTTTGATAAAAATCTAATTGACAGTTTTTTTACAAAAAATAAAAACCTAACAAAAAAACAATACTAAAACTTGGTAAAAATTTACTTTCGACGCAAAAAGCTTTTCAAAAATTAAAAATATTGTCTTCAAACTTTTTTTATTTCACAGAAAATATTGTTTTCGATATTCAGTGGTTTTTTATAAAAATCCAACAGTCCATTTTTTCATAAAAAAATAAAATCTACAAGAAATAGTACGCAAATTTGGTAAAAATTGATGTTCGGTTCTTGATATCTCTCAAATTAATTTAATTGATCTAATTAGTAAAAATTTAAGAAATACTACTAAAATTGGTAAAAATTTGTTTTTCACTAAAAATCTATTTAACAAAACTAGATTTTCAAACTAAACTATTTCTTTATATGAAAAATATTGTTGGTAATTTTAAAATTTTTAAGAATAATTCAACTGACAACTTTTTTAACC